>CM046874.1:289297128-289897128 GCA_025667525.1 Glebionis coronaria | reverse complement strand
CCACCAGAGGAGAACGCTCTAGCAGTCCTTTGGCGTTTGATCAACCTATATTCAGGTGGTGTGGAAGATGGTGTGGAAGAATGGGTAGATGTGGGTTGGTTAAGGGGTGTTTGGGATTGTGATGGTTGGGTGTCAGCGTTGGAAATAGGCACATCAACGCCAACATTAGATGTGTCGCGTCAAAGGGTTCTTGGTCTATTTGCATTTGGTTAGGTGAGGGTAAAGGTTCAGGGATAGGTTCAAGTTGTGGGTGAGGGTCAATATGAGGTTGGGGGTCTGGGTGGGGTTGTGATGCTGCAATAACAGCAAGCATAGCTGGGGTTAAAGGCAGGTCTCTATGAGGTGGTGAATTCATCTTGGTAAAAATAGCTTTCTTTTGTTCAGGGATCTTATAAAAATCATTGTGATCCCTTGAACAATAACCTTGAGCATCAAAAACCATTTGCAGAAAACGGGGATAAGCTAAAGTCATTTTTGTCCCCTTGTTTTTACACATCCCTTCAAAAATCATTTTAGAATAGTTATATTTTTGCCCTGTTGCAATACACACAATAGCAGTTGCAATGGATCTATTGATCTCATTGTGTGCAGTACATTTGGGACTCAAACATTGAAGGAGAATGTGAATGAGGTACTTCCAGGCTGGGGGAAATTCCTGCTTATGGTACTTGTTAAGAGTACCTTCATCAGGAATAGGGTATCCCAAAGCCCTAAGCCCTTGTTCTATTTCAGTTATGGGAAGAATGGTTATACCATCAGCATCATCAAGATGCAAGGTCTGGCGTACCAAGGCCTCAGTAACCACCCAAGATCTCCCATGAACAACAGAAGTTAATGTGGTCACTCCATTAACTATTGAGGAACTAACAGTGTTCCAAAACTGTTTAATGTGTGTGACTGGAATGAGTGGTGCATGAGAAAGAGCATACCTTAATGGGGATGCGTTCAAATACGCCACCATTTGTGTGTATTGAGGGAACAAAGTATTATAAGCAACAAGATAAGCAATCATGTTGTGTTGAGACTTGAACCCCAAATCTAATTCTGCTGAGTTAAATCTTGGTGCCATTGATGAAAGCTGTTAATTTGAAGTGTAGAAGATGAAGGTTGATAAGAGAAAAGTGTTAGTCAAGAATTATAGATACCCTGTTTAAAAATAGGAGCCAAATTTATAGGAGATAAACAATGCATGTGATTGGCCCAAAAATAGGCAAAGATTTTCAAAAACTAATCATGAAAATATTAAAAAAGTTATAAGTTATCTCATGCATTTAATGAAAGTAACAACTCCTAAAATTACGGCTTGAAAATATGTCAAAAAGTAACAACTGGGTAGGTCCCATTGAGTGTCAACGGTCAAATATAACCCATCAACGCCCAACGGCTATAATCCTGTCAACGTTCGCCTAAAGCCATGTCAGCGTCCAATTTGGTCACAACAACGCTTGGAAAAATCTTGTCAGCGTCCAAAAATAAAATTGTTTTAAAAAGTGAAAAATGACCTTAACAAGTAATTTATCCTAGAGAAGATAACCAAAAGCTGATAATTATCATAGGGCGGCAAGCACTGTCCAGTTATGCACACTTGCATAAGCAAGATAGACATAACAGTCCTCTAGTGTCCCTTGCTAACCAAAATTCTTAACAACCAAGTTACCTCATAAAATCCTTGTTACTCCCAGGTAAATCCCATATGAAAACCATTCCCAAGTCTCCCAACAGACCACAACCAATTCTAGGCCAAAAATGTCTTGGCAGCATGCAAAGTTGATATACTATGCATGCTACAGTGCCTCATGGTTTAGTAAAACTAACCCATACTCACCTGTGGACACAATCTAGAATTGTGATAAGAGTATCATATGGATACCCAAAAATCCTAAAGGTTCCTAAAACCTCCCCTTAAACAAAGATACAAAGAGTTTGCTAAAAACATGCATGAACATAAAAAATTTATGTCAAGATAGGAATGAAACATTCCAACCATCATCCATAAATAAAAACTTGTCCAAATGCTTCTCCTTTGATCCATAAGCAACTATGTATCCAATGGTATACTGCTAACACCATCTGCACATTTAGATTGAAAACCACAAAACTAACATTGTTGCTGACAACGCCCCGATAACACATAACAGCGTTGAAGGAATCTTTGTCAGCGTTAGACAATTATATTGCTGACAACGTTGTAAAAACACTTATCAGTGTTCAAACAACCTTTGTCAGTGTTAGAAAAATATAGTGGAAAATCTAAATCATCAATAAGACTAATAATAGTAATGCATCATCCTGTACATACTTTTACAAAAAGAATCCAAAACACATATTAAGTGAGATTAACCATTCCAATACTTGTTAACAAGTATTGAAATCTTCCAGTATCAAAAGGTTTAGTTAATAAATCTGACACATTTTCCTCACTGTCAATCCTATCTGGTTGTATTAAACCTTTCTCAAAGCAATCTCTTATAAAATGGTGTCTAATTTCTATGTGTTTAGTTTTAGAATGATGTACAGGATTCTTAATGATGCATAAAGTGCTATTATTGTCAACAAATATCTTAGTATGCATGAAATTATACCCATAATCCAACAGCTGGTTCTGAATCCACAACACTTGACCACAACATGCTGCTGCAGCCACATATTCTGCTTCAGTTGTAGAGTTAGCCACCACTGTTTGTTTCTTGCATTGCCAAGATATTAATCTGCTCCTAAGAAATTGACATCCACCAGTTGTGGATTTCCTATCAAACTTGTCACCACCATAATCACTATCTGAATATGCAATCAGCTCCAATGGTGAATCCTTTGGGTACCACAAACCAAGATTAGGGAAACATCTTAGGTACCTAAAGATCCTCTTCACAGCATAAAGGTGACATTCTTTAGGAGTCACTTGATGGCGTGCACATGCACACACAGCAAACATGATATCAGGTCTGGAAGCCGTAAGATACATCAAGGATCCAATCATGGATCTATAATGCCTGACATCAACATCTTTCCCATCTCCAATCTTTCCCCAAGGGTGTTCTCTATCCATAGGAGTAGAAGCCCTATTTTCATGTGGAGAAAAGCCAAACTTCTTCAAGATTTCAGCAACATATTTGTCCTGGGAGATGAAGATACCATCTTCTTTCTGCTGAACTTGTAAACCAAGAAAGAAGTTCATCTCCCCCATAGCACTCATTTTGAATTTGTCTGTCATGAGCTTGGAGAAATCCTCACTCATCTTTGGATCAGTAGACCCAAAAATGATATCATCAACATAGACCTGCACAAGCAACACATCTTTGCCTTTCTTCTTTGTAAATAGTGTCTGATCTATGGTGCCCCTCTTGAATCCATTGTCCACCAAATATGTAGACAAAGTACCATACCATGCTCTAGGGGCTTGATGAAGGCCATACATAGCCTTTTTGACTCTATACACTTTATCTGGATGCTCAGGATCCTCAAAACCAGGAGGTTGCATGACATAAAATTCCTCAACTATGGTGCCATACAAGAATGCACTCTTTACATCCATTTGATAGACTGTAAAGGCCATGCAAGATACATAGGCTAGAAAAATCCTAATAGCTTCAATCCTTGCAACTGGTGCAAAGACTTATTCATAGTCTATCCCCTCCTCTTGTGTATAACCTTGAGCCACTAACCTTGCCTTGTTTCTGACCACAATACCTCTTTCATCTCTTTTGTTCATGAGAACCCATCTTGTCCCAATTGGTCTGACATATCTAGGACAATCAACCAGCTCCCAAACATCCTGAATAGCAAATTGGTGAAGCTCATCCTGCATTGCTTCCACCCAACTTGGTTCTTTGAGAGCATCAAATATCTTCTTGGGTTCTTCTTGTGACAGAAAACATGCAAACAAACATGCTTGCACAAGAGGGGTATCAACCTTCTTGTGTATATTGGCAATAAATCCACCAAGACTTTGATGGGATCTTCTTGTCTGAACTGGAGTCATAACATCACCAATGATCTGAGATGGGGGATGATTCTTCATTGTGGAAGTGAGAACTCCTCCTTCAAAAAGTCTGGTGTCCTCAACTTCACGCTCCATGTTGCCAATATCTTCTTCATCAGACTCTCTTTGAGCAACACGAATCTCTTCATGGACATTGGAAGGTCCACCTTGTTCAAAACTGGAAGAGAAAAGATGCCCATAAGTGTTGTCAACGTTTGAATCTTGGTTGTCAGCGTCTGGGCTGACAGCGCCTGAAATGTTGTTGTCAACGTCTGAATTGGTCTTGTCAGCGCTAGATTTGCCTTTGTCAGCGCCTGAAGAACCATGCATGTTTGTATCTGGTGGTGTTTGGAAACCACCATTAGCTTGTCCAGCAGCAGCAGCAGCAGCAAAAGCATCAGTCCAAATGGGAATTGTGACATATTTAAATGTAGGAGATGCCTTTTCTGCTTGTGATCCAACCCTCTCATTAACCTGTGTACCTGAAACATGAACAACTTGTTCCTCCACAACATTTGAAGTTACCTTCACAATGTTTGGATTAGTGACAGGCATATAATTTAAAGTTCTAGATAAGGGTTCCAAATCAAACAACCAATTAGGACCACTTTCAGGATCACTAGGTTTATTCTCTAAGAACCTAACATGTACTCTTTCAACAATACGTTTGTCCTCCTTAAGATAAACCCTATAACCCTTGCTCTGCACTGAATACCCCATGAAGTAACCTTCATCACCTTTTGCACTAAATTTCCCTAAGGCATCACTAGTGTCTAAGACTACTACATGACATCCAAAAGGTCTGAGAAAACCAATATTAGGTTTTCTTCCCCAAAGTAATTCATAAGGTGTTTTGTTCTGAATTTTGTTAACCAATGCTCTATTTTGCACATAGCATGCTGTATTAACAGCTTCAGCCCAAAAGGC
The DNA here is from genome assembly GCA_025667525.1 of Glebionis coronaria. NCBI lineage: Eukaryota > Viridiplantae > Streptophyta > Magnoliopsida > Asterales > Asteraceae > Glebionis > Glebionis coronaria. The sequence continues at coordinate 289,892,222 of CM046874.1, read as the reverse complement.
TATGTGAAAGTGAGCATCAGCCAACATTGTTCTGGCTGCTTCAATTAGGGTTATATTCTTCCTTTCAGCAACCCCATTTTGTTGTGGGGTTCTAGCAATACTAAACTGCCTAGTAATTCCCTTCCTGGCACAAAAATCATCTAGCTTCTTGTTCCTAAATTCTCCACCATTATCACTTCTAAGCATCTTAACCTCATTGCCAGACCTTTTCTCAATTTGAGTGATAAATTCAATAAGAACATCAGCTGTGTCACTCTTCATAGCTAGAAAGAATGTCCAAGTAAACCTAGAAAAGTCATCAGTGACAACAAAACAATATGACTTGCCATTCAAACTTTCTATATTAGTTGGACCAAAGAGGTCCATGTGAAGCATATGAAGAGGTCTGGAACTAGTATGCACCTGTTTGGACTTGAATGAGACCTTGTGCTGCTTGCCTTTAAGACATGCAACACAAGAGTGGTCATTGTGGAAGGCCTTCTCAGGCAAACCATCAACTAAACCAAGCCTCACAAGTCTATTTATATTTTTAAAATTTATGTGCCCTAGTCTCCTGTGCCACAAATTACTTTCATCTACTGAGGCCTTAGCATAAAAACAAGACATATTTGTATTCACTTTAATTCCATTTAAATTCACATTATATATGTCCTTATGCCTAGGTGTTCTATACTCAATGTACTTCTCATCAGGGATCTTAAAATCCTTGCTTAACACCAAACACTCAGTATCAGTGAAAAGAACCTTATTTTTGTTATCACACACTTGTGATACACTAAACAGATTATAATCCAGTTCTTTTACCAGGAAGACGTTTTCAAAACGTAGATTATTGGTGAGAAGGGTTCCTTTGCCAGTAATGGTGCCATATCCACGTCCAAAGTATACCTTATCACCATCTTGAATAGGAGTGAAGTTCGTCAGATAGTCTTCCTTTCCTGTCATGTGCCTTGAGCATCCACTATCCCAATATCCATAATCATTGATCTGCTTTTGAATGCCCTGCACATAAAGAAAAAAAATTAGTTTTCTTTGGGAACCCAAGTCTCAGAAGACTTGGATTCATCTGGTTGTTCAATAAGAACAGACTTAGTTCTCATAACAACCCCATTTTCATCCCTTTTCGGATGAAAAACCCAGTTAACCCCAATTAGTTTTGTAATGACTTTTGAAATGTAATTAAACCTGTTGCAAGTCATTGAAATTCCATTATTATTAGGGTTTTGATCTTTCTTGGGTCTCCATGTTAAGCTTGAAGAAGCTTTAGACCCCTTACCCTATGGCTGCAAATACTTAGGTCTGGACACGTTTCTGTCAGCGTTGGATTTTGTCTTGTCAACGCTGAAATTACCCTTGTCAGCGTTGAACCTAGGGTTTGCTACAGGAACCCATTGCCTATTTGACCAGGTATTTGTCTTTTGAAAAGGTCTTTGTCCATGAGTGTTAGACCTTCTAGAAAAGAATGGGGCTGGTCTAATCACTTGTGGACTTTGCTGCACACAAGGTCTGGGTCTGACAACGTTTGACTTCCTAACAACGTTGACTTTCTTCCTATCAGCGCTGAAATTGTTCCTATCAGCGCTGGCTTTGGGAGCGTTGACACACTTGTATGCCAAATGTGAAAAGCTACCACAAGTATAACAGGCTTTCTTAGACGCATTCTTAGGTCTAGAAGCAAAGAAACCTGTTCCATGATTGTTAACTTGGCTCTTGGGTGACCTATTATTCCTATACATCTCTGCATATTTAACAGTGTTGGAGCCTAGGTCAACAGCTTCACCAGTAACTGGGTGAGTAACCTTAATGGGTGAAGATTCATTGGGACTTTCACATAGCAAACCTCCCTTAACAAATAAAGTAGGGTTAGCTTTCTTCCACTCATTTAGGTCAGTCAGTTTTTGTTGATACTCTTCTACTGGGGTGACAACTCTTGATGGAGGAATGAATTCCTCTTCTTGGCATTCTGGTATACCAGTCCAAGATAAATCCTTTCTAAGGACACCATAGAAGTCACCAGCTGGTGGTGGAACCAGAGAGTAATCATTCTCATTCATCCCAAGCCCAGTCATATCCTTAGGATCTCTTTGTTTAGCTACACAGTCTCCTAGGGCTTGGGTGGCTCTATCAAATCTTTGAATCTTGAGGTCAACATTATCTTTATTCTTAATGGCCTCATCTAACTTAGCCTGTAGGTCTTTATTGACCTTTGACATGATATTTCTAATATCCATACTACCCTCTAGCTCATGTTTTAAGATATTTATCTTATCTTTTAAATCAAATTCCATTTTCTTATATTCAGAAACGGTTTTCTCAGTTTCAGTAAGAGCTAGTTGGTAATTAGATAATTTACACCTTTCAGTGCTCATATCCTCTTTTAGTTTTAACACCTCTTTGTTAAGTCTGTCAGTGTTTAACCTACAACCTTTGCTACAAAAAGCATCATCATATACCTCATTATCAGATGAAGAGGAGGAGTGTGCCATGAGAGCATATTAGACATGCTCTTCTTCTTCAATATCAGCAATCAAAGCTTTGTCCTCTTCAGCATCCTTAGCCAGATAGCTCCAATCCCATCCAGTACCATCAATTCCTTGAACTACAACCATGGCTTTGGAGTCTTGAGCTTTAACAACCTGACTTGAGGGTTTTCCAGCATCAGATCTTCTAGGAGATCTGCATTCCCTCATGAAGTGCCCCATGCGATGACAGTTGTAGCACTCAACTTTGGATTTATCAAATCCAGCAGTGTCTTTAGCATTGAAGGTCATCTTCTTCTTGAACCTTCTATTCCACCTATTTGCTCTTATACTAGCAAGAGCCATGTTCCACTTGATGTCCATCTCTTCCAAGTGTTCATCACTTATCTGCTCAAGGTCCTCATATGTAATCACTGAACCATTGGGCAAAGAAGCAATGTAAGCACAAACAGTATCCAAATCCAAACCAGCAGGTTTAACTCTTGGGGAGTCATTCATGAATGTGTCAGCGTCTGAAAAGGAGACGTTGACAGGACTTGTTCCAGCGCTGACAAATGATGATCCAGTAACTGGATGCATAAAAGAGTCCTTCTGATTGAATTGACCTTCACTATGAGAGAAGAAGGCCATGTTGCTGGTGCTAGCTTTGCTTGAAAGAGTTTCATCTTCCAACAGTCTTAGTTTGTTGTAGATGTCATCAAACGAAGAGCTCTTGTAAGTATTATTGGCAAGAATAGATCTTGCCTCAATCTTCCATGTCTCACCAAGACTTTTCAGAAAAGTAGCATTGGTGTCAATATCACCAACTTGTGTCCCCATGAAGGACAATTTGCTTGTGATGTCAAGCAATCTGCTTCTCACACTGCTCAGTTTCTCATTGGGCTGAGCTTTGAAGACAGCATAATCATGCAGAAGTTGCTTTTTCTTTTCTTCCTTAGTTTCTGCATTACCACCATATGCAACTTCAATTGCTTTCCAAAGATCCTTAGCAGATTCATAGCTTCTATATTTGTGCTGATTTTCTTGTCCCAAAGAGACTTTCAGAATATTTAGGGCTTTCATGTCAGCCCTTTTCTTTGCAATATCTTCAGCACTTACAGCTCTACCATCTCCAGGTTTTTCTTTCTTATCTTCATCAGGACATCCTTCAACAACTGATCTTGCCGTAATGGCATCCTGAATCTTTTGAGCCTTATTGAATGAGTTTCCATATTCAATAATGTCCCAGAGTGTGTAGTCAAAGATCCCCAGATATTGTTCAAAGTTGAACCTCCATAAGTCAAAGTTGGTTGCATCAAGCATGGGAATCTTGATGTTTGGTAAGGATGAGGAGGAGGAATTTATCGCTTCAGACATGATGTTTTTAGGGTTTTGAGAAAATTAGGGTTTTGGTGTTCATATATCGTTCTGGTGTTCTTCAAAGATCAAAAGTTCCTCAACAAGCTCTGATACCACTTGTTGATCCCAAACTTAGATCGATTAGCTTTGTGTATACGAGATTAGATCAAGTATAACACGTAGAGAAACCTTTGTTATATGCTTTGTGAATCTAAGTATTATGCGGAATTTAATACTTAAACAAGAACACAAGATGTAAACAAAACTTTCACTTTGATTATGAATGTCAAACTTGCTTACAATGAAAGATGTTTACGAATGAAAACTTTAATGAAAACTTGATTCTAAACATTAACCTAAAGGCCTTCTTTTATAGACTAAGAAGCCTTGTACAATAAGCTACGTATCAACTATTCTAGGTAAAGATAAACATAGAAAATACATTGTCGTTTCTATCCTTACTAGAAGTATTCTAGAACATAATAAACGTGTAGCCTATATCTTCCATCAGTGCTTGTCTTCAATGTGTCAACGCTTGACTTTAACCTGTCAACGCTTGAGCTGTCAGCGCTCACTTTGTTCTTGTCAACGCTTGAGTTGTTCTTGTCAGCGTTCAAGTGATCTGGCCTTAATTTATTCCCAACAGAAAGCCCGTGTTTTCTTCCTTTTTAATCTTTTGGTCCTAAAACACAATAAAAACACAAACCACGCATAATTCCGACTTTTACGAGATAAAATACACGTTTTGGTCTTGTTATTATTGGAAATAAGTGGTAAAAGGATAAGTGTTTACACACTTATTAAATCCCCTACACTTGACCATTGCAATGCCCTCATGCAATGCATTAATTTTAAAGCACGGTTTACATTTTACATCATAAATAACCCACTTTGGCCTTTATTAAATACTAAACATAAAAAGATAGAAACAAGTAAAGAAATTAAAGACTTACATTGGGTTTTGGCTGCCATGAACGTTTATCATCCTCAAGTTTCACGTTTCCCATACCAAGCTTAAAAACGAGATCATTGTTATTATAAGTTAGCAAACCAACACGAATTATGTGGGCCAATTATTCACTTAGACTCCCTTATTCCTAGGTGTATCTCTTATATTTTATTTTTGTCTTGAGTGATCATGAGGATGCATTTTTTGACTTATTTCGATAGTTATTTAGGCCGAAAATAAAGTGAACGATTTAATCAATAGTTAGCTAAAGGACAAAATCTTTTAAAACTGCTTCTCGGGACCTCATAAAGTTCATATCTTGGCATAACTCGCTTCACGATTTGAGACCTTTCTCGGACCGATATTTGGCAGCGACTTCATACTTCAAATCTTTGAGAGACGTTCTTGAAATTATGGTCTTCTCTTCATAATAGGAATTTCTTCACTTGATGTTTTGAGAGATTCTTCATCTTTGGACCACTACTTCTTCATTTTTCTCCAATCTTTATTTTGGACTTTGATATACAACGATCCGCCTCCTTTTAGGACTTGGATCTATTTATCCTCATACCTTGTTAGGGCCTTTTTGGATAGACTTCTCCATGATCTTTAGGTGAGTATTTGCTTTTCGTCGTGTGTCTCGATCCTTCATATTGATTTTCGATAAATGATTCTTCACATCACATTTGGATCTTTAGCAACAAAATGTAGCCCTCATGCCTTGTTAGGGCCTTTTCGGACTCGCCAATCTTCGCATCCCGCTTCAATAAGTTATGCCTTGGCTATGAACTCTAATCCGTACCGAGCAACTTTTAAACGATCTTGGGCTAGAAGCTAAGTAACCTTTTAAATCGTACAACCTTATTTATTGCAGATAAATTTAATAACAAGCGATGGGAGAATAAGCTCATAATTAACTCACATAAATTCACGAAAGAAAACCAAACTTATAATTGACTCTATCATCTCTCGTCCTCCACAGTTTAAAATCTCAAGGAATGAGACTCGTGGATGCTTAGCCTATTAAATCAAAGTTTTGGGTTTTCGAGTCATCTATGGGATCTTGCAAATTCTTAGACTTTTTCAAGTTCAGAAATCGTATTTTAAAGATCCCTTGATAAACGATTCTCTAGGATCAATTATAGGAACTTGCGAAAAGTTCTTGTTCTTAACCTGTGAGAGTTAAGACTTTCGCGTTTTATAGCTCCCTATATAAAAGCCTAGCAAAACTTGACTTAAACACATTAAGGATACTAGCTAGAGCAAACTTAGATAAGTAAACTCGGGTTGATTCAAAATGTTCATGACTTTGAAAAATTTAAAACCACTTTATTAAACTTTATTTAAGCAAGGGAAGAAAATAAGCATGACAAAAGGAAATACAACTATACAACTAGGCCAAAATAGATTAAAAATTTTGAAAAATGTCGAAAAATCAAATTTTCCGGTTAAAATGAGGGCAAATTCATGGAAAAGACCACTTACTTCGATAGAAGTCCCCCTACACTTGAGATAAACATTGTCCTCAATGTTTAAGCATGTGGGAGTAAACTCCCCTACACTTAGGACATTGTGCACTTTGTTTAAATCTTGCTAAGGAAAGGACAGCTAAAGTGAATTCAATGTGAACATATAGGATAGAACCGGGAAGATGGGAACACGGTATCATGGTTCGGCAAAAGTCATCAAGATGCTCTTTGAAGCTTTAATCCCTGCACAGCACAAGAAACAAGACAACAAACACATACGGGGCTCCCCCTCCACTTATTATGAAAGTAGTAAAGGATAGATCACGGGTTGCCTCCCGAGAAGTGCTTGTTTTTGTTCATCGAGTCACGAGCCTGACTCGGCCCAATTTAGTTCATGGGGAACGTGGTGAGGGATGGAATCATCTCATGGGAGATGTCCTCACCAAAGTACAGCTTCAAACGCTGGCCATTCACCTTGAAATTGGGCCCATTTGGCTGACAAAGCTCAATGGTCCCATATGGAAAGACTTTGGCGACGGTGAATGGACCAGACCAGCGGCTCTTCAACTTGCCAGAGAAGATCTTCAACCGAGAGTTAAAAGGTAAGACTTGATCACCAACGTGGAACTCTCGGTTCTTAATCCTTGCATCGTGGATGATCTTGGTCTTCTCCTTGTAGATCAGCGAGTTCTCATAAGCTTCATTCCTCAGTTCATTTAGCTCATTGAGTTGAATCTTCCGAAGATCACCGGCTTTGTTGATGTCGAAGTTAGCCCACTTCAAGGCCCAATACGCCTTATGTTCCAGCTCGATGGGGAGGTGGCATGCTTTCCCGTACACAAGACGATAAGGTGTACAACCGACCGGGGTCTTATAAGCTGTACGGAAAGCCCACAGAGCATCATCTAACTTATCAGCCCACGCGGCGTGATGCTCTCCCACAGTACGCTCCAAAATTCGCTTCAATCCACGGTTGGATATCTCGGCTTGCCCATTGGTTTGGGGATGATAGGCGGTGGAAAGACGGTGATTGACACCATACTTAGCCATGACTCTTGCAAATTGATCATTGCAAAAATGAGTCCCGCGGTCACTGATAATAGCACGAGGAACGCCGAATCGAGCGAAAAGCTGCTTTAAAAAGTTCACAACCACCCTCGCATCGTTCGTAGGGAGAGCCTTAGCTTCAACCCATTTAGAAACGTAGTCAACGGCTACGAGGATGTACTTGTTCCTTTTGGAGGATGGAAATGGCCCTATAAAGTCGATGCCCCATACGTCAAAGATTTCACATTCTTGTATGAAATTTTGAGGCATCTCATCTTTATGTGTGATCTTGCCTTGTCGTTGGCAAGCATCACAATGCTTAACCATTTCGTGAGCGTCACGATAAATGGTGGGCCAATAGAATCCCGAGTCAAACACTTTTTTGGCGGTGTAGTTGGGACCAAAGTGACCACCAGTGGGTCCTTTATGGCAAGCAGCAAGGATTTGCAAAGCTGCTGGTCCATCAACACATCGACGAATGATCAGATCAGCACATTGTTTGAATAGAAAAGGGTCATCCCAAAAGTAAGTCTTAACATCATTCAAGAACTTCTTTTTTTGTTGGGATGTTAACCCTTTGATGAGAACACCACCCGCTAGGTAGTTTGCAATGTCGGCAAACTACGGGGTGTCATCAAGATTGAGATTTATAGACATTAAGGTCTCAAGGGGGAAAGAGTCATTGATCTCTTTGTTCGGATGATCCCCTTGATATGGATCCTCAAGTCTACTCAGATGATCCGCGGCTAGGTTTTCGGCTCCCTTTTTGTCACGAATTTCAATGTTGAATTCTTGAAGGAGTAAAACCCAGCGAAGAAGTCTTGGCTTAGAGTCGTGCTTAGTCATCAAGTACTTCAACGCGGAATGGTCCGTGTATACGATGGTGGTGGATAAAACAAGATAGGGCGAAATTTTTCAAAAGCATAGACAACAGGTAAAAGCTCTTTTTCGGTTGTCGTATAATGCAATTGAGCCCCTGTCATTGTTTTGCTAGCATAGTGGATTGGTTGGAAGTGTTTATTCACTCTTTGACCCAAAACCGCTCCAATAGCAAAGTCGCTAGCATCGCACATCAACTCAAAAGGTAGCTCCCAATTAGGGGTAACTAAGACCGGTGCCTTAGTTAGCTTATCCTTAAGAAGATTGAAGGCTTCGATAAACTCTTTAGAAAAGATAAAAGGAGTATCTTTTTCCAAGAGGTGGGTCATCGGCCGAGCGATTTTTGAGAAATCCTGAATGAATCGACGATAGAAGCCCGCATGACCCATAAAACTTCTCACACCCTTCACGGTTGAAGGTGGAGGTAATTTGGCTATGACATCAACTTTAGCACGGTCGACTTCAAGACCGGCTTTAGAGATTTTGTGTCCTAGCACAATGCCTTCTTTTACCATAAAATGGCATTTTCCCAATTCAGAACAAGGCGAGTGTCTTCGCACCGCTTAAGCATACGTTCCAAATTGGCAAGGCAAGAAGAAAAGGAATCCTCAAAGACCGAGAAATCATCCATGAAGACTTCCATGGTTTGCTCAACCATGTCATGGAAGATAGCCAACATGCACCTTTGGAAAGTCCCGGGGGCATTGCATAAGCCAAAAGGCATCCTTTTGTAGGCAAATGTGCCATACGGACAAGTGAATGTTGTCTTCTCTTGATCTTGGGGATCGATGGGTATTTGGAAATAACCCGAGAAACCATCAAGAAAGCAGTAATATTCATTACCCGCTAAACGTTCAAGCATTTGGTCCATAAAAGGAAGAGGGAAATGATCCTTTCTCGTGGCATCATTGAGTTTACGGTAGTCTATACAAACTCTCCACCCAGTAACGAGACGTGTAGGAATCAACTCGTTGTTTGCATTGGGCACAACGGTGATTCCACCTTTCTTAGGCACACAATGGACTGGACTAACCCATGGTGAATCCGAAATAGGGTAAATCATACCCGCATCAAGAAGTTTGATAACCTCTTTGTTGATGACTTCATGGATTTTAGGATTCACCCTTCATTGGCTTTGAATTGTGGGCTTAAAGTCGTCCTCCATGAGAATTTTATGTGTGCAAAAGTGAGGATCAATTCCGCGAATATCGGAGATTTTCCAAGCGATAGCTCTTTTATGTTTCTGCAACACCCCGATAAGTCGGGATTTTTCTTCTTCTTTCAGGTCCTTTGCGATGATGACCGGTAACTTCTTGTTGTCTTCAAGGAAAACGTACTCTAGATGAGGAGGTAGGTCCTTAAGCTCAAGAGTAGGAGGATCCTCAATAGATGGTGTAACTAACGATGGATCATCATTAGTCACCTCTTTAGGAGAAGGAGGAGAAAACGGGTCTTCATTGAGAAGTCTCTCAATAGTACGAATGTCTTCATCCCAATCGGTGGAAGAGTCATCATACTTAATATCGAGAGGACCTGATGTTGAAGTTAAACTACACCTTTAGGAAAAGGATGTAATAAATAGGGCAAGTAAGCACGACGATTTAGGAAAACCGTGTGTGAATGACCCAATTAAGTTCGTTCTCAAGGAGGCTAGTGTGTTATGTGTGTAATGACTTGGATTAATTTGTGATTATATTTGAGAAAAGAAAAATAGAAAAGGGATTAGAAAAGAATGACGGTTATGAAGACGGATTAAACTAAGTCTAAAAAGGCGTACACGTAAAGTCGTAAAAACTACCAAAATTAAAATTTAACCCTAAAAATTCCTAAAAATCACCAAAAATCCTTAATAGTAATCTAAGAGTTTACAAAAAATCAAAACTTGCAAAAACCTTTTAATTAATTAAATAATGACTTTTTAATGCTAATTAAAGCCCTAAAAATCAAAATTAATTATTAAAAAGCCCTAAACAAGATTTTCAAGTTTGTAAACCTCAAAAATACTCTAATTAAGCTAAACCAAACCCTAAACAGTCCCTTATTGGGCTTAATTAAGGCCCAATAAGAAAAAGTGCTCAAAATAAGCTCAAAAAGCACAGGTTGACTCAAAATTTGATTTTAAACAACTTTTTCCAAAGGCCCAAAAGCTGAAAATGTGAAATAAGCTAACTTATAATAAGCAGCTTATTCTTAATGGGCTTTTTGGCCCATTAAGCTATAAGCTGATGCCATAAGCTAAAATTTAACACACAACCTTATTTTGACCTAACAAAGACTTCTGTAAAAAGAAATTTCAAATAAGACCACTCAATAAGCCAGAAACAAGTCAACAACTTATTCACAAAACGACAAAATAGTCGTTTTTATGATCTAGACCACCTCAGAAGCTGATTCAAGTTGCAAAATGTTTCTTTTGACAAAACTAAGCTTAAAAACCAAAGAACTTTCAAATAAGCACACTCAATAAGCTGGAAAATCAAATAAGAACTTATCTTAAAAGTCAAACAAGTTGGTTTTCTAGTGAAAAGTCAAAGTCAAAGTCTGATAAGCTCCAGTTCACTTAAATGGGTCAAATAATGAAGATCTATTACAAAAAATAAGTTGTTGCAAGTCAGAATAAGCTAGAATAGCTTATTGATAAGCTGATGATAAAATTGCACTAGCAGGGGCTAGTTTTGGATGTTGAGCAGTGGGAACTTTTCCCACTGCTTGACTATTTTGACTTGTTGTCTTTAGTGACTTTTTCTTGGATTCAGTTTTCACAAAGGCACCCAATTGATCTTTGGATCAAAAGGAGTCAATAACAAGCAAAATAACACAATCACAAACAGCCAATTGATACAGTTTAATCAATTTATCACCAGATATAGCACAGACATGAACAATAAGCAGTTTAGCATTCAAGAGCAGTTTTAGCACAAATCAGCCAACCAAATTCAACCAAATGCACACACAAGCTATAATAAACTCCAATAAGCAAGTCTAAACAGGTTTCATGCACTGGTTCAAAGAATTAAGCAAGATCCAAGCTATGAAAGTTACTGATGAACACTACACAAGCAGATTTCTACTTTTGCTGATGTATTTGACACACAAGCCAATTTCAACACCTCAAATCTTTCAAAAAGGTTATGTTAACTTTGTTTAAACCACTTTTATCCCTAAGCATGCATACACACTAAGTGTTCCCAAAATCCTAGTTCAAAATAAGCAGAAACAAGGTCTATATAGCAGATTGATCAATTCAAGTGTTCAAACCCAATAACTTGCAGCAAAACACTCTCAAACAAAGGTATATCAGATACAAAGCATGAACAACACTTTCCCTTAACACAAAATCAGATTACAAGCATAAATCAGTAGACCCAAACACCCCTTTAACTTTTTCAAATCAAGATTTTCAAAAGCAAAACAAGATTTCAGGCCAACCAAGCATCAATTAACACTCTAACAAGTCTAATAAACAGATTCAAGCAAGAACAAGCCACAAAATTCACAAGAACAACAGTTTCATACAAATATCACCAAAAATCACAATTTATGCAGATTTGGAGATTAAGTAAGCAAACCTCATGGATGTACATCCACACCCACAAATTTTGAGCTTATGTGCTAGCAAGAACAAGCACAAGCTTCCACAAAAGCCTGCTAAGATTCAACAAGGGTTAAGCACAATAACATGAAAAATCAGAAACTTGGAAAAATCTTGATTGATGCAAACTTGTTACCCCACACTTGATTATCCCCAAGTTATAAGCCTCACCACACCTTAACCAACTCAGTTAGGATGCTATGATCAGCCCTATAGCCCAAGAATTCCAAGATTGGAACAAGACTTAGCAAAATATCAAGAAAATGAGGAAAATATGCAAACTTGTGCACACTCCTCTTTTGAAAACAGGTTTTAAACTTCAAAAGCAGTAAACTAAGAACAATAATAAGCAGAATAAAGATGGCACTTGGTCTTTCTTCAAATCACTTAACTCAAATTCATTAAACTGAAAAAGGATTTACAAGTGTTTGAACAAAGGAAAAACCAAAAGCAAACGTCTAATGAAGCACCCTAAGGCCTTTATATAGGCATACAAATGACTAAGGAACAGCTAATAACTAGAAACCCTAATGGTTGAAGTCCCAAAAATGCCCTTGAGGTCTTTGTCTTCTTTGGAGAATCATGTGACTGAATTTTGTCATGTAGTTGAGGTGTGAGCTGTTGAAATAGCATCAAGGGCTTAAAATGAGCTTAGGATGCAAGCAGGATTGTGAGGCGTTGGATTGCTGGCACAATCTTGTCTTCTTCCTCAAACGTGTAGCAGGGCATGTCCCATGTGGCATGTGGGGTTAAGTGGCAAGTGTTTTTAAGGTTGGGATATGATTAGGGCATGCTTAATCATTAATCTGGAGGTTTATGAGGTTTAATTACAAGTGAATTAAGAAAACCCAATTTGTGTTCTTGGTGAATAGTTGGGCGTTTAATCTGAGTATGGGTTTAAAAAAGTGTTTAGCGCCAGATTATTAAACTAATAAAGATTAGTTTAAATCTGGTAATGGTGGGAAGTGATGTGGCAAAATGGAAGAAGCTGATTGGTGGGAGGGAGTTAGTGGGACACTTGTCACCATTTGGTAGGTTAAGGTAAGTATTATGTCTGGCCACAATTAGTCCCTTACCTTCTTTTCTCTTTTCACTTGCAATTTAAATAACCAAATCCGGATTTCCTTTGTTAACAAACTTTCACTTTTCACACTTTTGCCCCAAATACTTTTCCAAAGTATTTTCAGGGGTATTTCTTGCCATATTGTGATATTTGAGGGGCTGTTTTGGCATTTTGTTGATAGATAATGGTCTTGACTTGTATGTTGAGCATTTTGGAGGACTGAAATTGCCAAGTCTTGATAAATGAGGGACCATTTTTGCCAATTGTTGAAAGTTGAGGGTCCTTTTTGTAATTTTGGATTTTTCAAAGGACCAAACTTGTCATTTCTTGTACTTTGAAGGACTTCATGATATATTTGACTTTGTGGATGATATTGGTTGACAATTTAGCTTTGTTGAGGGGCTAAACTTGCCAATTCTTCAAAGTTAAGGGCCCTTTTGGTAATTTTGACAAACTTTAGGGACCAAACTTGTAATTATGAGGATACAAGGGTATAAAGTGTCAATTCTTCATAATTGGAGGACCCTTCTTCATAATTCTTCAAATCTTCAAGGGTTGATCTTGGGAAAGTCTTCACTAGGGCTTGGTTCATTGTGCGGCTTCGTTTCCCGTGTTCGTTTTTGCATGATTCTTGTAATCTTTTGTCATTATCTCAATATCCGTACCTAAAATACACAAGCAACAAACACAAGCATATATTTGGGTATTTTGACGATATTTAATGCATTTTAAGCCCTATTTGGAAGATGAGACTATGTATAAAAGCAGTCTCATCACTCCCCCATACTAAACCATTGTCGTGCCCTCACGCAATGCTAGAATAAAGTATCAAAGCATCTCCAAAATTCATTTTATTCACTTTATTGGAATGATAAACTAGCTACACTACCACTATTACTACTACTTGTGTTATAGACATAATGCATGATTTTCATCGCAAAATGGGACGTTTAGGTTCATAGAATAAGAACACGTGAATGCTTCGTTGGAAATAATTTCGTCATCCTCGATTTTCACTCCAATTCCATGCTAAGCGTACAACGAGATCATTGTCATTATAAGTTAGTAATGCTAACACTACTCATATGCCCTAATCACGTACTTATTCTCCCATTATTCCTAAGTTGTATCTCTTATATTTTATGATGTCTTGAATGTTTCACGAGGATACATTGTTTGATTTATGCGATATTACAGATTTAGGTCTAAAAATAGAGTCCTAACGGTGTAACTAAGACCATCAAATCAATAACCCCTCCTAATAGACGACGATGTTAAAAAATTAAGTTGACAAGAAGAATCGATAAACACGGTTTTATAACGGTTTTGAACATGAGACTTATTACCAAGACTTTTATATGCCCCCTAACGGAAGGGCCTTATTATCTTTGGTTTACCTCCATCTTTTATTCAACTTCGCCATGAAGCTTTTATTATGACTTCGGTCTTGCCTTGCCTTTTATTATCCGCCTCATCGGTGGTTTTATTAGCCAAAGACGTATATCCTCACGCTAAGGCGAATTTTGGATCTTTAAAGCTTCGAAGATTAAGGCTTGATTCACTTTCAATTTTGCATAGATTTTTCGGCCTTGTGGGGCTTCAAATTGTTTGCTTGATTTAGGTGAGCACTTGAAATCTTATTATTGGGTGAAGCTTTCGATTATTAGGGTGTCAATACTTCAAAACCGTGACGCTGGCGATACCTTAATGTCTTCCCAATTTAATTACACGGAAGCTACTAGAAAAGACTAGAAACCCAACAATCAAAACTAAACCGCTAAATCAATATTTATTAAGCAAAAAATATTTACATGCGAAGGGAGAATAAGCAAACAACGAGAACACATGAGTTTTTGAAAGAATACGAGTACTCTACGTTTAGCATAGTAACTTATAATTAACTCTATCATTTCTCGTCCTCATTTAAGAGACTTAGCCTAATGTGTAGTTAAGGAATCAAAGCTAAGTGCTCAACACGCACGGTCGAGTCAAAAATTACTCTTATTCTCGCCATCGGAAAACCTACATTCGTGTCTTCAAACACTTATAAAACATGAGAAAAATTTAAAATTTGGCCATTTTTAGCCTTATTTTGCAAGAAAACGATAAACAAAACGATAAACTTTGGAAAGCGTGAAGGTTTGGCAAGGCAAGTATCTATTTACCCCCCCATACTAAAGTTAAACATTGTCCTCAATGTTTCGAGTCTAGGGGTGCAAACACCCCCATACTAGAGACGTAGTCGAATGCCTAATCTAGCATGGAAAGGGTGTAACCATTAAGTAATAGCCGTTTATGAAGTGTGCTAAAAACCTAAGGTTAGAACAATAAAAGATATATCATGGATATTGAGAAATGTCTCCAAAGCAAACGATCGAGTGCTCCCATAAAACGAACATGAGAGGCTCCAATCGTGAAGATCATGATCTAAAAACCACATATCACAAACAACCACGGAACAAAGGTTGGAAGGGCACAAATCCCCACACGTAAGCTACATTAGACTAAGAAAGCGATAATATGTACATAGGATAAGCATGGGACTCCCCCACGAGGCTCCTCGTTTTTGATTACCGAGTCATGAGCTCGACTCGATCCCCTCAACACTAATTATCATTGGGGAAAGTGACTTGGTCGAGGTAGTTCAAGGATGGAACTTCCCCACCAAAGTAGTGCTTCAACCTATGTCCATTCACCTTGAAGTTAGGACCATCATCTTGAGCTAGCTCGATGGTCCCATACGGAAATACTTGAGTCACGGTGAATGGACCGGACCAACGGGATTTCAATTTACCGGAAAATATTTTCAATCTTGAATTAAAAAGCAATACTTGATCCCCAATGTTAAAAACCCGGTTTTTAATTTTTGAATCATGCAACTTTTTAGTTTTCTCTTTGTAAATCAATGAATTTTCATAAGCAATATCTCTTAATTCATCCAATTCATTTAATTGCATTTTCCGATGTTTTCCCGCGGTCTCCATGTCATCATTACAATGCTTTAGGGCCCAATAAGCCTTGTGTTCTAACTCGATAGGCAAATGACAATTCTTTCCATACACAAGCTTATAGGGAGTGCACCCAATGGGTGTCTTATGAGCGGTCCTAAAGGCCCATAAAGCATCGTCTAACTTATCCGACCAAGATTGTCGGTTTTCCCCCACGGATCTCTCCAAGATCCTCTTCAATGCTCGGTTTGAAACCTCGACTTGCCCACTCGTTTGTGGGTGATAAGCCGTAGAAAGACGATGTGTAACCCCATATTTCCTTAAGACTCTTTCGAATTGGTCATTACAAAAATGGGTTCCACGATCGCTTATGATCGCACGAGGGGTTCCAAACCTAGCAAACAAACTTTTCAAGAACTTAACTACCACACGAGCATCATTAGTGGGCAAGGCCCTTGCCTCCACCCACTTAGATAGGTAGTCAACCGCAACAAGGATGTACTTATTACCACGAGATGATGGGAACGGCCCCATAAAGTCTATACCCCAAACGTCAAAGATCTCACATACTTGAATGATATTTTGTGGCATTTAATCTTTTTGTGAGGCTTTTCCTTGTCGTTGGCATGCATCACAAGACTTCACAAGGATTTGTGCATCTCGGTAAATAGTAGGCCAAAAGAAGCCGGCATCAAACACCTTCTTAGCCGTGAGATTAGCACCGTGGTGACCACCCGTGGGTCCCTCATGGCAAGCTCTAAGGATATTAGAAGCTTCGGTGCCAAATCCACAACGTCGGATGATTTGATCCGCACAAGTTCGAAACAAGTAAGGGTCGTTCCAAAAGTAGAACTTGACATCACGAAAGAATTTTCGTTTTTCTTGAGTTGTCATACCCTTAACGATGAAGTTACCCGCATGGTAATTTGCAAAATCCGCAAACCATGGGGTAGAAGAATCAAGCTTAGAATTCACTACACCAAGTGTCTCGAGCGGAAATGTTTCGGTGATTTCCTTGGGCTCGTAAACACTTTGGTGAGGATCTTCCAAACGAGAGAGATGATCGGCCGCTAGATTCTCGGCTCCTTTTTTGTCAACAATGGTGTGATCAAATTCTTGAAGGAGGAGAATCCAACGAAGTAATCTCGGCTTTGCATCTTGTTTAGCCATGAGATACTTGATAGCCGAATGGTCCGTATACACTATGCATTTTGTCAAGACGAGATAAGGTCGGAATTTCTCAAATGCATACACCACGGCAAGGAACTCCTTTTCCGTTGAAGTGTATTTAAGTTGAGCCTCGGTCATCGTCTTGCTAGCATAGTGGATAGGCAAGAAGTGCTTTTCATGACGTTGCCCCAAAACGGCCCCAATAGCGTAATCACTTGCATCACACATAAGTTCAAAGGGGAGGTTCCAATTTGGAGCAACAAGAATGGGAGCTTCGGTAAGTTTCCTCTTAAGGATCTCAAAGGCTCGTACACAATCTTCGTCAAAGACAAAACGTGCCTCTTTTTCAAGAAGATGTGTAATGGGTCGAGAAATCTTCGAGAAATCCTTGATGAATCGTCGATAAAAGCCCGCGTGGCCTAGGAAACTCCTAACTCCCTTGACGGTTTTGGGATGAGGTAATTTGGCGATGACGTCTACCTTAGCTTGATCTACCTCAATCCCCGCTTTCGAGACCTTGTGCCCTAAGACGATTCCACTCTTAACCATAAAATGACACTTTTCCCAATTGAGCACAAGGTTGGTTTCCTCACAACGTTTTAACATTCTCTCAAGGTTCGACAAACACGAAGTAAAGGAATCACCAAACATGGAAAAGTCATCCATGAAGACTTCCATCGTTTTCTCGATCATATCATGAAAAATAGCCATCATGCATCGTTGAAAAGTTCCCGGTGCATTGCAAAGTCCGAATGGCATTCTACGATAGGCAAACGTTCCATATGGACACGTAAACGTAGTTTTTTCTTGATCACGAGGATCGATGGGAATTTGGAAGTAACCGGAAAAACCATCTAAAAAGCAATAGAAATCGTTTCCCGCAAGACGCTCCAACATTTGGTCCATGAAGGGCAAGGGAAAATGGTCTTTACGAGTGGCTTCATTCAACTTTCGATAGTCAATGCACACTCTCCATCCGGTCACGAGTCTAGTGGGAATCAACTCGTTGGCATCGTTTGGCACAACGGTCATCCCTCCCTTTTTAGGGACACAATGAATAGGACTCACCCAAGGGCTATCGGAAATAGGGTAAATCATTCCCGCGTCAAGGAGTTTAAGGACCTCCTTTTTGATGACGTCGTGAATTTTGGGGTTCACCCTCCTTTGACTTTGGATTGTTGGCTTGAAATCTGATATGAGCTTAAACTCATATCCTTTTATCAACAAATAACCCTAAAACATGAAGCAAAATACCAAATTATTTGGCAAAAACAGTATTATGTGGTATGTTTGTGTTTGTGTACACTTTTGTAGGTAAGAAGATACATTTTTAAGCAAACAAGGAAAAATCAAGCTCAAATGGATGAAAAAGACAAAAGAGGATCAAAAGTGACAAGACTTTGAAGTTCAAGGACCTATCTTGACAAGTTATGAAAGTTGAAGGACTAGAAGTGCAAATAATGAAAAGTCAAGTTCAAGTCGAACCTGGTCAACTATCAAGTCAACTCAGTCAAAGGACCATTTTGTACAAGTTATGGAAGTTAAAGGACCAAAAATGTCAAAGGAATGAAGATCCTAGCTTAAAACAGCAATCTGCCAAGTCAAGGGGCTTGTTTTGCCAAATTTGGAAAGATTTGCAAGTGTAATCCATGTGTCAAGGAAGCAGCCAATGAGAAAAGAGATAATCAATCACACGGATTGCCACTTAGGCTCATTTATTACCCACTATCGCCGCCTCTCATTTAATACACAATCTAAACAGTGTAATCCACAACTCACCCTCACAACAAATAAGGAAGTGACACGTGTCTTCTTCTTCACAAGAAAAATTTGCCAGGATCGGGATTTTGATAGAAGCCATTTCATGAGAAGATTAAAACACCAAACTTGCTTAATTTTGAGAGACGAGTTCAACGGTGTTAACCAATTAACATATCACTCACTCAATCAAAAACCCCCAAATCATTGCTCATACCTTCAAAAGGAGAAATGCAGAATTTGCCACGTGGAGCTCAGAGATTGGCCCTGACACGTCACCAACTCCAACAAACTCTCCTTTCTTGCCTATAAATACCTAGACTAGTCTTCATTTGTGATAGTAGCCTAATTTTGTAAAACACATAGTTCTTACTTTCCTTTCCTTTTTTCTCATTTTTCCCCTAACTACTCAAGAGTCTGACAAACTCTTGAGTCAGTTAGTTAGTTAACAGCTTGTAACAAACTTTGTAACTGTTTTCCTTCAATAAAATTCAAATTCCTTTTTCCCGCCAAATTCTGTTCTTCAAATTCCAGTTTGATCTTGTTGCTGTTGAGTGTTATTGTTGCTGATTGATGTTTGTTATGATCAACCATTGATCATAACTGACATTTGTGAAGATTTGTAGCTGTTTGATCACAATTCAGACATAGCCTAGTTCTTATGGAGTTTTCAAGCAGTTTGGTTGATTCCAGATGAATTGTAGCTTTTTGATGGTTGATACTTGTTGATTACTAGTGATAGGTGGTGGTTATCACTAGGGCAAGAGAGCTCAGCGCTCCTCTTCTTCCCAAAGGATTTCTACATTAGGTTCTTTGGTTCTTATTTTTGTTCCTCTAAACAGTCAACTGCCATGCTCATTTTCCTAGTTAACTTTGATGGCTACATGATATAAGTTGTTAAGTAGTTGATATTTGATTGAACTTAGTGTGTTTGTAGCTTTATCTTGCCTACTTGTGTTTTGGATTTGGATTTAGTTCTAGTTACTATCATCATTTCAGTCACTTTTTAGCTTAATAGCTTAATTGAGTTCTAGCCTTGTTAATTGTTTGGTTTCAGTTTTATTACCTTTCATTTAGTCTATTGAATCTATTTTGCTATAGCTTTTGAATCAGTTCAATCCAGTACTTAAAAAGGCTTTGAAAAAGTTTGTTAAAATTCAGTAAAGGGGTGTTTGGGAATAGATCTTAAGTACATTTCAAGTTTGTAGAATTGGTATTTTAGAGTTCATAATCAGTCTTCTAGTGATAACAATTGGATTTATACCTTTTACAAGTCAAATAAATAGTCAAACAGGCAATTGGCACTAAAATAGTTTGGGTTAGCCTTTATATCAGCTTTGGTTTGAAAACTTACCATTTTCAGTTGCTTAATTCTCATTCATTCTTGGATGAAATTTCCTCAAATTTGTTTCTAGACTTAGCTTATATCATTAACTTTTAGATTCTTAGAGGAAATTCTACAGTATTAGGAATTAAGCCAGAAAATAGCTTTTTGGTCAAGGTCTGAGCAAAGCTCATTCTCTGAGATAAGCTAGCTACTGTTTTCTTGGTTCTCAATATCCACTTCATAAAAGTTGTGATTTTCTTTCACAAATCTAGTTAGTTAGTGTTGAATATTGATTTTTGAAGTTTTGAGCTTTTTCCAAAAATCCGGTCAAACTTGGTCAACATAAGCTCTTTTGAGCTTATTTCAGATTGCTAGCTTATTACTGGATGAAAATAGTTCTAGTTTGATTTCCCATTATTGAAATAAGTTTCTTAATCAGTTTCATTACAAAGATCAAGTTGTGATTGATTGGTTTAAGCTGTAGCTTATTTTGTGCTTATCAATAAGCACTCTTTTGCTTATTTCTGAATTTTAGCTTAAATCCTTGAACACACGTAGCTTAAATTGGATTTTAAGTCTTTTGCAAGTTGTTTCATCTGTTTTGGTTGAGTAATAAGCTCAAACGAGCTTATTCATTCTTGTTACCCGTTTTTACTTAAAAACTTTCAAATATTGCTTTTTAGTCCTTCCATTTTTAACAGAGTTGTAAACTTGGCTAATCTTTCATAGAAATTAGGGTTTGCATATTTTTGGTCCCTGGACTTTGCAAGTTGTTAGAATTCAGTTAGTAACTTGTTGGTTTGTTACATTTTTAGTTAGTTAGTTATAGATTTTGCATTGTTGATCCTCATAGTTTACTGTTTTGCATTCTTAGTCCCTATAATTGTAGGATTTACATTTTGAGCATTTAACTTTCATAGAAATTACATTTTCAGTCCTTCTAGTTTTATATTTTGTTAATTGAATTTTGTTTGAATAAAAAATTGGTAATTGCAATATGTTTTACGTATAAGTAGTTTAATATTTTTCATTTTTAAATAGTGTTGTTTGAATTAGCAATAGATTACCAAGCAAGCTTGAACAACCAAGAACAATAATAAATCTGATATTGGTTGGACTTTCTATTAGTTAAGAACTGAGAAAACGAACTTGCATTATATTACATTTCAAATGGCGCCGCTGCCGGTTCTTTGACTACACAAGAGACTATCGACTGACGGTTTTCATTGGCTTTTGGGATCCGTTCATTTTGTGAACGTTATTTTTACGTATCATAAATCAAAAACAAATAAAAAAATCAAAAATATAAAAATATATAAAAACTAAAAAATTAACAAAACAATTCTTTTCCTAAAGAATTGACCAAAAAAATTAAAAAATCCAAAAAGCAATCTTTTTCCTAAGAGATTGCACCCAAAAATATATATATTATTGGATTCTCTCGGTTTTTATGTACATATAGTATTTTCCTTTAAAAAAACTCATAAATACAAAAATATTTTCCATATATTATTATAAGTAAATACGTATACGTATAAGAACAACCAATATACATATTCTCCATAAGTATTGCCGAGGCAATACACCGTGTTGAGGGGCGTTCCGGTCCTTGACACGCGTATCGATCAAACAAAATAAAGCAAGAATAGATAAATACTCTCAATAAGCAACAATTCAAAGAATACGAACATTTAAGTGAATAGAAAGGCGATGTGCTATAAAATGCCATCTAAGGGTCAATAGGTACTTAAGTGCTTCGCGCCACCTAACCCCCCGTTCACTTGGGAGTATTCTAAGAAGGAAGGCTTCATTGAGGGTCTTGCACCCAAAGTAGTAAATACATATATTGTTACTTTCTTGTGGATATTTAATATTGAAACTCGAAGAGGATAATCCATTTCTCTTCAAAGTCACACGAGAGCTTCTCTCTCATTCCTCGTATTGAGTTGCATGCTCACTCGCGGGCGTGCACAAATACCGATTGGTGTACAACCTCTTCCTCCGAAAAGGAAGAAAAAGAGAAAGAGTAAGACCACCACCGTCCACCAAGCCGATCACGAGAATCGTGCTTTGTCACCACCACAAGAAGCCATGGCTATTGATAATCGTACTTTGTATGAACGTATGCAATCCAACATTCATGGATATGTTAGTGCCATTAAGATTCCCGACTTTCCCGCTAACACATTTGAGCTACATACATCTATGATCAATATGGTTTCTTCATCACCTTTCTTGGGAAAACAAAATGAGGATCCCCATGCTCACCTTAAGAGATTCCTTTCACTTTGCAATACCATTAAGCATAATGGGGTTCCACATGAGGTCATTAGATTGATGTTAGTGTCATTTTCCTTAGATGGGAGTGCTAAGCATTGGTTAGACACCCAACCACCCGATAGTATCACCTCATGGGATGATTTTACCACTAAGTTTTTGAACAAATTCTTTCCTCCACAAAAGACTATGGCTTTGAGGAATTTAATTATGGGCTTTACACAAAAACCTAGTCAATCCTTTAGTGATGCTTGGGAAGAGTATAGTGAGTTGTTGAGGCGATGCCCTAACCATGGAATGGATGATCTAAACCAAATCAATACCTTCTACAATGGCCTTAAACCTCACCACCAAGATTCACTAAATGCTTCCGCGGGAGGGAGTATTCTTTTTAAAACATACCACGAGGCTTTGAACATTATTGAGACTAAGGCAATGGTTCAAACAAATAATCCATTTGAAGAAAGGGTTCATGTTATCCAAAACACTTCTCAAATCCCTTGTGACAACCAACTCCTCAAGTTTCAAGAAGCCATTTTTCAAAGGATGGATAGAGATAGTGAGAGGAATTTGCAAGTACAACAAGAAATGCTTCAAACTTTTAAGAACTTGTCATTGAACAATTCCTCAAATAATGTGAATGCCATCACCATTTCTTGTGTTACTTGTGGAGGCCCCCACTCTTATGAACAATGTGATAAGGTGCAAGGGTATCAAGGGGAATGCTATGCTTACCAAGAGGAACATCGTGAACACTTCAAGCCTAACATCAATCCAAATAACCTTTCTTACAAATCCCAAAATTACCTTACTCCACCCGGCTTCCCACCCCAACCACCCACCCAAATTCCACAAAATCCTCCTCAAATTTTAGCAAGGAATCAAGGGCAAAGACAACCATACCAAGGAAATAATTACAAGGCACCCAATCAATTTCAACCTCAAGCTAATACCTTTTATCCACCACAACAAGGATTTAATCAACCACTTTCATTTATTCCCAATCAAGCATATGCTCCAATACCAAATCAAGCTTACCCTCAAAATCCAACTCAAGGATATGGGATGCAAGAGACTCAAGAGTATGTTGACAAGAAAATGCGTGAAATTGAGAAAAGAATGAATGACCAAGTGAAACGTACAATGGAGGAACAAATCAATAGGGTTTTAGTGGCGGTAACTCAAAGACCACAAGGGGCTTTACCTTCCAACACACAAACAAACCCTAGGGCCAATGTCAATGCTATTACAACAAGGAGTGGTACAACAACAAAGGATCCTTCACCTCCTAAACCTACTATTGTTCAACCCACTTGTGCTCCTACTTGTGATAAGCCTTCTACTTCTACTCCACCTCCTCAAAGTGCTCATATTCACTCAAACACACCTTCTCAACCACCTCATACTTCTCCTTTACCTTCCACACTTCCCAATGAAGAGGCTAACAAAGACAAATCTTTCACCACAACACCTATTCCACCTACACCAAAACCTACTCTTCCATACCCTTCAAGGTTGAAAAAGGACAAGTTAAAGAACAAAGATGACATACAAGTCTCCAATTTCTTAAGGATGTTCAAGCAACTCAATATCAACATATCCTTTGCGGAAGCTCTTGCTTATATGCCAAAGTTTGCTAAGATGTTCAAGGATTTGCTTTCAAACAAAGAAAAATTGGTTGATTTGCCCAACACATCACTTAATGAAAATTGTTCCGCGGTGTTACTTAAAACCTTACCAACAAAACTTGGAGATCCGGGGCGCTTCTTGATACCTTGTAATTTTCCCGGTGTTAAAAATTGCATGGCTTTGGCGGATTTAGGGGCGAGCATAAATCTCATGCCTTTATCGGTTTGGAAACAACTATCTCTTCCCGAGCTCACTCCCACTAGGATGACTCTTGAATTAGCCAACCGAACCATAGCTCACCCCGTAGGTATAGCGGAAGATGTGTTTGTAGGTGTGGATAAGTTTACCTTTCCGGCCGATTTTGTGGTGGTCGATTATGACATGGATCCTAGAGTGCCTTTGATTGTTGGTAGACCGTTTTTGAGAACGGGTCGTACCTTGATAGATGTGGCGGAAGGAGAATTAATTATGAGAGTAGAGGATGAGAAAGTGGTGTTTAAGTTAGGGAAAGTTTGTGATAGAAAAGAGGTTAAGGAGTCTAGACCTTGTGAGACTATTAACATTGTGGATGTGCTAGATGAACTGTGTAATGAACACTTTCATGATGCTTGTAAGAATGCTAGTGATGAGATTCCACATGTTGAAACCGTGGCCTCAATTGCTCCCTCTTTAACACTTTTTGGAGAGAGTGATTTCCTTTTGGAGGAATTTGAGTCCAACTTTCTTGGTGATGATGATTCTCCCATTAATTGGGAAGAAGATATTCTTACAATCCAAAAGTTGCTCAATGAGGACCCTATTCCTTCCCGTATTCCACAAGAGATTACCATTGAGGAACCTTCCATAGTAAAACCTTCCATAGAGAGTCCACCTCCCATTGAACTTAAGGAACTTCCATCCCACTTAGAATATGCTTTCTTAGAAGGAAAAGACCAATTACCGGTGATTATTGCTAAGGAATTGAAAGAGGATGAGAAGGTGCAACTTATTGAAGTCCTTAAGAAACACAAGAAAGCCTTAGCATGGAAAATATCCGACATAAGGGGAATTGATCCACATTTTTGTACTCACAAAATCCTTATGGAGGATGACTATAAACCCGCCATTCAAAACCAAAGGAGAGTTAACCCAAAAATTCATGAGGTTATTAAGAAGGAAGTGATTAAACTCTTAGATGCGGGTATGATTTACCCCATTTCCGACTCTCCATGGGTTAGCCCGGTTCATTGTGTTCCAAAGAAGGGTGGAATCACCGTGGTGCCTAATGAGAACAATGAGCTTATTCCCACGAGACTTGTAACCGGTTGGAGAGTTTGCATTGATTATAGAAAACTCAATGAGGCAACTAGGAAAGACCATTTCCCGCTTCCCTTTATGGACCAAATGCTTGAACGCTTAGCGGGAAATGAGTACTATTGTTTTCTTGATGGCTTTTCGGGTTATTTCCAAATACCCATTGACCCTAAGGATCAAGAAACGACCACATTCACTTGTCCATACGGTACATTTGCTTACAAGAGAATGCCTTTTGGCCTATGTAATGCACCGGGGACGTTTCAAAGGTGCATGATGGCGATTTTCCATGACATGATAGAGCAAACCATGGAGGTTTTTATGGATGACTTTTCCGTATTTGGGAACTCCTTTAGCTCTTGTCTCACCAATCTTGAGAGAATGCTTAAGCGTTGTGAGGAAACACGTTTGGTGCTTAATTGGGAGAAATGTCACTTTATGGTGAAAGAGGGGATTGTTTTAGGACACAAGATATCCAATAAGGGATTAGAAGTTGATCGAGCTAAAATTGATGTGATTGCTAAGCTTCCCCCACCCACCTCGGTTAAAGGTGTGAGGAGTTTCTTAGGTCATGCGGGCTTTTATAGGCGCTTTATACAAGATTTCTCTAAGATAGCTAGACCGATGACTCAGCTCTTGGAGAAAGAGGCTCCTTTCATTTTTGATCAAGCTTGTTTAGACTCTTTTGAGACCCTTAAGGAAAAATTGACAAAGGCTCCCGTTTTGGTTTCTCCAAATTGGGAATTACCTTTTGAGCTTATGTGTGACGCTAGTGATTATGCGGTGGGGGCCGTTTTAGGACAAAGAGTTAATAAGAATTTTCAACCTATACACTATGCGAGTAAAACCATGACCGGTGCACAACTTCATTACACTACCACGGAAAAAGAGTTGCTTGCTATAGTATATGCTTTTGAGAAGTTTAGACCATACCTTGTGCTTTCCAAGACCATAGTGTATACGGATCATTCCGCTCTCAAGTATCTTATGACAAAACAAGATGCTAAGCCTAGGCTTTTGAGATGGGTTTTGTTGCTTCAAGAGTTTAAGATAGAGATTCGTGATAAAAAAGGGGCCGAGAATTTAGCGGCGGATCATTTGAGTAGACTTGAGCATCCTTTTCAAGGAGATTTCCCACATCAAGAAATCAATGAATCCTTTCCACTAGAGGAGCTCATGTCTATCTCTTCCCAAGAGGATGCCACACCTTGGTTTGCGGATATAGCAAACTATCTTGTGGGCAATGTGCTTATTGAGGGTCTTACTTACCAACAAAAGAAAAAGTTTCTTAAGGAAGTTAAGTATTACTTTTGGGATGATCCATATCTTTTTAGGCAATGTGCAGACCAAATCATTAGACGGTGTGTAGATGGGCCCGAGGCATTTAAAATCTTAGAGGCATGTCATAAAGGACCTACGGGTGGACATTTTGGGCCTAACTACACCGCCAAGAAAGTCTTTGATTCGGGTTACTATTGGCCTTCCATTTACAAGGATGCCCAAGAGATGGTGAAATTTTGTGATGTTTGTCAAAGACAAGGAAAAATTACACAACGTGATGAGATGCCACAAAATTTTATCCAAGAGTGTGAGATATTTGATGTATGGGGAATAGATTTCATGGGACCTTTTCCATCCTCTAAGGGAAACAAGTATATACTTGTGGCGGTGGATTATGTGTCCAAGTGGGTGGAGGCTAAAGCCTTACCTACTAATGATGCTAGAGTGGTTGTAAAGTTCTTGAAACAATTGTTTGCTAGATTTGGTGTACCTCGGGCCATCATAAGTGATCGTGGTACGCACTTTTGTAATGATCAATTCACGAGAGTTATGAAAAAATATGGAGTGAATCATAGACTTTCTACCGCGTATCACCCTCAAACAAATGGTCAAACCGAGGTCACAAATCGTGGTTTAAAGAGGATTTTAGAGAGAACGGTGGGAGAGCATAGAGCTTCTTGGTCGGATAAGCTTGATGATGCTTTGTGGGCGTTTAGGACGGCCTTTAAGACACCAATTGGTTGTACTCCTTATAGGCTTGTCTATGGAAAAGCGTGCCACCTTCCATTTGAGTTAGAACATAAGGCATCTTGGGCTCTCAAGTGGGCTAACTTTGATTTAAACCAAGCCGGTTCACATAGGAAAGATCAAATCAATGAGATGGATGAGTTGAGAGCCAATGCCTATGAGAATTCTTTGCTTTACAAGGAAAAGACTAAGAAATTGCATGATGCTAAGATCAAGAATCGTGAGTTCAAAGTTGGAGAGCTGGTTCTACTCTTTAACTCAAGATTGAAGCTTTTTGCGGGCAAGCTTAAGTCGAGATGGTCCGGTCCATTCACTATTGCTCAAGTGTTTCCATATGGAACTCTTGAGTTGTCCCAACCCGATGGTCCAAATTTTAAAGTGAATGGTCACCGTGTTAAACATTACTTTGGGGAGGACATTTCCGTTGAAATGGTCCAAGAGGTCCCCATTTTCCCCATGATTTAATTCATTGAGGGAAGAGTCGAGCTAGAGACTCATTAACTCAAGCATCGTATAACTAGGTTTAGAGTGTTGTAGGTTAGAAATAAAGGCATAGACTTGGAGATAAGTGTAGGGGAGACCTTCTTTTGTCTTCATGCTTGTTTGTAGGGTTGCTCACTCATCTCATGCTTTGGAGCTTATGGAGGAGGCCCTTGTATCCGGTTCACTTCGTTACTTTAGTGAATTTTCATTGACACCTTGTGCTTAAACATGATTTCACTAATAGTTGTCCTTTCTTAACTTGGGTTAAGCAAAGTCTATTCATTGTCATAAGTGTAGGGGAAGTTTTTATACTTCCATGCTCTTAAACATTGAGGACAATGTTTCGCTTAAGTGTAGGGGGGGTCTTCTATCGAAGTGACCTTACCTAGAACTTGTCATTGTCTTGCATGATAACATGGAAAATTGAATTTTCAACATTTTTCAAATTTTTGATCTATTTTGGCCAACAAAAATATGCATTCATAATTTTTGCATCAATCATTTTTCATTTGCATATCACATTTGCATTGTATATATTCTTTTATCTTTCATCAAAATATATAAAAAGGAAAAAAATATAATAAAACATGGTTTTAACAAGTTTAGATTTCTTTGACATATTAGGCCCGCCATGGATATTTTGACTCAACCCGAGTTTGCTTATTTTAGCACTCTCTAGCTAGTATCCTTAACCATGTAGTCCTTCATTGGTCTATTAGGCTAAGCTTCCACCAATTTCATTCTTTGAAATTTTAAATTTGTGGAGAATGGGAAATGATAGAGTTGAAGCAAGTATAAAAGGGCTAGATAGACTTCATGGCAATTACTTGTGGCTAAACCCTTCTCTTCTTGACCTCTATTTTCTTCGCATGTATATAATTGTTAATAAATAATCAAGTACGGTTTTAATTGGTTCGTAATCTCTTATGCATTTTTGGCTAATCATTCATGGTTGATATGAGTACGTCTTAAGATTCTAAGTTAGCACGTTTTATGTGTACTAGACTTATGTCATGCTCCATATTTAGCGGGTGTTTCTCCTTTTCTTCTTTTCAAATTTCTTTGTGAGGAATAAAGAAAAATAAGAGCGGCTTATGAAAAAAAATGAGTGGCTAGAAAAAAAAAGAAAAAGAAAAAAAAAATATAATGCAAGACTCCCAAGAGGGGCAGTGTGGTGTTAATTATAGTGACTATTGAGTTCCAATATTACCTTGACGGGTTGCGGGGATTCAATAGATTGCTCCAATCCAATATTACCTTGACGGGTTGCGGGGTTGAAGATCCAAAATCTCAAAAAGATGCGGATGTAAATTATTGCGTGAGTTTTATTTTTCTTTCCTTAGCGAGTGTGTAGTTACTTATGAAAGCATGACATGAGGATTTTACACATAAGGCGAATGACTTATTATTCTTAATACGGACTTGTATTAATTGTGAGCGGTTTTTCAAGTAATGGATGAGAGGATTACTTAGGATTAAAACCGTGCTTCCTTATTTTTGGATTTTACATTTCTTATACTTCACACTTGAATAATGACAAATTTGCCCACAAGCAATTTGCTCAATTAATAACCGGTTCCACATTTAATTGTCATGAATAAGTTGATGCACTTTTTACTTGTGAATGCAATGATCCCATTTATAAGCTTGGTATGGGGAAAGTGAAACTTGAGGGTGATAAATGTTCATGGTATCCAAGCCCTAATCTAAGTCATAGAATTCTTTATGAGTTATTTCCATCAAAACCATTTCAAGAAAAATCAAAAAGATATAGATAGAATTGTTTTCTTTGCATTGCATTGTAAATATTCAAAATCATGCATCATTTAGTTTAGAGTAGTGTAGATGCATCTCATATGGCCAAGGTGGATTAATTATGAGGGAAATGTAAATTTTTAAGCCTTGAAATATAATATTGCATGAGGACATGGCAATGTTCAAGTGTAGGGGAATTTGATATGAGCTTAAACTCATATCCTTTTATCAACAAATGACCCTAAAACATGAAGCAAAATACCAAATTATTTGGCAAAAACAGTATTATGTGGTATGTTTGTGTTTGTGTACACTTTTGTAGGTAAGAAGATACATTTTCAAGCAAACAAGGAAAAATCAAGCTCAAATGGATGAAAAAGACAAAAGAGGATCAAAAGTGACAAGACTTTGAAGTTCAAGGACCTATCTTGACAAGTTATGAAAGTTGAAGGACTAGAAGTGCAAATAATGAAAAGTCAAGATTCAAGTCGAACCTGGTCAACTATCAAGTCAACTCAGTCAAAGGACCATTTTGTACAAGTTATGGAAGTTAAAGGACCAAAAATGTCAAAGGAATGAAGATCCTAGCTTAAAACAGCAATCTGCCAAGTCAAGGGGCTTGTTTTGCCAAATTTGGAAAGATTTGCAAGTGTAATCCATGTGTCAAGGAAGCAGCCAATGAGAAGAGAGATAATCAATCACACGGATTGCCACTTAGGCTCATTTATTACCCACTATCGCCGCCTCTCATTTAATACACAATCTAAACAGTGTAATCCACAACTCACCCTCACAACAAATAAGGAAGTGACACGTGTCTTCTTCTTCACAAGAAAAATTTGCCAGGATCGGGATTTTGATAGAAGCCATTTCATGAGAAGATTAAAACACCAAACTTGCTTAATTTTGAGAGACGAGTTCAACGGTGTTAACCAATTAACATATCACTCACTCAATCAAAAACCCCCAAATCATTGCTCATACCTTCAAAAGGAGAAATGCAGAATTTGCCACGTGGAGCTCAGAGATTGGCCCTGACACGTCACCAACTCCAACAAACTCTCCTTTCTTGCCTATAAATACCTAGACTAGTCTTCATTTGTGATAGTAGCCTAATTTTGTAAAACACATAGTTCTTACTTTCCTTTCCTTTTTCCTCATTTTTCCCCTAACTACTCAAGAGTCTGACAAACTCTTGAGTCAGTTAGTTAGTTAACAGCTTGTAACAAACTTTGTAACTGTTTTCCTTCAATAAAATTCAAATTCCTTTTTCCCGCCAAATTCTGTTCTTCAAATTCCAGTTTGATCTTGTTGCTGTTGAGTGTTATTGTTGCTGATTGATGTTTGTTATGATCAACCATTGATCATAACTGACATTTGTGAAGATTTGTAGCTGTTTGATCACAATTCAGACATAGCCTAGTTCTTATGGAGTTTTCAAGCAGTTTGGTTGATTCCAGATGAATTGTAGCTTTCTGATGGTTGATAGTTGTTGATTACTAGTGATAGGTGGTGGTTATCACTAGGGCAAGAGAGCTCAGCGCTCCTCTTCTTCCCAAAGGATTTCTACATTAGGTTCTTTGGTTCTTATTTTTGTTCCTCTAAACAGTCAACTGCCATGCTCATTTTCCTAGTTAACTTTGATGGCTGCATGATATAAGTTATTAAGTAGTTGGTAGTTGATATTTGATTGAACTTAGTGTGTTTGTAGCTTTATCTTGCCTACTTGTGTTTTGGATTTGGATTTAGTTCTAGTTACTATCATCATTTCAGTCACTTTTTAGCTTAATAGCTTAATTGAGTTCTAGCCTTGTTAATTGTTTGGTTTCAGTTTTATTACCTTTCATTTAGTCTATTGAATCTATTTTGCTATAGCTTTTGAATCAGTTCAATCCAGTACTTAAAAAGGCTTTGAAAAAGTTTGTTAAAATTCAGTAAAGGGGTGTTTGGGAATAGATCTTAAGTACATTTCAAGTTTGTAGAATTGGTATTTTAGAGTTCATAATCAGTCTTCTAGTGATAACAATTGGATTTATACCTTTTACAAGTCAAATAAATAGTCAAACAGGCAATTGGCACTAAAATAGTTTGGGTTAGCCTTTATATCAGCTTTGGTTTGAAAACTTACCATTTTCAGTTGCTTAATTCTCATTCATTCTTGGATGAAATTTCCTCAAATTTGTTTCTAGACTTAGCTTATATCATTAACTTTTAGATTCTAAGAGGAAATTCTACAGTATTAGGAATTAAGCCAGAAAATAGCTTTTTGGTCAAGGTCTGAGCAAAGCTCATTCTCTGAGATAAGCTAGCTACTGTTTTCTTGGTTCTCAATATCCACTTCATAAAAGTTGTGATTTTCTTTCACAAATCTAGTTTGTTAGTGTTGAATATTGATTTTTGAAGTTTTGAGCTTTTTCCAAAAATCCGGTCAAACTTGGTCAACATAAGCTCTTTTGAGCTTATTTCAGATTGCTAGCTTATTACTGGATGAAAATAGTTCTAGTTTGATTTCCCATTATTGAAATAAGTTTCTTAATCAGTTTCATTACAAAGATCAAGTTGTGATTGATTGGTTTAAGCTGTAGCTTATTTTGTGCTTATCAATAAGCACTCTTTTGCTTATTTCTGAATTTTAGCTTAAATCCTTGAACACACGTAGCTTAAATTGGATTTTAAGTCTTTTGCAAGTTGTTTCATCTGTTTTGGTTGAGTAATAAGCTCAAACGAGCCTATTCATTCTTGTTACCCGTTTTTACTTAAAAACTTTCAAATATTGCTTTTTAGTCCTTCCATTTTTAACAGAGTTGTAAACTTGGCTAATCTTTCATAGAAATTAGGGTTTGCATATTTTTGGTCCCTGGACTTTGCAAGTTGTTAGAATTCAGTTAGTAACTTGTTGGTTTGTTACATTTTTAGTTAGTTAGTTATAGATTTTGCATTGTTGATCCTCATAGTTTACTGTTTTGCATTCTTAGTCCCTATAATTGTAGAATTTACATTTTGAGCATTTAACTTTCATAGAAATTACATTTTCAGTCCTTCTAGTTTTATATTTTGTTAATTGAATTTTGTTTGAATAAAAAATTGGTAATTGCAATATGTTTTACGTATAAGTAGTTTAATATTTTTCATTTTTAAATAGTGTTGTTTGAATTAGCAATAGATTACCAAGCAAGCTTGAACAACCAAGAACAATAATAAATCTGATATTGGTTGGACTTTCTATTAGTTAAGAACTGAGAAAACGAACTTGCATTATATTACATTTCAAAATCTTCCTCCATTAAGATTTTGTGTGTACAAAATTTGGGATCGATTCCCTTAATGTCGGATAACTTCCACGCAATCGCCCCTTTGTGATCCTTAAGAACATCGACAAGTGCGGTTTTTTCATCATTCGAAAGTTCCTTCGCAATAATAACCGGCAACTTGTCGTCCTCCTCCAAATAGACATACTCGAGGTGAGGAGGTAAATCTTTCAATTCGAGGATAGGTGGTTCCTCAAGTGAAGATTTGGGCTCGATACTCATAACCTCCTCGGGTGGAGGAAATGGGAAATCGTTAAGAAAATCCTTGATAATCGAGAAGTCCTCATAGTTGTCGAGGTCTTCGTCACAAGTACGTGGAACGTCGAATTCTTCCAACGTAAAACCACCACCTTCGAAAGGAGTGAAGGTTGGTGTCAAATTATCAAGAATTGGATCTAACATAGTGGGATTGCCACTAGTTTCTTCATTACCAAAACCTAGAACTTCTTGTGAAAATTCCTCGCAAACCACGTCGATCATATCAACGAGGTTTATGGTTGCAACGGAATAAACATGAGAAATTTGAGAGTTTTGAGTTGCGTTTATAACAAGTTCCTCGTCGTTGAAACGTAAGGTGATCTTTCTAGCATGCACATCGATCAAAGCCATAGACGTATCTAAAAACGAACGACCTAAAATGAGAGGAACTTGAGGATCCGTGGGGATGTCAACAACAATGAAGTCTACGGGATAGTAGAACTTCCCCACTTTCACAAAAACGTCTTCCGCCAAACCACATGCAAGAATCGTGGAATGATCGGCCAACTCAATAGACATTCGTGAAGGAGTAAGATTAGGAAGATTGAGCGACTTGTAGATTGCAAGTGGCATCAAGTTAATGCTAGCACCAAGATCGGCCAAGGCATAGCATTCTTCCATATCTTGAATTGCACAAGGGATCAAAAATTTACCGGGATCACCGACTTTTTGAGGTATGCGATTAAGATAAACCGACGAACAACTAGACTTTTGGTGTAATTTCTCCTTGTTGTTCAACATACTCTTAAAGTTAGCGGCAAATCGAGGCATCATGACCAAGGCATCGGCGAAACTCACATTAAAGTGCAAATCACGAAACATTTTCATAAAAAGCTCAAATTGATAGTTGTCGCGCTCTTGTCGTTTCTCCTTCCTAAGTCTCGATGGGTAAGGCAAGGGTGGTGTGGGTTGGGGCATAGGCATAGCCTTTGGAATCTCGGGTTCCAATATGGGTGATGGGTCAACCGTAGGTGTGGCATGAGCGGTACTTTGTGGGCTTGAAATATGCTCCTTTTGGACCACCACCTCGGGTTCTTCCTCAATTGCTTCCTCCGTAGGAGCAATTGGTTGAGGAATCGGCTCCTTAAGTGTCTTACCACTACGTGTGGTAATCACTTTCATCTCACCCTTAGGGTTGGATATGGTGTTACTAGGAAGACCACTTGACGACGGTTTACACATTATTGCCTCAAACATAGACGAGATTTTATCTTCAAAATTAGATTGCCTCAATACGACTTCGGTTTGCCTTTTCTCGGCCTTAAGCATCTCTTGTTTAATATCATGTTGCCCTTGTTCCATTTTTGTTGGTTTTGTTGCAACCTAGTGACATTTCCTTCCATCTTGTTGGTGTGGATTTTAAGTTCATTAGCTAACTCATTTTTCAACTCTTTCTTCAAGTCGTTTTTGAACTCGGATCTTAGGCTAATTATTTCTCTTTGAATGTTGTCAAACCTAGCATCATTACCACTAGCATATTCAACAAACTCACTTGGAAGATCTTTCAATGTTTGCAAACTCTTGTTGTTATTTTGAAAATCATTTTTGTTTGAAACTTGATTATTAGCCCCTTGATTCCCATAATTCCCCTTGTTGTAATTGTTCTTAAAACCAACTTGATTGTTGCGATAGTTGTTAGCATTTTGATTTGATCCAAAACCCGGTGGAGTCATTTGATTAGAGCGGGAAACTTGACCGTTTTGGTTGTAATTTCCCGTGGCCGCAAAGGCACTCGAAGTGTTACCACCGTTGGTAATGCACTCGGAGAAATCATGACCTCCACCACAATACATGCAAGAAACCTCAACCGCTTTAACCGTAGCGGGAGCACTTGGTTCACCAACTTTAAACTCAATCAAAAGTCCTTTCAACTTATCAAAAATTTTGTTCTCCAAATTCGCCTCAATTTGGCAAGCATCGATGGTATTAGACAAAGAAGGTGAAGCCGAAGACGAAGCCTTACGAACACTAGACGTGCTACGAGGACTATACACCTTAGATCTATTTTCAATAATCACCAAAGCTTCCTCAACCGTTTTACACAAAAATTACCACCCGCGGCGGCATTCAAATAATCCCTTTCATGATCATTAAGTCCATTGTAAAACGTGTCAATTTGATGCAAATCGGAAAAACCGTGATGAGGACATTCATGTAACATTTCCTTAAACCTATTCCAAGCCGTTGAAAAACTTTCATTAAATTCTTGTGAAAACTTTGAAATCTCGTTTTTCAAGTGCGTAGTCTTAGAGGGCGGAAAAAATTGGTTCACAAACTTAGACACGAGATCCTTCCACGTCAATATAGAATTGGGTGGCTCTTTCTCTAACCAAATTTTTGCGGGCCCCGCTAAGGAATACGGAAAAAGCATCATCTTAATCGAGTCGTTTGAAACATCCTTAAACTTGCAAGTAGCGGTAAGACGATTGAATTGGCGGATATGGTTGTGTGGATTGTCCTTCTCATCACCACGGAATTTGTTGTTTTGAATCATGGACAACAAACCCGTCTTATCCTCAAAATTCTCCGCAAGGATAGCGGGAATTACAATAGCCTCTCCATAACCCTCGGTGGGTGCTTGAAGTAACTCCATCATAGTTCGATTCGCCATGGTTGGTGCTTCTCTTACAATGGGTTCGTCAATAGGAGACTCCTCACTAGAATTGTTTGGAGTGATAGATTTGTTTTTTCGTTTACGAGCACGTCTTGCTTGATTTCGAGTTAGCATAAACGTCACGTACAACGAGGGGATGAGCAAAGACGATTCTTTTTGGTGTTTTGTATTTTTTAATTTTTTGTGGTTTTTGATTGTATTAACCTTTTTTGGAACTTGGTGAAATGTATTAAGTAGACAATGAGTCCACAAATCTCCTCACTAATCAAATCTCTTGATTAACGAAGCCTCAAGGAATGAAAACGAACACGTGGAGTGAACGCCTTCGATGACTTTAGAACGATGGTGGAACACCAAATCGTTCAAGAGGGTTTAATCAAATTGAAACCAAGAAAATATATGATACTTAGTAATACTTTGGGCGGCAAAACCCTCGATTCACTCTCACAATCAAATACTCACAAGCAAGCGGGGAAACGAGGCGGCGCGAAGCACTTAAGAGCCTTTTTCCTTAGGATATATTTTATAATATCCGCCTTATACCCACCTTATAGTTTGTATTTTCAAGATTAAGCTTCACGAAAGTATTTATCTATTTTTGCCTTTTTCTTTGGTTTGAGATTCGAATACATTGATTGGGTAATGACCTCCCAAGTCAAGGTTGTGATTGCTCACGTATTTGGAGTACTTGTGTATTTATTGTTCTACGTATACAATATAGTAATAATATTCACACAAAAACCGAAAAACGATAATACGTATTAGTAGAGTGCTACTAATACAAATACTAATTATGGTTAGTATAAAAACAACAATGCCAAATCAAAACACAACACGCCTCCCCGGCAGCGGCGCCAAAATGATGTTGAAGTTAAACTACACCTTTAGGAAAAGGATGTAATAAATAGGGCAAGTAAGCACGACGATTTAGGAAAACCGTGTGTGAATGACCCAATTAAGTTCGTTCTCAAGGAGGCTAGTGTGTTATGTGTGTAATGACTTGGATTAATTTGTGATTATATTTGAGAAAAGAAAAATAGAAAAGGGATTAGAAAAGAAT
The DNA here is from genome assembly GCA_025667525.1 of Glebionis coronaria. Taxonomy (NCBI): domain Eukaryota; kingdom Viridiplantae; phylum Streptophyta; class Magnoliopsida; order Asterales; family Asteraceae; genus Glebionis; species Glebionis coronaria. Next base: position 289,855,497 of record CM046874.1, on the reverse strand, counting down.
GACGGTTATGAAGACGGATTAAACTAAGTCTAAAAAGGCGTACACGTAAAGTCGTAAAAACTACCAAAATTAAAATTTAACCCTAAAAATTCCTAAAAATCACCAAAAATCCTTAATAGTAATCTAAGAGTTTACAAAAAATCAAAACTTGCAAAAACCTTTTAATTAATTAAATAATGACTTTTTAATGCTAATTAAAGCCCTAAAAATCAAAATTAATTATTAAAAAGCCCTAAACAAGATTTTCAAGTTTGTAAACCTCAAAAATACTCTAATTAAGCTAAAAACTATTTTTCAAAATTTTAAAACCAATTAAAACTATTTTTAAATAATTAAAAACTCCTAAAATCAATTAAATCTTAAATTAATTATAACAAATAATTAAAAGACCTAAAAAATATTTGGAAAGTTGCAAAAATCCTAATTAAGTATTTAGAACCTAGGAAAAATATAAAAACCTAGAAAATCAGACTTTTAATTTTTAATAATAAAATAATATTAAAATAATATTAAAAATCCAAAAATTATAAAAAATTCTAAAAACTTGCAAAACTAGCTTAATTTAACCTAAATAACTCAGAAATGAAAGTGAAATTACCTAAATACCCCTATTGGGCCTAGAAAATGGGCCAAACCCTAAACAGTCCCTTATTGGGCTTAATTAAGGCCCAATAAGAAAAAGTGCTCAAAATAAGCTCAAAAAGCACAGGTTGACTCAAAATTTGATTTTAAACAACTTTTTCCAAAGGCCCAAAAGCTGAAAATGTGAAATAAGCTAACTTATAATAAGCAGCTTATTCTTAATGGGCTTTTTGGCCCATTAAGCTATAAGCTGATGCCATAAGCTAAAATTTAACACACAACCTTCTTTTGACCTAACAAAGACTTCTGTAAAAAGAAATTTCAAATAAGACCACTCAATAAGCCAGAAACAAGTCAACAACTTATTCACAAAACGACAAAATAGTCGTTTTTATGATCTAGACCACCTCAGAAGCTGATTCAAGTTGCAAAATGTTTCTTTTGACAAAACTAAGCTTAAAAACCAAAGAACTTTCAAATAAGCACAATCAATAAGTTGGAAAATCAAATAAGCACTTATCTTAAAAGTCAAACAAGTTGGTTTTCTAGTGAAAAGTCAAAGTCAAAGTCTAATAAGCTCCAGTTCACTTAAATGGGTCAAATAATGAAGATCTATTACAAAAAATAAGTTGTTGCAAGTCAGAATAAGCTAGAATAGCTTATTGATAAGCTGATGATAAAATTGCACTAGCAGGGGCTAGTTTTGGATGTTGAGCAGTGGGAACTTTTCCCACTGCTTGACTATTTTGACTTGTTGTCTTTAGTGACTTTTTCTTGGATTCAGTTTTCACAAAGGCACCCAATTGATCTTTGGATCAAAAGGAGTCAATAACAAGCAAAATAACACAATCACAAACAGCCAATTGATACAGTTTAATCAATTTATCACCAGATATAGCACAGACATGAACAATAAGCAGTTTAGCATTCAAGAGCAGTTTTAGCACAAATCAGCCAACCAAATTCAACCAAATGCACACACAAGCTATAATAAACTCCAATAAGCAAGTCTAAACAGGTTTCATGCACTGGTTCAAAGAATTAAGCAAGATCCAAGCTATGAAAGTTACTGATGAACACTACACAAGCAGATTTCTACTTTTGCTGATGTATTTGACACACAAGCCAATTTCAACACCTCAAATCTTTCAAAAAGGTTATGTTAACTTTGTTTAAACCACTTTTATCCCTAAGCATGCATACACACTAAGTGTTCCCAAAATCCTAGTTCAAAATAAGCAGAAACAAGGTCTATATAGCAGATTGATCAATTCAAGTGTTCAAACCCAATAACTTGCAGCAAAACACTCTCAAACAAAGGTATATCAGATACAAAGCATGAACAACACTTTCCCTTAACACAAAATCAGATTACAAGCATAAATCAGTAGACCCAAACACCCCTTTAACTTTTTCAAATCAAGATTTTCAAAAGCAAAACAAGATTTCAGGCCAACCAAGCATCAATTAACACTCTAACAAGTCTAATAAACAGATTCAAGCAAGAACAAGCCACAAAATTCACAAGAACAACAGTTTCATACAAATATCACCAAAAATCACAATTTATGCAGATTTGGAGATTAAGTAAGCAAACCTCATGGATGTACATCCACACCCACGAATTTTGAGCTTATGTGCTAGCAAGAACAAGCACAAGCTTCCACAAAAGCCTGCTAAGATTCAACAAGGGTTAAGCACAATAACATGAAAAATCAGAAACTTGGAAAAATCTTGATTGATGCAAACTTGTTACCCCACACTTGATTATCCCCAAGTTATAAGCCTCACCACACCTTAACCAACTCAGTTAGGATGCTATGATCAGCCCTATAGCCCAAGAATTCCAAGATTGGAACAAGACTTAGCAAAATATCAAGAAAATGAGGAAAATATGCAAACTTGTGCACACTCCTCTTTTGAAAACAGGTTTTAAACTTCAAAAGCAGTAAACTAAGAACAATAATAAGCAGAATAAAGATGGCACTTGGTCTTTCTTCAAATCACTTAACTCAAATTCATTAAACTGAAAAAGGATTTACAAGTGTTTGAACAAAGGAAAAACCAAAAGCAAACGTCTAATGAAGCACCCTAAGGCCTTTATATAGGCATACAAATGACTAAGGAACAGCTAATAACTAGAAACCCTAATGGTTGAAGTCCCAAAAATGCCCTTGAGGTCTTTGTCTTCTTTGGAGAATCATGTGACTGAATTTTGTCATGTAGTTGAGGTGTGAGCTGTTGAAATAGCATCAAGGGCTTAAAATGAGCTTAGGATGCAAGCAGGATTGTGAGGCGTTGGATTGCTGGCACAATCTTGTCTTCTTCCTCAAACGTGTAGCAGGGCATGTCCCATGTGGCATGTGGGGTTAAGTGGCAAGTGTTTTTAAGGTTGGGATATGATTAGGGCATGCTTAATCATTAATCTGGAGGTTTATGAGGTTTAATTACAAGTGAATTAAGAAAACCCAATTTGTGTTCTTGGTGAATAGTTGGGCGTTTAATCTGAGTATGGGTTTAAAAAAGTGTTTAGCGCCAGATTATTAAACTAATAAAGATTAGTTTAAATCTGGTAATGGTGGGAAGTGATGTGGCAAAATGGAAGAAGCTGATTGGTGGGAGGGAGTTAGTGGGACACTTGTCACCATTTGGTAGGTTAAGGTAAGTATTATGTCTGGCCACAATTAGTCCCTTACCTTCTTTTCTCTTTTCACTTGCAATTTAAATAACCAAATCCGGATTTCCTTTGTTAACAAACTTTCACTTTTCACACTTTTGCCCCAAATACTTTTCCAAAGTATTTTCAGGGGTATTTCTTGCCATATTGTGATATTTGAGGGGCTGTTTTGGCATTTTGTTCATAGATAATGGTCTTGACTTGTATGTTGAGCATTTTGGAGGACTGAAATTGCCAAGTCTTGATAAATGAGGGACCATTTTTGCCAATTGTTGAAAGTTGAGGGTCCTTTTTGTAATTTTGGATTTTTCAAAGGACCAAACTTGTCATTTCTTGTACTTTGAAGGACTTCATGATATATTTGACTTTGTGGATGATATTGGTTGACAATTTAGCTTTGTTGAGGGGCTAAACTTGCCAATTCTTCAAAGTTAAGGGCCCTTTTGGTAATTTTGACAAACTTTAGGGACCAAACTTGTAATTATGAGGATACAAGGGTATAAAGTGTCAATTCTTCATAATTGGAGGACCCTTCTTCATAATTCTTCAAATCTTCAAGGGTTGATCTTGGGAAAGTCTTCACTAGGGCTTGGTTCATTGTGCGGCTTCGTTTCCCGTGTTCGTTTTTGCATGATTCTTGTGATCTTTTGTCATTATCTCAATATTCGTACCTAAAATACACAAGCAACAAACACAAGCATATATTTGGGTATTTTGACGATATTTAATGCATTTTAAGCCCTATTTGGAAGATGAGACTATGTATAAAAGCAGTCTCATCAGGACCCAAGCTAGCTTCGAAATCATCCAAGTCACTTTCTCAAAAAGGAGTCAATGCCGGAGCAATTGAGGCAACGGTCTCAACATTGGGTAGAGAAAAGAGAGTACTTTTGCAAGAATCATGAAAGTGTTCTTCACAAGCCTCATCGAGAACATCAATAGCATTAACACTCTCACATGAATAAGGCTGCTTAGAAATCTTACCCATGTTGAAGACAATTTTATCGTCACCAACTCTCATGATTATTTCGCCCGCGGCTACATCAATGAGAGTGAGACCGGTCCTCAAGAAGGGACGTCCAATGATTAATGGAACACGGGGGTCTGATAGTAGTAAAATTACCCCTTTAGGAAAAGGAAGGTAAATAGGGAAAGTAGGCACCACGATTTAGGAAAACCGTGTGTGAATGACCCTAAAAGTAAAGTGAGTTCGTTCTCGAGGAGGCACGTGTGTTGTGTAATGAATTAATTTTGATGATTCTATTGTTAAAAGAAGAAAAATAGAAATGAGATTAGAAGAGATTGACGGTTACGAAGACGGATCGAGCTAAGACGAAAAGGCGATCACGTAAAACCATAAATAGTGCAAAAATTAAAATTTTAACCTAAAAATTCCTAAAAATTACTAAAAATCCACAATATTATTCTAAGAGTTTACAAAAAATCCAAACTTGCTAAAACCTTTTAATTAATTAGATAATGACTTTTTAATGCTAATTAAAGCCCTAAAAATCACAATTAATTATTAAAAAGCCCTAAACAAGATTTTAAAGTTTGTAAACCTCAAAAATGACCTAATTAAGCTAAAAAGTATTTTTTTAAATTTTAAAACCAAATAAAAACTATTTTTAAACACTTAAAAACTATTAAAATCAGTTAAAACTTAAGTAAATTCTAGAAAATAATTGAAAAGTCCTAAAAATATTTGGAAAGTAAAAAAACTCCTAATTAAGTGTCTAAAATCTAGGAAAAATGAAAAAACTTAAAAAATCAAACTTTCAATTTTTAAAATAATAAAAAAAATTCAAAGTTCATAAAAAAATTCTAAAAAATTACCAAAAATCTAAAATATTATAACTAAGACAGAAATGCAATTAAAAGTTTCTAAAACCTATTTAATAATTTTATATTAAATTTTAAAGTTGGTAAAAAACCCTAAAATCCTATAAAATCAAAAATAACACTTTTTGAAAACTTTGTGGGCTGTAAACCTCAAAAATATAAATAAAAACCTAAAAACTATTTTTTCAGATTTTTAAAATGCTTTTATCTATTTTTAAACTAACTAAATAAAAATGGGTAAATAAAAAATGATAAAAAATAATTAAGGAAAGGGAAAAAATGAAACTTAGCACAGAAAAATCCCTAACTAAATTATAAACCTAGGAAAAATGTTAACATGCAAATAAGCTTAACCAATAAGCTTGAAATGGCTTATTTAGCTACGGCTTATATTAGATAAGCCCAAACAACAACTCTTTAAATAACTAATGGTTTGAATACTTAGCAGTAAAAGACCCAAGGGCGCGCTGGTAAGTTGTATGTGTTGTGAGAGGAGTGGCGCAGGTTCGAGTCCTGGCCACGTCCTTTTTGAAAAACTTTTTTTTTTCTTTTTTTAAAACTTGAAAACACAAAAACAGTAACCTAACTCACTCTAAAACACAAATTTAATCAACAAATATCTAGAATCAAGCTGCTAGAAACCAAAAACGTGCCCAGATTTCAAAATGATGAACACAAAGAAAACTGAAATTCTTCACATGTGCAGATTTGGACAAGAGGGCTTGTCTTTGGCTATGTGTTGGTTTTTGATGGACAAATGGGCACCCCTACACTCAGTTGGAGTGTAGGGAGTCAATACAAACACAAAACAAACAAGTGTATCACAAATCAAGCACAAATAGGCAAAAAAAGGATGTTTCTGATTAAGCTTATGTTTCTGATGAACAAATGACTGATCTATTGGCACAAAAGTGAAATTCCAATGCTCAAATCTTGCAAAATACTCAACCAATTGTCATGTAAGCAATTCACAACCCTTAAACAACCTACTAACTAGCAGCTTACAAGATTTGGAGGCTCAAATTCTTACAAAATCAGTCAATCAAGGCATTTTCTGATTTATGCAATGTTCTCACTTTTTTAACATACAATTTTGTTTAAAACCTACCCAAACTGAAAACTAATTACACTTACCACCTATTGACAACCTAGTGAGAGTGTCTAACCAGTTTTAAGCCAAGTTCCTTGTCATTTGAACCACATTAAACCCTAATCCAAACACCCTTTTTTTTCCTGAAATTGAAATTTTTCAAAGCAAATCTATTCAAAATCTAACCAAACTGATTCAAACTCAAACTACCATGCATAAAAACCTATAAACAACACAATCCTAACATCAAACTAACAAGTGAGCAGATCTCATGCAATTTCACACCAATTCACAAATTCTTATACTAGAAAACTGAAAATCAAAGAGCACAAGGGACTACCTTGTGGGACCCACATCCACGTCTCACCAAGGCTGCTTTGCCTTTTCCAACAGACCTGGGTCTGTGCAGTACACTTGGATAACAAGCAATGAATGAAACCTGCTAAGAATCAATGAACAAACAAGCAATATGCAATTTCTGATTTCTGAAACTTTCAAAACCTTTTCACAAATAATCTTCTTAAATAACTTCCTTTCAAAAACACTTAACAAAACACATTCCAACCTTGGAAAACCAAATTTGGAACCAGATTTTACCAAGGAGAAATCAATATTTCAGAAACCTTTTCTGAAAACTTCAAACATAAAGATGTTTGAATAAATTTGAATGGAACTCAGATTTTCACTCACAAAAAACACCAACTTTTAAAACAAGTAAAAAGGAATTACAATTTCATCACAAGAAAATACCAAACTTTTAATTAATTTAAAAAGGGATTACAATTTTTGAGAAAAATCTGGAACAAGGAAAAATGCTAAGCTATGTTGCCTTATATACTGGCTACAAGAACATTCTAGGTACTGGAATAAAATAATGAAAAGCTAAAACCCTAATACTAGAAAATCCGAAAATGCCCCTTGATTTTGACTTGGAATCTTGGTCAATATGGCAACATGTGATCTTGATGTGATGTCCAGCTGTTGAAACTTCATCTTGGCTGTTAAAATGTCCTTGGGGTCCAAGTAGTGCATCTCAGACGTTTAAATTGTCTCTTCTTGGGTTTGGGGGAAAAAGACGTTTGCAGGGGACCATTAGGGTGTCACATGGGTGTGTCTGGGTTGTATTTGGGATGTGGGTTTTAGTGAGGGTGAGAGTAATTAGTGATCTGGAGTAGATGAAATAAAAACCCTTTGTTTTTAGTCCAATAGGGTCTGGGGGTTTTAGGGTTTATGTGGGTAATTAAGGGGTGGTTAATCTGATTTGGGGATAAAAGTTTTTAAACTTTGTGTTTGGTGGGAAAGTTGGGAGGTTTGACTGGGTTATTGACTAGGTTTATTTAATAAACCTGGGTTGTGGGTTGGGTTATGGGTAGGGTAGGGTAATTGGGTAAATGTTTGGGTTATGGTGACGTGTAAGGTTTGTATTGGGTGTATAGGTTTGCTTGTTTGGCAGTAATGGCCCCCAAGGTTTCTTACTTTCTTCATCTTTTAAAAACAGCAAATAAACTCCATTTCCCTTTATAATGACTTTGGATAGTTGGCATTTTCAGTCCTTGTGTTTGGTAAAAACATGAACAAGGACTTAACATGTACTTTCTTCAATTTCCAAGGACCTTTAATGTCAAAACATGAATCTTCAAGGACCATAGTTGTTCAATCTTGATTCTTCAAGGGTAAAAAGTGACAACTTGCAAATCTTGAGGGACCAATCTTGCAATTTCTTCAAACTTCAAGGGCAATTTTGGAAAATCCATTCTTGGGCCCGGTTCATTGTGCGGCTTCGTTTCCCGTGTTCGATTTTGAATGATTCTTGTGATCTTTTTGCCTTTTCTCAATATACGTACCTAAAAATACACAAGCAAAAACACGAGCATATATTTGGCAGTTTTAATGATATTTTATGTATTTTAAGCCCGATTTGGACGATGAGACTATGTATAAAAGCAGTCTCATCACTCCTCCATACTAAACCATTGCCGTGCCCTCACGCAATGCTAGAATAAAGTATCGTAGCACCTCCAAAATTCAATTTTATTCACTTTATTAGAATGATAAACTAGCTACACTACCACTATTACTACTACTTGCGTTTTAGACATGATGTATGATTTTCATCGCAAAATGGGACGTTTAGGTTCATAGAATAAGAACACGTGAATGCTTCGTTAGAAATAATTTCGTCGTCCTCGATTTTCACCCCAATTCCATGCTAAGCGTGCAACGAGATCATTGTCATTATAAGTTAGTAATGCTAACACTACTCATATGCCCTAATCACGTACTTATCCTCCCATTATTCCTAAGTTGTATCTATTATATTTTATTTTGTCTTGAATGTTTCACGAGGATACATTGTTGACTTATGCGATAATAGAGATTTAGGTCTAAAAATAGAGTCCTAACGGTGTAACTAAGACCATCAAATCAATAACCCCTCCTAATAGACAACGATGTTAAAAAATTAAGTTGACAAGAAGGATCGATAAACACGATTTTATAACGGTTTTGAACATGAGACTTATTACCAAGACTTTTATACTCCCCCTAACGGAAGGGCCTTATTATCTTTGGTTTACCTCCATCTTTTATTCAACTTCGCCATGAAGCTTTTATTATGACTTCGGTCTTGCCTTGCCTTTTATTATCCGCCTCATCGGTGGTTTTATTAGCCAAAGACGTATATCCTCACGCTAAAGCGAATTTTGGATCTTTAAAGCTTCGAAGATTAAGGCTTGATTCACTTTCAGTTTTGCATAGATTTTAGGCCTTGTGAGGCTTCAAATTGTTTGCTAGATTTAGGTGAGCACTTGAAATCTTATTATTGGGTGAAGCTTTCGATTATTCGGGTGCCAATACTTCAAAACCGTGACGCTGGCGATACCTTAATGTCTTCCCAATTTAATTACACGGAAGCTACTAGAAAAGACTAGAAACCCAACAATCCTAACTAAACCGCTAAGTCAATATTTATTAAGCAAAAAATATTTACAAGCGAAGGGAGAATAAGCAAACAACGAGAACACGTGAGTTTTTGAAATAATACGAGTACTCTACGTTTAGTATAGTAACTTATAATTAACTCTATCATTTCTCGTCCTCATTTAAGAGACTTAGCCTAATGTGAAGTTAAGGAATCAAAGCTAAGTGCTCAACACGCACGATCGAGTCAAAAATTACTCGTATTCTCGCCATCGGAAAACCTACATTCGTGTCTTCAAACACTTATAAAATATGAGAAAAATTTAAAATTTTGCCATTTTTAGCCTTATTTTGCAACAAAAACGATTAAACAAAGATAAACTTTGGAAAGTGTGAAGGTTTGGCAAGGCAAGTATCTATTCACCCCCCATACTAAAGTTAAACATTGTCCTCAATGTTTCGAGTCTAGGGGTGCAAAACACCCGCATACTAGAGACGTAGTCGAATGCCTAATCTAGCATGGAAAGGGTGTAACCAATAAGTTAAAGTCGTTTATGAAGTGTGCTAAAAACCTAAGGTTATAACATCAAAGGATATATCATCGATATTGAGAAATTTCTCCAAAGCAAACGATCGAGTGCTCCCATAAAACGAACACGAGAGGCTCCAATCGTGAAGATCATGATCTAAAAACCACAATGCACAAACAACCACGGAACAAAGGTTGGAAGGGCACAAATCCCCTCACATTAACTAATTAGAAAGCAATAATATGTACATGGGTAAGCATGGGTCTCCCCCACGAGGCACCTTGTTTTTGATAACCGAGTCAAAAGCACGACTCGAATCCCCATAAATGTGATCATTTAGGGATTATCTTGGTATGGTCAATTTTTAGTGGGGCTTACATGATAAACAAGGCCAAAAAACAACCGGTATTTAAGGACTAAGTCCTTTGATGGTGCAAAATACCGGGATCGAAGATGGCGTTCTCGTTTTCATTGGAAAAACAAATCAACGCCACTCCATCGTGTGCCAACAAAAACTCAAAGTGTTTCAAGAAAATAGATGAGAATAAATATAAGGGTGGGACAATGGGTAAGTCATGAAAACATTGAGCTACTCGAGGTAGACTCGCACCAATCAAATGAAAAGATTTTCCATTTATTGCATCGGTGGAAGACCGAGATTTCCCTATATAAGCAATTCCAGGATCAAATATCTCGTCCTCGGTGGAGAAAGGGAAGGGAACATAAGGGGATTCCCCCACACTAAGTCCACACAAAGCATCGTCAAAAGGAGAAGACGATCTTGTAGCACTCAAAACACGTGGTGATGACGGAGTTAGAATTGTAGAAAAATCTTTTAAATTCAATTCAAAATCTTTTCCTTTTTCATCTTTTAAACTCTCCTTGTGAAACCCGATTTAATTATGTCAAAAATATTTGGTGTTTCTAAAGCAATGTTAGTCACACTAAAAATTCTCACATTTGAAAAGCGTTTTGGTATAGGTGGTGGCAAGTTTTCAAAACGTTTGTCGACAAAGAAAACTTCCCCATCGGGATCAACATATTCATCATCCGAAGAATCACTCGAGATTGGGATCGTAGGCTTAACACTCTTAACCTCCACCGGCGGAGGGGACGTGAAATGTGTATAATGCAAGTTCGTTTTCTCAGTTCTTAACTAATAGAAAGTCCAATCAATATCAAATTTATAATTGTTTTTGGTTGTTCAAGCTTGCTTGGTAATCTATTGCTAATTCAAACAACACTAAGTAAAAGTGAAAAATATAAACCTACTTATACGTAAAACAAATTGCAAATTCCAAATTTTATTCAAGTAAAATGTTAAAATGCAAAATATAAAACTATAAGGACTGAAAATGTAATTTCTATGAAATGTAAATGCTTGAAATGTAAATTCTAAAAGTTATAAGGACTAAAAATGTAAAACAGTTAACTAGAAGGACTAATCTTGTAAAATCTTTAACAAACTAACCAAATTTAAACAAACTAACAAACTTATAAACTGAATTTTAACAACTAACAAATTCCAGGGACTAACTTTTGCAAATTCCACAAAATAAGGAAAATTAGCTAGGTTTAAACACAGTTCAAACTTTTAGGGACTAAAATGCAATAAAACCAAATTTATAACCAAAAACGGGCTCAAAGAAAGATTAAGCTCGTTTGAGCTTAATACTCAACCAAATAAGCTGAAACAAATTGCAAACAACTTCAAATCCAATTATAGAAACGTGTATTCAAGGATTTTAGCTAAAAGTCCAAAAGAGTGCTTATTAATAAGCTCAAAATAAGCTATAGCATAATCCAAACATCCACAACTTGATTTTTTTATCAAAACTGATTAAACACTTGATTTAAGGAAGGGGAAATCAAACTAGAACAATTTTCATCCAGTAATAAGCTAGATATCTGAAAATAAGCTCAAATGAGCTTATGTTGACCAAACGTTGACCAGATTTTGGAAAAAGCTCAAAATCTCAAAACTTCATATTCAATACTTACTAATCAGGATTGTGAAAGAAAACAACTAGTTTTATGAAGTGGATTAAAAGATCTAGCAAAACAGTCACCCTTTCACATCAGAGAATGCAAAATGCTCAGGCATTAACTAATAAGCTGTTTTCTTGCTTATTTCTTGAAACTGTAGAATTTCCTTCTAGATACTGAAAGATTATGTTTTAAGCTATAACTAGAAACTGGTTTGAGCAAATTTCATCAAGTATTGAATGAGAAACAATCAAATGAATCTGACAAGTTTTGAACTAAAAGCTGATAAAAGGAATGACCCAAACTTTTTGTTAACCAATTGCCTTTTTGACTATTATACTGACTTACAAAAGGCTCAAAACTACTTGTTAACTCCTATTAAGTAGAAATGAACACTTAAACACCAATTAGCAACACTTGAAAACTGATTTACCACTAGTCCCAAACACACCTTATCTGATTTTGATCAAACTATTTCAAAGACTAAATAAGTAATGATTAAAACTGATACAAAAGCTATAGCAAACTTGTTTAAGTGATCAAAATGAAAGCTAATGAGACTGAAATCAAGCAAGTTTACCAACTAGAACTCAATTAAGCTATAGGACTGAAAAGTACTGAAAATGAGCTTAAAACTTCAAGACTGAACACAAAAGCACAAGAACAAGCTACAATACACTAGGATCACTCAATCAACAACTACTTATCAAGTAGAATCAGGCAGCCATCAACATTACACTAGGGAATTAAGCATGCAAGAACTGTTTAGAGGAACTTAAAACAGAAGCTTTGAAACCTAATGTAGAGGTCCTCTGGGAAGAAGAGGAGCGCTGAGCTCTCTTGCCCTAGTGATACCACCACCTATCACTAGCTATCAACTCAAATCAACAATCAATTCAGCTACAAATCATCATTCTGCTATGAAACCTTCAAGAACAATGAAAATGCTAGATTTCTGATCAAACAGCAACAAAACTCCACCAATGTAAGCTATGATCAATGGTTGATCATAACTAACATCAAACAGCAACTAGTATATCCAAGATCAACAAGATTCAACAGGAATTTGAGAAACAGAATTTGGCGGGAAAGCTTGAATTTGAAATTTTATTGATGAAATCAGTTACAAATGGTAGTTACAAGGTTCTAACTAACTAACTAACTCAAGAGTTTGTCAGACTCTTGAGTAGTTAGGTGAAAAGGAGGGAAAAAGGAAAAGTGAAATTTAGAGAACTATGTGTTTACAGAATTAAGCTACAATGACAAATGAAGTACTAGCTAAGTATTTATAGGCAAGATAAGAGAGATTCTGTTGGAGTTGTGACGTGTTTGAGCCAATCATCACTTGACACGTGGAAGAATTCTGCAAATCTTCTTTAAAGGTGATGAACACATTTTGGGGATTTTTGATTCAATGGATTATATGTTAATTGGTTAACACCATTGGATTCGTCTCTTCAAAACGAGCAACTTTGATGTTTTGATCTTCACTTGAAATGCCCTCTATCTCAAACCCGTTCCTGGAAAATATCTTGTTGAAAGAGAAGGACACGTGGCAGCTTTTGATTGGTAGAAAAAGAGTGTTGTGGATCACACTGTTGTGATTTGGCATTAAATGTGACGGCTGTGAGTGGGATTTAATTATTTGATCCGTGTGACTTGCTTCCTTGTTTCTGATTGGTTAATAGCCTAAGCACATGGATTAAACATGCATAACTTTCTCATCTTGGCAGATTAGGTCCTTGTACTTGGCAGATTGCTATTTAGGGCTAATATCTTCATTCCTTTGACATTTTTGACCCTTCAACTTTGATTCTTCAACAAAAATGGCCCTTTGACTTGAGTTGACTTTGTAGTTGACCAAATTTGACTTTAATCTTGACTTTCCATAATTTGCACTTTAAGTCCTTCAACTTTCACAAATTGTCAAGATAGGTCCTTGAACTTCAAAGTCTTGTCACTTTTGATCCTCTTTTGTCTTTTTCATCCATTTGAGCTTGGTTTTTCCTTGTTTGCTTGAAATAGTATCTTTTTACCTACATAAGATCACACAAACACAAACATACCACATAACACTGCTTTTTACAATATAAAAGGGTATTTTGCTTCATGTTTTAGGGTTATTTGTTGATAAAAGGATATGAGTTTAAGCTCATATCAAATTCCCCTACACTTGAGCATTGCCATGTCCTCATGCAATATTATATTTCAAAGTTTAAAAATTTACATTTCCCTCATAATTAATCCACCTTGGCCATATGAGATGCATCTACACTACTCTAAACTAGATGATGCATGATTTTGACTTTTAATAATGCAATGAATCAAAATACAATTCTATCTATATCTTTTTGATTTTTCTTGAAATGGTTTTGATGGAAATAACTCATAAAGAATTCAATGACTTGGATTAGGGCTTGGGTACCATGAACACTTATCACCCTCAAGTTTCACTTTCCCCAAACCAAGCTAGTAAATGGGATCATTGCATTCACAAGTAAAAAGTGCATCAACTTATTCATGACAATTAAATGTGGAACCGATTATTATTTGAGCAAATTGCTTGTGGGCAAATTTGTCATTATTCAAGCGTGAAATATAAGAAGTGTAAAATCCAAAAATAAGGAAGGACGGTTTTAATCCTAAGTAATCTTCTCATCCATTACTTGAAAAACCGCTCACAATTAATATAAGTCCGTATTAAGAGTAATAAGTCATTCGCCTTATGTGTAAAATCCTCATGTCATGCTTTCATAAGTAACTACACACTCGCTAAGGAAAGGAAAATAAAACTCACGCAATAATTTACATCCGCATCTTTTTGAGATTTTGGATCTTCAACCCCGCAACCCGTCAAGGTAATATTGGATTGGAGCAATCTATTGAATCCCCGCAACCCGTCAAGGTAATATTGGAACTCAATAGTCACTATAATTAACACCACACTGCCCCTCTTGGGAGTCTTGCATTTTTTTTTTTTTTTTTTCTTTTTCTTTTTTTTCTAGCCACTCATTTTTTTTTCATAAGCCGCTCTTATTTTTCTTTATTCCTCACCAAGAAATTTGCAAAGAAGAAAAGGAAAAACACCCGCTAAATATGGAGCATGACACAAGTCTAGTACACATAAAACGTGCTAACTTAGAATCTTAAGACGTACTCATATCAACCATAAATGATTAGCCAAAAATGCATAAGAGATTACAAACCAATTAAAACCGTACTTGATTATTTATTAACAATTATATACAAGCGAAGAAAATAGAGGTCAAGAAGAGAAGGGTTTAGCCACAAGTAATTGCCATGAAGTCTATCTAGCCCTTTTACACTTGCTTCAACTCTATCATTTCCCATTCTCCACAAATTTAAAATTTCAAAGAATGAAATTGGTGGAAGCTTAGCCTAATAGACCAATGAAGGACTACATGGTTAAGGATACTAGCTAGAGAGTGCTAAAATAAGCAAACTCGGGTTGAGTCAAAATATCCATGGCGGGCCTAATATGTCAAAGAAATCTAAACTTGTTAAAACCATGTTTTATTATATTTTTCCTTTTTATATATTTTTGATGAAAAATAAAAGAAGAAATATATACAATGCAAATGTGTTATGCAAATGAAAAATGAATTATGCAAAAATTATGAATGCATATTTTTTGTTGGCCAAAGTAGATCAAAAATTTGAAAAATGTTTGAAAAATTAATTTTCCATGTTATCATGCAAGACAATGACAAGTTCTAGGTAAGGTCACTTCGATAGAAGACCCCCCTACACTTAAGCTAAACATTGTCCTCAATGTTTAAGAGCATGGAAGTATAAACTGCCCCTACACTTATGACAATGAATAGACTTTGCTTAACCCAAGTTAAGGAAAGGACTACTATTAGTGAAATCATGTTTAAGCACAAGGTGTCAATGAAAAATCACTAAAGTAACGAAGTGAACCGGATACAAGGGCCTCCTCCATAAGCTCCAAAGCATGAGATGAGTGAGCAACCCTACAAACAAGCATGAAGACAAAAGAAGGTCTCCCCTACACTTATCTCCAAATCTATGCCTTTATTTCTAACCTACAACACTCTAACCTAGTTATACGATGCTTGAGTTAATGAGTCTCTAGCTCGACTCGTCCCTCAATGAATTAATTCATGGGGAAAATGGGGACCTCTTGGACCATTTCAACGGAAATGTCCTCCCCAAAGTAATGCTTAACACGGTGACCATTCACTTTAAAATTTGGACCATCGGGTTGGGATAACTCAAGAGTTCCATAGGGAAACACTTGAGCAATAGTGAATGGACCGGACCATCTCGACTTAAGCTTGCCCGCAAAAAGCTTCAATCTTGAGTTAAAGAGGAGAACCGGCTCTCCAACTTTGAACTCACGATTCTTGATCTTAGCATCATGCAATTTCTTAGTCTTTTCCTTATATAGCAAAGAATTCTCATAGGCATTGGCTCTCAACTCATCCATCTCATTGAGTTGATCTTTCCTATGTGAACCGGCTTGGTTTAAATCAAAGTTAGCCCACTTGAGAGCCCAAGATGCCTTATGTTCTAACTCAAATGGGAGGTGGCACGCTTTTCCATAGACAAGCCTATAAGGAGTACAACCAATTGGTGTCTTAAAAGCCGTCCTAAACGCCCACAAAGCATCATCAAGCTTATCCGACCAAGAAGCTCTATGCTCTCCCACCGTTCTCTCTAAAATTCTCTTTAAACCACGATTTGTGACCTCGGTTTGGCCATTTGTTTGAGGGTGATACGCGGTAGAAAGTCTATGATTAACTCCATATTTCTTCATAACTCTCGTGAATTGATCATTACAAAAGTGTGTACCACGATCACTTATGATGGCCCGAGGTACACCAAATCTAGCAAACAATTGTTTCAAGAACTTTACAACCACTCTAGCATCATTAGTAGGTAAGGCTTTAGCCTCCACCCACTTGGACACATAATCCACCGCCACAAGTATATACTTGTTTCCCTTAGAGGATGGAAAAGGTCCCATGAAATCTATTCCCCATACATCAAATATCTCACACTCTTGGATAAAATTTTGTGGCATCTCATCACGTTGTGTAATTTTTCCTTGTCTTTGACAAACATCACAAAATTTCACCATCTCTTGGGCATCCTTGTAAATGGAAGGCCAATAGTAACCCGAATCAAAGACTTTCTTGGCGGTGTAGTTAGGCCCAAAATGTCCACCCGTAGGTCCTTTATGACATGCCTCTAAGATTTTAAATGCCTCGGGCCCATCTACACACCGTCTAATGATTTGGTCCGCACATTGCCTAAAAAGATATGGATCATCCCAAAAGTAATACTTAACTTCCTTAAGAAACTTTTTCTTTTGTTGATAAGTAAGACCCTCAATAAGCACATTGCCCACAAGATAGTTTGCAATATCCGCAAACCAAGGTGTGGCATCCTCTTGGGAAGAGATAGACATGAGCTCCTCTAATGGAAAGGATTCATTGATTTCTTGATGTGGGAAATCTCCTTGAAAAGGATGCTCAAGTCTACTCAAATGATCCGCCGCTAAATTCTCGGCCCCTTTTTTATCACGAATCTCAATCTTAAACTCTTGAAGCAACAAAACCCATCTCAAAAGCCTAGGCTTAGCATCTTGTTTTGTCATAAGATACTTGAGAGCGGAATGATCCGTATACACTATGGTCTTGGAAAGCACAAGATATGGTCTAAACTTCTCAAAAGCATATACTATAGCAAGCAACTCTTTTTCCGTGGTAGTGTAATGAAGTTGTGCACCGGTCATGGTTTTACTCGCATAGTGTATAGGTTGGAAATGTTTATTAACTCTTTGTCCTAAGACGGCCCCCACCGCATAATCACTAGCATCACACATAAGCTCAAAAGGTAATTCCCAATTTGGAGAAACCAAAACGGGAGCCTTTGTCAATTTTTCCTTAAGTGTCTCAAAAGATTCTAAACAAGCTTGGTCAAAAATGAAAGGAGCCTCTTTTTCCAAGAGATGAGTCATCGGTCTAGCTATCTTAGAAAAATCTTGTATAAAGCGCCTATAAAAACCCGCATGACCTAAGAAACTCCTCACACCTTTAACCGAGGTGGGTGGGGGAAGCTTAGCAATCACATCAATTTTGGCTCGATCAACTTCTAATCCCTTATTGGATATCTTGTGTCCTAAAACAATTCCCTCTTTCACCATAAAATGACATTTCTCCCAATTAAGCACCAAACGTGTTTCCTCACAACGCTTAAGCATTCTCTCAAGATTGGTGAGACACGAGCTAAAGGAGTTCCCAAATACGGAAAAGTCATCCATAAAAACCTCCATGGTTTGCTCTATCATATCATGGAAAATTGCCATCATGCACCTTTGAAACGTCCCCGGTGCATTACATAGGCCAAAAGGCATCCTCTTGTAAGCAAATGTACCGTATGGACAAGTGAATGTGGTCTTTTCTTGATCCTTAGGGTCAATTGGGATTTGGAAATAACCCGAAAAGCCATCAAGAAAACAATAATACTCATTTCCCGCTAAGCGTTCAAGCATTTGATCCATAAAGGGAAGCGGGAAATGGTCTTTCCTAGTTGCCTCATTGAGTTTTCTATAATCAATGCAAACTCTCCAACCGGTTACAAGTCTCGTGGGAATAAGCTCATTGTTCTCATTAGGCACCACGGTGATTCCACCCTTCTTTGGAACACAATGAACCGGGCTAACCCATGGAGAGTCGGAAATGGGGTAAATCATACCCGCATCTAAGAGTTTAATCACTTCTTTCTTAATAACCTCATGAATTTTTGGGTTAACTCTCCTTTGGTTTTGAATAGCGGGTTTATAATCATCCTCCATAAGGATTTTGTGAGTACAAAAATGTGGATCAATTCCCCTTATATCGGATATTTTCCATGCTAAAGCTTTCTTATGTTTCTTAAGGACTTCAATAAGTTGCTCCTTCTCATCCTCTTTCAATTCCTTAGCAATAATCACCGGTAATTGGTCTTTTCCTTCTAAGAAAGCATATTCTAAGTGGGATGGAAGTTCCTTAAGTTCAATGGGAGGTGGACTCTCTATGGAAGGTTTTACTAATGGAGGTTCCTCAATGGTAGGCTCTTGTGGAATAGGGGAAGGAATAGGGTCCTCATTGAGCAACTTTTGGATTGTAAGAATATCTTCGTCCCAATTAATGGGAGAATCATCATCACCAAGAAAGTTGGACTCAAATTCCTCCAAGAGGAAATCACTCTCTCCAAAAGGTGTTAAAGAGGGAGCAATTGAGGCCACGGTTTCAACATGTGGAATCTCATCACTAGCATTCTTACAAGCATCATGAAAGTGTTCATTACACACTTCATCTAGCACATCCACAATGTTAATCGTCTCACAAGGTCTAGACTCCTTAACTTCTTTTCTATCACAAACTTTCCCTAGCTTAAACACCACTTTCTCATCCTCTACTCTCATAATTAATTCTCCTTCCGCCACATCTATCAAAGTACGACCCGTTCTCAAAAACGGTCTACCAACAATCAAAGGCACTCTAGGATCCATGTCATAATCGACCACTACAAAGTCGGCCGGAAAGGTAAACTTATCCACACCTACAAACACATCTTCCGCTATACCTACGGGGTGAGCTATGGTTCGGTTGGCTAGTTCAAGAGTCATCCTAGTGGGGGTGAGCTCGGGAAGAGAGAGTTGTTTCCAAACCGATAAAGGCATGAGATTTATGATTGCCCCTAAATCCGCCAAAGCCATGCAATTTTCAACACCGGGAAAATTACAAGGTATCAAGAAACGCCCCGGATCTCCAAGTTTTGTTGGTAAGGTTTTAAGTAACACCGCGGAACAATTTTCATTAAGTGATGTGTTGGGCAAATCAACCAATTTTTCTTTGTTTGAGAGCAAATCTTTGAACATCTTAGCAAACTTTGGCATATAAGCAAGAGCTTCCGCAAAGGATATGTTGATATTGAGTTGCTTGAACATCCTTAAGAAATTGGAAACTTGTATGTCATCTTTGTTCTTTAATTTGTCCTTTTTCAACCTTGAAGGGTATGGAAGAGTAGGTTTGGGTGTAGGTGGAATAGGTGTTGTAGTAGAAGATTTGTCTTTGTTAGCCTCTTCATTGGTAAGTGTGGAAGGTGAAGGAGAAGTATGAGGCGGTTGAGAAGGTGTGTTTGAGTGAATAGGAGCACTTTGAGGAGGTGGAGTAGAAGTAGAAGGCTTATCACAAGTAGGAGCACAAGTGGGTTGAACAATAGTAGGTTTAGGAGGTGAAGGATCCTTTGTTGTTGTACCACTTCTTGTTGTAATAGCATTGACATTGGCCCTAGGATTTGTTTGTGTGTTGGAAGGTAAAGCTCCTTGTGGTCTTTGATTTAATGCCATGAAAAGCTTATTGAATTGGTCATTCATTTTCTTGTCCATAGCTTGGAATTTCTTTTCATTCTCTTGATTCATCTTTTGCAAAAGATCCATTGTGTTTAACTCTTGTGGCACATAACCTTGAAAACCTTGAGGTTGGAAAGGTAAAGGTTGAGAGTTAAATCCTTGATTTGGTGGATAAAAGGTACTTGCTTGAGGTTGAAATTGATTTGGTGCCTTGTAGTTATTTCCTTGGTATGGTTGTCTTTGCCCTTGATTCCTTGCTAAAATTTGAGGAGGATTTTGTTGAATTTGGGTGGGTGGTTGGGGTGGAAAGCCGGGTGGAGTAAGGTAATTTTGAGATTTGTAAGAAAGATTATTTGGATTGATGTTAGGCTTGAAGTGTTCACGGTGTTCCTCTTGGTAAGCATAGCATTCCCCTTGATAACCTTGCACCTTGTCACATTGTTCATAAGAGTGAGGACCTCCACAAGTAACACAAGAAATGGTGATGGCATTCACATTGTTTGAGGAATTGTTCAATGTCATGCTCTTAAAATCTTGAATCATGCCTTGAGTCATTTCTTGTCCTTGTTTGACTTGTTGAAGAATCTCTTGAAGAATTTGGAGTTCACAAGGAGTTTTAGAAGTATTTTGGATCACATGAACTCTTTCTTCAAATGGATCGTTTGTTTGAACCATTGCCTTAGTCTCAATAATGGTCAAAGCCTCTTGGTATGTCTTGAAATGAATACTCCCTCCCGCGGAAGCATTTAGTGAATCTTGGTGGTGAGGTTTAAGGCCATTGTAGAAGGTATTGATTTGGGTTAGATCATCCATTCCATGATTAGGGCATCGCCTCAACAACTCACTATACTCTTCCCAAGCATCACCAAAGGATTGACTAGGTTTTTGTGTAAAGCCCATAATCATATTTCTCAAAGCCATAGTCTTTTGTGGAGGAAAGAATTTGTTCAAAAACTTAGTGGTAAAACCATCCCATGTGGTGATACTATCGGGTGGTTGGGTGTCTAACCAATGCTTAGCACTCCCATCTAGTGAAAATGACACTAACAACAATCTAATGACATCCGGTGGAACCCCATTATGCTTAATGGTATTGCAAAGTGAAAGGAATCTCTTAAGATGAGCATGGGGATCCTCATTTTGTTTTCCATAGAAAGGTGATGCAGCAACCATATTGATCATAGATGTATGTAGCTCAAATGTGTTAGCGGGATAGTCGGGAATCTTAATGGCACTAACAAATCCATGAATGTTGGTTTGCATACGTTCAAACAAAGTACGGTTATCAACAGCCATGGCTCCTTGTGGTGGTGACAAAGCACGATTCTCGTGATCGGCTTGGTGGACGGTGGTGGTCTTACTCTTTCGCTTGTTCTTCCTTTTCGGAGGAAGAGGTTGTACACCAATCGGTATTTGTGCACGCCCGCGAGTGAGCATGCAACTCAATACGAGGAATGAGAGAGAAGCTCTCGTGTGACTTTGAAAAGAATAAGATTATCCTCTTCGAGTTTCGATATTAAATATCCACAAGAAAGTAACAATATATGTAATACTACTTTGGGTGCAAGACCCTCAATGAAGCTTTCCTTCTTAGAATACTCCCAAGTGAACAGGGGGTTAGGTGGCGCGAAGCACTTAAGTACCTATTGACCCTTAGATGGCATTTTATAGCACATCGCCTTTCTATTCACTTAAATGTTCGTATTCTTCGAATTATTGCTTATTGAGAGTATTTATCTATTCTTGCTTTATTTTGTTTGATCGATACGCGTGTCAAGGACCGGAGCGCCCCTCAACACGGTGTATTGCCTCGGCAATACTTATGGAAGATATGTAGATTGATTGTTCTTATACGTATACTTATGTACTTATAATAATATATGGAAAATATTTTTGTATATATGAGTTTTTATTGGAAAATACTATATGTACATAAAAACCGAGAGAATCCAATAATATATATTTTTGGGTGCAATCTCTTAGGAAAAAGATTGCTTTTTGGATTTTTTAATTTTTTTTGGTCAATTCTTTAGGAAAAGAATTGTTTTGTTAATTTTTAGTTTTTATATATTTTTATATTTTTGATTTTTTTATTTGTTTTTGATTTATGATACGTAAAAATAACGTTCACAAAGTGAACGGATCCCAAAAGCCAATGAAAACCGTCAATCGATAGTCTCTCGTGTAGTCAAAGAACCGGCAGCGGCGCCATTTGAAATGTGTATAATGCAAGTTCGTTTTCTCAGTTCTTAACTAATAGAAAGTCCAATCAATATCAAATTTATAATTGTTTTTGGTTGTTCAAGCTTGCTTGGTAATCTATTGCTAATTCAAACAACACTAAGTAAAAGTGAAAAATATAAACCTACTTATACGTAAAACAAATTGCAAATTCCAAATTTTATTCAAGTAAAATGTTAAAATGCAAAATATAAAACTATAAGGACTGAAAATGTAATTTCTATGAAATGTAAATGCTTGAAATGTAAATTCTAAAAGTTATAAGGACTAAAAATGTAAAACAGTTAACTAGAAGGACTAATCTTGTAAAATCTTTAACAAACTAACCAAATTTAAACAAACTAACAAACTTATAAACTGAATTTTAACAACTAACAAATTCCAGGGACTAACTTTTGCAAATTCCACAAAATAAGGAAAATTAGCTAGGTTTAAACACAGTTCAAACTTTTAGGGACTAAAATGCAATAAAACCAAATTTATAACCAAAAACGGGCTCAAAGAAAGATTAAGCTCGTTTGAGCTTAATACTCAACCAAATAAGCTGAAACAAATTGCAAACAACTTCAAATCCAATTATAGAAACGTGTATTCAAGGATTTTAGCTAAAAGTCCAAAATAAGCAAAAGAGTGCTTATTAATAAGCTCAAAATAAGCTATAGCATAATCCAAACATCCACAACTTGATTTTTTTATCAAAACTGATTAAACACTTGATTTAAGGAAGGGGAAATCAAACTAGAACAATTTTCATCCAGTAATAAGCTAGATATCTGAAAATAAGCTCAAATGAGCTTATGTTGACCAAACGTTGACCAGATTTTGGAAAAAGCTCAAAATCTCAAAACTTCATATTCAATACTTACTAATCAGGATTGTGAAAGAAAACAACTAGTTTTATGAAGTGGATTAAAAGATCTAGCAAAACAGTCACCCTTTCACATCAGAGAATGCAAAATGCTCAGGCATTAACTAATAAGCTGTTTTCTTGCTTATTTCTTGAAACTGTAGAATTTCCTTCTAGATACTGAAAGATTATGTTTTAAGCTATAACTAGAAACTGGTTTGAGCAAATTTCATCAAGTATTGAATGAGAAACAATCAAATGAATCTGACAAGTTTTGAACTAAAAGCTGATAAAAGGAATGACCCAATCTTTTTGTTAACCAATTGCCTTTTTGACTATTATACTGACTTACAAAAGGATCAAAACTACTTGTTAACTCCTATTAAGTAGAAATGAACACTTAAACACCAATTAGCAACACTTGAAAACTGATTTACCACTAGTCCCAAACACACCTTATCTGATTTTGATCAAACTATTTCAAAGACTAAATGAGTAATGATTAAAACTGATACAAAAGCTATAGCAAACTTGTTTAAGTGATCAAAATGAAAGCTAATGAGACTGAAATCAAGCAAGTTTACCAACTAGAACTCAATTAAGCTATAGGACTGAAAAGTACTGAAAATGAGCTTAAAACTTCAAGACTGAACACAAAAGCACAAGAACAAGCTACAATACACTAGGATCACTCAATCAACAACTACTTATCAAGTAGAATCAGGCAGCCATCAACATTACACTAGGGAATTAAGCATGCAAGAACTGTTTAGAGGAACTTAAAACAGAAGCTTTGAAACCTAATGTAGAGGTCCTCTGGGAAGAAGAGGAGCGCTGAGCTCTCTTGCCCTAGTGATACCACCACCTATCACTAGCTATCAACTCAAATCAACAATCAATTCAGCTACAAATCATCATTCTGCTATGAAACCTTCAAGAACAATGAAAATGCTAGATTTCTGATCAAACAGCAACAAAACTCCACCAATGTAAGCTATGATCAATGGTTGATCATAACTAACATCAAACAGCAACTAGTATATCCAAGATCAACAAGATTCAACAGGAATTTGAGAAACAGAATTTGGCGGGAAAGCTTGAATTTGAAATTTTATTGATGAAATCAGTTACAAATGGTAGTTACAAGGTTCTAACTAACTAACTAACTCAAGAGTTTGTCAGACTCTTGAGTAGTTAGGTGAAAAGGAGGGAAAAAGGAAAAGTGAAATTTAGAGAACTATGTGTTTACAGAATTAAGCTACAATGACAAATGAAGTACTAGCTAAGTATTTATAGGCAAGATAAGAGAGATTCTGTTGGAGTTGTGACGTGTTTGAGCCAATCATCACTTGACACGTGGAAGAATTCTGCAAATCTTCTTTAAAGGTGATGAACACATTTTGGGGATTTTTGATTCAATGGATTATATGTTAATTGGTTAACACCATTGGATTCGTCTCTTCAAAACGAGCAACTTTGATGTTTTGATCTTCACTTGAAATGCCCTCTATCTCAAACCCGTTCCTGGAAAATATCTTGTTGAAAGAGAAGGACACGTGGCAGCTTTTGATTGGTAGAAAAAGAGTGTTGTGGATCACACTGTTGTGATTTGGCATTAAATGTGACGGCTGTGAGTGGGATTTAATTATTTGATCCGTGTGACTTGCTTCCTTGTTTCTGATTGGTTAATAGCCTAAGCACATGGATTAAACATGCATAACTTTCTCATCTTGGCAGATTAGGTCCTTGTACTTGGCAGATTGCTATTTAGGGCTAATATCTTCATTCCTTTGACATTTTTGACCCTTCAACTTTGATTCTTCAACAAAAATGGCCCTTTGACTTGAGTTGACTTTGTAGTTGACCAAATTTGACTTTAATCTTGACTTTCCATAATTTGCACTTTAAGTCCTTCAACTTTCACAAATTGTCAAGATAGGTCCTTGAACTTCAAAGTCTTGTCACTTTTGATCCTCTTTTGTCTTTTTCATCCATTTGAGCTTGGTTTTTCCTTGTTTGCTTGAAATAGTATCTTTTTACCTACATAAGATCACACAAACACAAACATACCACATAACACTGCTTTTTACAATATAAAAGGGTATTTTGCTTCATGTTTTAGGGTTATTTGTTGATAAAAGGATATGAGTTTAAGCTCATATCAGGACGGAACTTCATTTTTCTCAACAACTCCTAAAACTCTATTTGAAATTCTTTTGCAAATGTTTTTGATGGGATTGAGATTGTACAAAGACGTGATAGAATACACATGAGAAAGTGTGGAGTTTTGGGTTGCATTAATGACGAGTTCTTCCTCATTGAATCGAAGAGTGATTTTTCTTGCATGCACATCGATAAGTGCTCTCGAAGTATCCAAAAAGGATCGACCTAAAATTAACGGAACTTTAGGATCGATAGGAATGTCAACAACAATAAAGTCTACGGGATAGTAGAACTTTCCAACTTTCACAAAGACGTCCTCGGCAACTCCACAAGCTAGAATCGTAGAATGATCGGCCATCTCGATTGACATTCTTGAAGGAGTGAGATTGGGAAGATTGAGCGATTTAAAAATCTCAAGAGGCATCAAATTAATACTAGCACCAAGATCGGCCAAGGCGTAGCATTCTTCCATGTCTTGTATAGCACATGGGATTAAAAACTTGCCGGGATCACCGACTTTTTGAGGTATGCGGCTTAGAAAAACCGATGAACAACTAGACGATTTCTGCAATTTTTCTTTGTTATTCAACATACTTTTGAAGTTCGCGGCAAATCGAGGCATCATGACTATGACGTCGGCAAAACTTATATTGAAATGCAAGTCACGAAACATTTTCATAAAAAGTTCAAATTGATAATTATTTCGTACTTGTGCCTTTTCCTTGTCTCGTCTTGAAGGGTATGGTAAAGGTGGTTTGGGTTGGGGCATAGGCATAGGCATCAGCCTTGGAATCTCGGGTTCCATGATTGGTATTGGCTCAACCGTAGGTGTGGTTTGAGCGGTACTTCGTGGGCTTGGAATTTGCTCCTTTTCTACCACCACCTCGGGTTCTTTCTCTTTTTCCTTCTCCATAGAAGTACTTGGACGAGAAATGGGTTCTTTGAAATTTTTACCACTACGAGTAGTAATAACCTTCAATTCTCCTTTCGGGTTCAAGATGGTATCACTAGGAAGACCACCCGAAGAAGAGGGCTTACACATGATAGCTTCGAACATTTTAGCTATTCGGTCTTCAAACTTAGATTGCCTAGCATCGCTTTTAACAACTCTTACTTAATCTCATGTTGTCCTTGCTCCATTTTTTGTTGATTTTGTTGGAGTCGTGTGACATTTCCTTCCATTTTATTAGCATGAGTTTTAAGTTCATTAGCAAGTTCGTTTTTAAGCTCGTTTTTCAACTCGGATCTTAAGCTAACCATTTCACGTTGCATATTGTCAAACTTAGCATCATTTGCCTTAGCATAATTCAAAAACTCTCCTTGAAGATTTTTGGTGTGATCATTTTGAAAACCTTGTGTGGTAGTTTGAAAATCACGGTTTTGGTTTTGGTTTGAAATTTGCCCATTTCCACTTTGATAATTACCCTTGTTATAATTCCTTTGATTTCCTTGATAATTACCACCTTGGTTGTTGTTTCGATAGTTATTAGCATTTTGATTTGGTGGAGCTTGATTTTGGCGGGAACCTTGACCGTTTTGGTTATAAGTTCACGTGGCTACATAAGCACTCGAAGTGTTACCATCCGCGTTAATGCACTCGGAAAGATCATGAGCTCCACCACGGATAAACAACTCTTAGAAACCGCTTTAACCAAAGCGGAGTTCGAAGCTTCTTGAGCTTTCCAATGGGACATAAGGCTAGCAAATCTATAAAAAAACCGATTTTCTTCATTTGCTTCATCATGTAAGGCGTTAATGCTACGAGACGATGACGAGCCCAATTTGGCAACACTCGGTGTGTTACGAGGGCTATAAACCTTAGACCTATTCTCAATTATGACCAAAGCTTCTTAGACCGTTTTACACAAAAAATTACCACCCGCGACGGCATTTAAATAATATCTTTCATGATCATTAAGTCCATTGTAAAACGTGTCTATTTGGTGCAAGTCGGAAAAACCGTGATGAGGACATTCATGTAACATTTCCTTAAACCTATTCCAAGCCGTTGAAAAGCTATCATTTGATTCTTGTGAAAATTTAGAAATCTCATTTTTCGAATGCGTAGTCTTAGAGGGCGGAAAAAATTGGTTCACAAATTTCGAAACGAGATCCTTCCACGTCAATATAGAATTGGGTGGCTCTTTCTCTAACCAAATTTTAGCGGGCCCCGCTAAGGAATACGGAAAAAGAATCATCTTAATCGAGTCATTCGAGACATCCTTGAATTTGCACGTGGCGGTAAGACGATTGAATTGGCGGATATGGTTGTGGGGATTGTCCTTCTCATCACCACGGAATTTGTTGTTTTGGATCATCGACAAGAAACCCGTTTTCACCTAAAAATTCTCCGCAAGGATTACGGGAATCACAATAGCTTCTCCATAACCCTCGGTGGGTGCTTGAAGTAACTCTATCATAGTTTGATTTGCCATGGTTGGTGCTTCTCGTACAATGGGTTCGTCAATAGGAGACTCCTCACTAGAATGAGTTGGAGTGGGAGTTTTGTTCTTTCGTCTACGTGCACGTTTTGCTTGATTACGAGTTAGCATAAACGTCACGTACAACGAGGAGACGAGCAAAGAAGATTCTTTTTGGTGTTTTGTATTTTTCAATTTTTTTGTGGTTTTTGATGGTATTAACTTTTTTGGAAATTGGTGAATGTATTAAGTAGACAAAAAAAACAAATCTCCTCCTTAATCAAATCTCTCGATTAAAGAAGCCTCAAGGAATGAAAATGATCACGTGAAGTGAACGCCTTCGATGACTTTAGAACGATGGTGGAACACCAAATCGTTCAAGAGGGTTTAATCAATAGAAACCAAGAAAATATATATGATATGTAATAATACTTTGGGCGGCAAAACCCTCGATTCACTCTCAAAATCAAATACGCACAAGCAAGCGGAGGAAACGAGGCGGCGCGAAGCACTTAAGAGCCTTTTTCCTTTAGGTCGTGAAATACAACCGCCTTATACCCACCTTATAGTTTGTATTTTCAAAATCGAGCTTCACGAAAGTATTTATCTATTTTTGCCTTTTTTTCTTTGGTTTGAGATTCGAATACAATGATTGGGTAATGACCTCCCAAGTCAAGGTTGTGATTTCTCACGTATTTGGAGTACTTGTGAATTTATTGTTCTACGTATACAATATAGTAATAGTTTTCACACAAAAACCGAAAAACGATAATACGTATTAGTAGAGTGCTACTAATACAAATACTAATTATGGCTAGTATAAAAAAACAATTGTTCAATCAAAACACAACACGCCTCCCCGGCAACGGCGCCAAAATTGATAGTAGTAAAATTACCCCTTTAGGAAAAGGAAGGTAAATAGGGCAAGTAGGCACGACGATTTAAGAAAACCGTGTGTGAATGACCCTAAAAGTAAAGTGTGTTCGTTCTCGAGGAGGCACGTGTGTTGTGTAATGAATTGATTTTGATGATTTTGTTAAAAGAAGAAAAATAGAAATGAGATTAGAAGAGATTGACGGTTACGAAGACGGATCGAGCTAAGACGAAAAGGCGATCACGTAAAACCGTAAATAGTGCAAAAATTAAAATTTTAACCTAAAAATTCCTAAAAATTACTAAAAATCCACAATATTATTCTAAGAGTTTACAAAAAATCCAAACTTGCTAAAACCTTTTAATAAATTAGATAATGACTTTTTAATGCTAATTAAAGCCCTAAAAATCACAAATAATTATTAAAAAGCCCTAAACAAGATTTTAAAGTTTGTAAACCTCAAAAATGACCTAATTAAGCTAAAAAGTATTTTTTAAAATCTTAAAACCAAATAAAACTATTTTTAAACACTTAAAAACTATTAAAATTAATTAAAACTTAAGTAAATTCTAGATAATAACTGAAAAGTCCTAAAAATATTTGGAAAGTTACAAAACTCCTAATTAAGTGTCTACAATCTAGGAAAAATGAAAAAACTTAAAAAATCAAACTTTCAATTTTTAATAATAAAATAATAATAAAATAATAAAAAAATTCAAAGTTCATAAAAAATTCTAAAAAATTACCAAAAATATAAAATATTATAACTAAGACAGAAATGCAATTAAAAGTATCTAAAACCTATTTAATAATTTTATATTAAATTTTAAAGTTGGTAAAAAACCCTAAAATCCTATAAAATCAAAAATAAGACTTTTTGAAAACTTTGTGGGCTGTAAACCTCAAAAATATAAATAAAAACCTAAAAACTATTTTTTTCAGATTTTTAAAATGCTTTTATCTATTTTTAAACTAATTAAATAAAAACGGGTAAATAAAAAATGATAAAAAATAATTAAGGAAAGGGAAAAAATGAAACTTAGCACAAAAAAATCCCTAACTAAATTATAAACCTAGGAAAAATGTTAACAGGCAAATAAGCTTAACCAATAAGCTTGAAATGGCTTATTTAGCTACGACTTATTTTAGATAAGCCCAAACAACAACCCTTTAAATAACTAATGGTTTGAATACTTAGCAGTAAAAGACCCAAGGGCGCGCTGGTAAGTTGTGTGTGTTGTGAGAGGAGTGGCGCAGGTTCGAGTCCTGGCCACGTCCTTTTTGAAAAACTTTTTTTTTCTTTTTTTAAAACTTGAAAACACAAAAACAGTAACCTAACCCACTCTAAAACACAAATTTAATCAACAAATATCTAGAATCAAGCTGCTAGAAACCAAAAACGTGCCCAGATTTCAAAATGATGAACACAAAGAAAACTGAAATTTTTCACATGTGCAGATTTGGACAAGAGGGCTTGTCTTTGGCTATGTGTTGGTTTTTGATGGACAAATGGGCACCCCTACACTCAGTTGGAGTGTAGGGAGTCAATACAAACACAAAACAAACAAGTGTATCACAAATCAAGCACAAATAGGCAAAAAAGGATGTTTCTGATTAAGCTTATGTTTCTGATGAACAAATGACTGATCTATTGGCACAAAAGTGAAATTCCAATGCTCAAATCTTGCACAATACTCAAACAATTGTCATGTAAGCAATTCACAACCCTTAAACAACCTACTAACTAGCAGCTTATAAGATTTGGAGGCTCAAATTCTTACAAAATCAGTCAATCAAGGCATTTTCTGATTTATGCAATGTTCTCACTTTTTTAACATACAGTTTTGTTTAAAACCTACCCAAACTGAAAACTAATTACACTTACCACCTATTGACAACCTAGTGAGAGTGTCTAACCAGTTTTAAGCCAAGTTCCTTGTCATTTGAACCACCTTAAACCCTAATCCGAACACCCCTTTTTTCCTGAAATTGAAATTTTTCAAAGCAAATCTATTCAAAATCTAACCAAACTGATTCAAACTCAAACTAGGATGCATAAAAACCTATAAACAACACAATCCTAACATCAAACTAACAAGTGAGCAGATCTCATGCAATTTCACACCAATTCACAAATTCTTATACTAGAAAACTGAAAATCAAAGAGCACAAGGGACTACCTTGTGGAACCCACATCCAGGTCCCACCAAGGCTGCTTTGCCTTTTCCAACAGACCCGGGTCTGTGCAGTACACTTGGACAACAAGCATTGAATGAAACCTGCTAAGAATCAATGAACAAACAAGTAATATGCAATTTCTGATTTCTGAAACTTTCATAACCTTTTCACAAATAATCTTCTTAAATAACTTCCTTTCAAAAACACTTAACAAAACACATTCCAACCTTGGAAAACCAAATTTAGAACCAGATTTTACCAAGAAGAAATCAATATTTCAGAAACCTTTTCTGAAAACTTCAAACACAAAGATGTTTGAATAAATTTGAATGGAACTCAGATTTTTACTCACAAAAAACTCCAACTTTTAAAACAAGTAAAAAGGAATTACAATTTCATCACAAGAAAATACCAAACTCTTAATTAATTTAAAAAGGGATTACAATTTTTGAGAAAAATCTGGAACAAGGAAAAATGCTAAGCTATGTTGCCTTATATACTGGCTACAAGAACATTCTAGGTACTGGAATAAAATAATGAAAAGCTAAAACCCTAATACTAGAAAATCCAAAAATGCCCCTTGATTTTGACTTGGAATCTTGGTCAATATGGCAACATGTGATCTTGATGTGATGTCCAGCTGTTGAAACTTCATCTTGGCTGTTAAAATGTCCTTGGGGTCCAAGTAGTGCATCTCAGACGTTTAAATTGTCTCTTCTTGGGTTTGGGGGAAAAAGACGTTTGCAGGGGACCATTGGGGTGTCACATGGGTGTGTCTGGGTTGTATTTGGGATGTGGGTTTTAGTGAGGGTGAGAGTAATTAGTGATCTGGAGTAGATGAAAAAAAACCCTTTGTTTTTAGTCCAATTGGGTCTGGGGGGTTTTAGGGTTTATGTGGGTAATTAAGGGGTGGTTAATCTGATTTGGGGATAAAAGTTTTTAAACTTTGTGTTTGGTGGGAAAGTTGGGAGGTTTGACTGGGTTATTGACCAGGTTTATTTAATAAACCTGGGTTGTGGGTTGGGTTATGGCTAGGGTAGGGTAATTGGGTAAATGGGTGGGTTATGGTGACGTGTAAGGTTTGTATTGGGTGTATAGGTTTGCTTGTTTGGCAGTAATTGCCCCCAAGGTTTCTTACTTTCTTCATCTTGTAAAAACAGCAAATAAACTCTATTTCCCTTTATAATGACTTTGGACAGTTGGCATTTTCAGTCCTTGTGTTTGGTAAAAACATGAACAAGGACTTAACATGTACTTTCTTCAATTTCCAAGGACCTTTAATGTCAAAACATGAATCTTCAAGGACCATAGTTGTTCAATCTTGATTCTTCAAGGGTAAAAAGTGACAACTTTCAAATCTTGAGGGACCAATCTTGCAATTTCTTCAAACTTCAAGGGCAATTTTGGAAAATCCATTCTTGGGCCCGGTTCATTGTGCGGCTTCGTTTCCCGTGTTCGATTTTGAATGATTCTTGTGATCTTTTTGCCTTTTCTCAATATCCGTACCTAAAAATACACAAGCAACAAACACGAGCATATATTTGGCAGTTTTAATGATATTTTATGTATTTTAAGCTCGATTTGGACGATGAGACTATGTATAAAAGCAGTCTCATCAGGGTCCATCTCGTAGTCAACGACAACAAAATCCGCCGGAAAGGTGAATTTGTCAACGCCAACGAAAACGTCTTCGGCTATCCCCACTGGATAAGCAACCGTACGGTTAGCTAATTCCAATGTCATTTTGGTGGTGACTAGCTCGGGGAGAGATAATTACTTCCAAACACTTAAAGGCATTAAGTTTATACTGGCACCTAGATCGGCTAGGGCCATGCAATTCTCTACTCCCGGGAAGTTTCAAGGAATCAAGAAGCGACCCGGATCACCAAGTTTGGTGGGCAATTTCCTTAAGAGAACGGCGGAGCAATTCTCATTAAGTTGGGTCTGAGCAATGTCAAGAAGCTTCTCCTTGTCACTTAGAAGATCTTTAAACATCTTAGCGTACTTAGGCATGTGAGCGAGAGCCTCGGCAAAGGAGATGTTAAAATTCAATTGTTTAAACATTTTAAGAAAGTTTGAAACTTGAATATCATCCTTGCTCTTTTGCTTATCTTTCCTCAACCTTGAAGGGTAAGGTATATTGGATGAAGAAGAAGGCTTTAGGGGAGCACGATCACTCACAACCACGGGTGGTGGGGAAATGGGGGTAGAAGGCAAAGGAGGTGAGGAAAGTTGCTCTTTTTCCTTGTTCACAATCACGGGTGGAGGTGTAGGAAGCTCGGGTTCCGTATAACCTTTTCCACTACGAGTGGTGATTGCTTTCATCTCCCCTCTTGGATTAGCAACGGTGTTACTCGGAAGAGTAACCGAAGAAGAGGGTTGATTATCTTGGAAGAGCAAACCGATCATATCACGTATGTTAAGCGCTTGAGTGCTGAAAGAATCTCTCATGTCTGCACCGATCTTATTGCTTTGTTTTGCCATGTCATTCCTTAGCTCGACTCGAATATCGTTCCCTTGTTTCGCCATTTCTCCCTTCAAGTTGACGAATTTACTCTGAAGATTTGTCACTATCTCTATATTGGTCTTCATGAACGTCTCGACGTCTGGATTCAATGCCATCGGTTGATTGAGAGGTGGATCTTGGTAAGCTTGAGAATTTCCTTGAGTTGGGTATGGGTTTCTTTGGGATTGATATTAATTGGTAGCACGAGGTTGGGATTGGTTGTTTCGGTTATAGCTTTGTTGTTGGTTTTGGTTTGGAGGAGGGAAACCGGGTGGAGCAAGATAGTTGTTTGAACGATAACTTAGCAAGCTACGGTCTCCTTGAGGACGAGCTTGATAGCCTCCCGTGGGATAAGTACCGTATGCCGCGTTAACGTTTTCAGAAAAATTGCCTTGGGTAGAAGGACAATCATTGTAAGAATGAGGACCACCACATGTGTCACAAGAAATAGAAACGGCTTTAGCTTGTTGAAAGTGGTTTGTGGCCATGGTCATGAAATCCTTGTGCATATCCGCGATTTGTCGGGTAAGTTCGGTTATCTTGGGATTGGAGGTAGTAGAAGAAACATTGACTCTCGAGTTAGATCTTGAGGATACGGATGAATCCTAATTCTTGTGGTGAGTAGTCATGTTTTCAATCAACTCTCTACACTCCTCCGATCTCCTTTTCATAAAAGTACCACCGGCGGCGGCATTGATCGTGTCACGATCACGAAAAGTGAGACCATTGTAGAAAGTATCAATGAGAGTGACGGGAAGCATGTTGTGATTTGGACAACGGTCGATCAAATCATTGTATCGTTCCCAAGCATCAAAGAGCGATTCATCATTGTCTTGCATGAATCCACTAATTTGGTTACGAAGGCTTGTGACCATGGATGGTGGGAAGTAGCGCGACAAAAAGCGTTGAGTCATGTCATTCCAAGTATGAATAGAATTCTTTGGGAGACGGTCAAACCATTTTTCGGCATGGTGAGAAAGCGTGTGGGGAAATAGTTGAAGGCGAAGGTCATCCATAGAAACACCGGGGGACTTCATGCTTTGGGTGATGGTAATGAATTTGTCGAGGTGTTTGTTGGCATCATCATCCGGAATTCCGTGAAATGGGTTAGTTTGCATTTGTTGGATCATGTGATGCTTCAACGAAAACTCTTGAGCCGTTATGTGCATCGGCGCAATCGGGCCTCCGCGTCCGTTCATGGTGGGTTGACACAATTCTTCCATTGTTCGTAAATCATGTAGGGGGACATTGTTGTTGTTGTTATTGTTATTCAAATTGGGTAGAGGTGGGTTATTATTGTTGTTATGAACACCAGCCATATCTAGATCTTCACGAGTCTCGGGCTCAGAATAGTTCGAAGATCTAGTACGCATACACCTGCAGAAGAAAAATATACACAGAGAGAATATCTATATAATCTTTTTAGTGCAAACCTTTGGAAAAGATTTGCTTTTTATTATTTTTCAATGTTTTTGTATGTTTGAAGAATTTTATATTTTTTTTAGGGTTTTTGAAAATTTTTGAAGCAAGGAAAATAACGTTCAAAGAACGGATCCCAAAATTCAATGCGTCTCTCACTAGAAACCGTTAATCTTAACGAAAAGAGCCGCCAGCGGCGCCATTTAATACTAGGCTTTTACACCTCGTATCAAAATTCGTAGTTCCAAATCTCTTCGAATTGATCTCCAGTCTAAAGTGCGACTCAATTGTCTTTTGGTGAACAAGAGAATGGTTTGGTTGATTATCTATTTTAGACTAATAGCAAATAAGTAAGTGTCGTTGAGTAAAATAAGAACTTTAAAGATTAAACTAAAGTAACTAGTTAAAAGTCAATTATTGAAAACTTAAAGACTAGATTAGGAAAAATACTTGAACAAACACTAACACTTGGAAACTTTGTAAAAACAAGAAATTCAAACCATCGGAAAACCAAATCGAAACCTGATCGGAATATGGGAAGGGAATTCAAATCGGAATCTGTTAAATTGATGCAATCGGAATGCTTGAAAAGGAATCAGATCGGAATAATCGAAAACAAGTATAATCGGAATGTTTAATAAAGGATCCAGTTCGGAATGCTAAGCAAGAAACATCCAATCGGAATACCACCAAATCAAAGAAATCGGAATAATGTAAACCCTAATCCGATCAGGGTGATCGGAATAAGGGTTGCTAATCGGAATACTATAACCCTAATCCGATCAAGTGATCGGAAAGAGGTGGTGATGATCGGAAAGCTAGATCGGAAAGGGGTTTACCCTTTCCGATTAATATGGGATTCGAGATTAAGCTAGTAATAAGATACTTTGATAAGCTCACAACAAGACTTGCACGAATCAAAAGTGAAATATACTAAATAAGCACAAATAAGAACTTATCCAAACTAAAATAAGCAAACTTTTAAAACGACCTATAAAAAGATGAACTTTTTATGAAAACTTTAAAACAAAATAAGCTAAAAGAAGCGAATAAGCCAATAAGCACAAGAATCTTAAATCTTAATCGTATGAAAGCTTAAGTAACTATAAAAAGATTAACGTTTTAAGCACGAAAACATCAAGATCAACACGGATTTAATGAATTTCGCCCCAAAATTAATCTAAGAATCAAGAAAGGTAGAAAGAGATGAAAGATTAAAAGCTTAAACTTAAACTTGATTAATGAAATCAACAATACAAAAGGCTTAATCTTGAAAGATTAAGAGAAAGAAAGATGAATACTTAGTGAGAGAAAGTGGAGAACTTTCTCTCTCTAAAACTAGAAAGAAAAGTGAAAAATGAAAACTAAAACTAAAAACTAACTACCCTCCTAATGTGTATTAGGAGGGTATTTATAGGGAAAAATGGAAAGGAGTGCATGTGTTGCTTCTTCTTTCTTTCTCTTCTTCACGTATTCTTGACTCGATTTAATACTTTGTCTTTTCTCGACGTCGTCTCGGGATTTGAACTTGTCTTGATAATTTTCTTCTTTAATTTAGACTTGAGTTCTTCGACTTCATTAAACTTCCGTCTTTAGACTTTTTCTTCGATAAATCTTCAGAATAGGCCTTGGACTTCCGTTCTTTTTGCACTCTTGATCTTTTGACTTCGTCTTTTCCCGTTTTCTTCGATAAAAGCCCGTGAAAGCCCGTGTTTCCTTCCTTTTTAATATTTTGGTCCTAAAACACAATAAAAACACAAACCACGCATAATTCCGACTTTTACGACATAAAATACACGTTTTGGTCTTGTTATTATTGGAAATAAGTGGTAAAAGGATAAGTGTTTACACACTTATTACTTGACAATGTTCAAATGTCAAGGGACTTATATGCAATTTTCAAAAAAGTAAAGATTAAAGTCAAACTTGGTCAACCTATAAGTCAACCAAGTCAAGGGACTTAAATAATCAATAATGCAAGTCAAAGGACTGAAATTGCCAAAAGAATGAAGAAAGTAGCTCAAATGAAGAATCTGTTAAAGTCCAAGGGCTGAAATTGTCAAAATCATGTAAACTTTGGTTATGATCCGTGTGCATACCATTTGGACCAATAAGAAGGCAAGAAAGTGAAGGTTTGGATTGCCACATAACACACCAGATGGGCCATTCATTAACTCACATTTAATAACGAATCAAAAACAGTAAAACCCACTTTCTTTCCTTTTGGCCAATCAAACAATGCCACTCCATATTCATTATATCTGGATTTGGATAACAATCCATGTGACTTGCTGGACCCCAATAGAATCATGCCACGTTTCATCTTCAACAAGCAACGAACCCAGATCATGGATTTGGCTACACTTTATTTCAGATAAAGTCTTCTACATGAAACTTGCTCGCAATCCAACAAGGAATTCTGTAACACCCCCAAATTTATATAACTCAGTACATCGGAAGACTAGTTGGTGTTACGGGATAGCACATTACTCACATCATTGACAACGCATAAAAATCGCGTCGTTTATTAATAAAGCATTTCCATTCATAAATATCAAAGTTACATCAATCCCAAGTCATATTATTTCATACAAAGTTTTACAAAGTATTTGAATGGAAAAATATTGTTTAAGTGCGGGCCATGAATTCTTGTCGTCTTCCCGAGAATTACCTTCAAGTACCTGAGATAAAACATGTTAAAAGAAAAGGTCAGCGATAACGCCGAGTGAATTCATAGAGTTTAATAAATTCCATCAATATAACTTTGGTATAAAATTAGTACCAAAAATCACTTCGTACAAATCATTGTAATAGGCCGTAAAATAGCCAAAATCGTTTTATACAAATCTTTGTAATAGGCCATAAAATAGCCAAAGTCATTTTATATAAATCCTTATCGAAAATCATAATATAGGCATTTGCCTTAAAAATTATTATACGAGCCAATGTCGTAAAAACATCATACAATACGTCTTATAACGTTGTATGAAAATAAAAACCGTTATATGAATATGGTTATGAAAACCAAAACATGAATATAATATCAATAGTATGGCCCTGTATTGCTAGTCAGGCAATACATCGTAATTCGGAGCGTCTATTAGTATTTCGTTAATTCGGATTATTATAAGCCGCATGACATTGTTACCTTACTAAACCAACAACGGGTAGCTAACCCGATACAAATTTTGCCCATCTAAAGTAGCGTGTCGTCACAAAGGTCACGCTATGGAAATCTTCTCATACATAAATTCGCTTACCAATCAATGTGGCACGACGGGGATCAACCGTCAAGGCGCGAACTGGGGTGATCGTCCCCAAATAGTACTATTAAATGCATAAGCGTCTACCAAATCCCGGTAGTTCACAATTCATGCTAATGGGACTTTTAGTGACATAACCTAACTTTAATAATCCATTTAATTTCATCCATCGGGTCCTTTAATCATTTATCGGGTCATACAATCGGGTCATTCAATCATTCGGGTCCAAAATCAATAAACAAACAATCGGGACAAATGGTGTCCTATTTAATAAAAACTAACATGTTATCTCCCTCGCAGGTTTATAAAACATTTATAAAAACATTTAAAAGAGTGCGAGGCTATGAACTCACGTTGATGTGGGAAAATGATTATCGGCGATTTGGATGTACGGTACGTACTTCAATCACGGAAACCTAAACAAATAATACTTCGTCTTAGACTCATGTCCAATGACTTTATAAAATAACAATTATGTATACATATGATGATTATATACATATGATGATCAAGTGGGTTTACATATTCTCGTTTACTCCTTTTAGTGTTATATGTCGATAACTTTTATATTAGTTTACCAGTTTTACCCGTTTGCGTGTCTTAAGTCCAATAAGCTTATTATAAGTTATTTAACTTATTTTAATCCATTTTGTACCTATATTATCAGTATGTATACTTTCCAAGTTGGTCCTAAATGGGTTAAGCCTAATAGATTCTTTTTACAAGTTTTTATCCTATTTAGTCCATTTATTAGTCCAATATGTTTATTTAACTTGTTAATGTCCGTATGCCCTATAGTTCGGGTTTTATTGGTTTTTACTTGTTATACATGTCTATATATCAGTATATAAGTTTTATAAAGTTTTCATTAGACGGGTCCAACCATCTAAGTTTTATTTAACAAAAACGTTAATTTTACGGCAATAGCCGAAAAAGTCGTAAAATTCATATTTATAGTTTTTATTACTTATAAACATTATTTCACCACCATATATATAATTTATCCATTTGATTAACCTTTTATATATATTTATATAAATAAGTTTTATAAGTTAGTTGGTTTTTATTTTACATTTTATATATTAAAATGTGAGTGCTTATATAATAGTATTATTCTTTAATTTCCAAAAATCTGATTTTTAACTTCATCTTCACCAAACTGCCATATATTGAGTTCTACATGGAGATAGAAGCTCAAATTTTTATCACATAAACTACATGATATGTGCTACATTTAACTCTTCTATAGCTACTGTTGAATCATCCTTTAAGTATTTTCTAAAAATCGTCCAAAACAGTAACTTCAGATTTATACCCTAAACTTGTTTTGATCATATCTCACTCATTACAATGATTCCATTGTATGGCCAACTCTCACATGTGTACAAGACCCATAGCTTACTGTAAATCCATTCTACTTCATCATTTTATCAGTTTACCATATGGTTCTTTACTGTTTTATACAGCCATCAAATTTAACCAAGATTTTAACCTTTTTTGTTATGGTTTTTCATCTTTTTATCCATGATTATCAACAACAAATCCCCACATAACATTTTTATCATCATATAATCATCATATACATATACAATAGGAAATAAAATACATGTTTACATAATCAAAATAACAAGAAGATGAGGAGGACAATCTTTATACCACCATGATGATGTAGGTTGATCAAAACATGGATTTTGATGGAGAAACTTGTGCATAGCCAAGACCATCTTCATGAACACCATGCTTCATGAATACCTTATGGAAAATCAGCCCTACTACTCCATGAAAACTCCTCCTTGGATGTTATAACTTGCACCAATCTTCATCTTTTTGAATGGAGATTAACATATGTTAATTATAACATATGTTTATGGTTAAATTTTGTATGAAATGGGTGTTTTGTGGAGCATATGGGACGGCCAAATAGAGAGAATGAGAGAAATTTTGAGTTGTTTTGCATGTAGTGTGTGTGGTGAATGAAAAACTAGTTGTTGGTTTGATGGTTTTGGTGTAAGTGAAAGCTTATCTGTTAAGCTATCATGACAAGTGTCTTAGCTAATAAAAATGACACCATATGTGGTATGTTGTACACTATGTTGCCGTCCAACCTAAGCTAGTGGGGTGGGACAATGTGTTTTGTCCCATCTCACTAGTTTACGGGTATTTCTCGATTCTAGTTTTCTCGATTTGCGTGCCCTCGGGTCGTTTTTCGAAAAATGTTTTTATAAATTATTAATCAACGTCACAAAACGAATCCAATAAAAATTGTTTCATCAAAAACGGAGTTCGTAAATGTAAATACGTAATCCTAAGGTTTCCGGTTTAGTCGTAAAGGACGTTAAAATAAAATCGTAAGTCCTAATCTCTTCTCGTAAATTTGTGAGTTTATGAACCAACACAAATTTAAAACTCCAAAATAATATTCACAGATAAATTTATTTTCTGAAATGTCGGACTGTCACCAAAGACGGTGTATGTAAACGTAAGCACGTAACGTTGAATCCTCCGGTTTAGACGTAGTCGATGCTACTCCAAGACGTAAATCCAAATTTCTTCCCAAAAATAAGTGAGTTCATATTGTAACATTAAAATAATGTTTTCAAATAAATATTGATAATAAAAATATCAACCATAAATTGACGGATTGTCACAGCATTTACCCCTAAACAAGATCTTTGTCCTCAAAGATCATCTTACCTTACTACTCGCTTCTTATAGAGTTAAAGCCATGTGGGTATTTCCTCCACATTCGGTCTTTTCTCACAAGTGCCATTTATTACAATACGCGAGTTTCATCAAACATAACTACGGGAATAAGATCAGGCTAATTGTTGACTTACTTTCTCTATCCATGATGTTCACGGGTTTCTGATGAATGCAACTTTTCGCCGATCTAAGCTTTACTAAGGAACAATCAAATTTTAACTTGATAGATACTCCATCAAGTTCGATTTACGAAACATAATTCACGCAGTCTTTGAAGTCCTAGGGTAGATCCAGCTTGTATGCCTTTCAATCCCAACTTTTACATCATCTCCATGGTCCCAAACAACAGGGACTTATATCCCATGATTTGTCAGATCATGAATTCATTTTTCCAAGGTTAAAAATTATGGCATAACTTCGCTACCCATTTGGCACTTCAGATCTACATTTCACATTCACATAACCTCTTGCCCACTACCGGCATTCAATAATCAAATCCTAATTTCAACAATCATTTCAGATCTCGCGGGTCGGGTATTTTGCAAGGATAGGTTCGCCATCATAGGAAACCTTAAACCTAAGAGACATGTCCAACTCACAATGGGTGTATGTCGGGTGTCCTTATCTCAACTCCTGCTTACAGATGCTCTAAGATTTAGATCCTAACAAGATTTGATCTCAATCCTAATACAATGATTGTCAATGATAATCTCTCCAAAGGAAAACGATTATATAGTTCATTACCAAAGGTCAATCATTCAAACATAAAGTAGCACTTATATTACTTTGTATCGTTACTTTACCTCGTCCCTTCGATTTGGGGTGGTAAACAGTACTCTCATCAACGTTCGTTCCCAACGACTTCTGAGCAAATCTCTAGAAATTCGATGCAAAGCGGGGATCTTGATAAAGATGTTCGATACAGGCACACTATGTTTTCATAACTCTTTTGCATTTATCATTAACGGGAATGATATTTAGCAGATTTGGTCAGTCTGTCGACGATGACCCAAATCGAATCAAATTCAGATGATGACCTTTGCAATAGCTAGACGTTAACTAATGTATGAGGCGATGCCTGCCTTCATAATTGCCATTAGTACAACTTCTTCAGACAAAGATACTTTTAGTAAAAAATGACATACATATAATACTTATACTTACAAATTCCAACATAACTATATCTCACAATCCTCCATATTTAGACAATCACATGTGGTCTTTTATACATTTAACGCCATCGGCTTCTCAATCTTAATGATTCATATTAGTCGTGAATCCCTTTTTATTATCTATATCATCCTTTTTACAAACATCGTTTATTTTTATATTGTTCGGCAATTTATTTTGCACCTTCATTATTAAGGAACATGTCCTAATTGGTTCTTTATCCTTTTCTACATACTGCGTCGGTATCTATATTCACTTCTCATGATGATATAATTATCATGTCCATAATTCACTCAGATATTCTTTCTATATTATGCGTCAGTAATTACGTTCACTTTCTCCTGATGAAATAAATATCATAACTGTATTTATTCAAAATTCTTTCTTCATATCTTTTATGTTTCAGTTTCGTCTCAACTATCATTTTTATCAGTTTTCTCAATCCGGCGTCTAAAGCGTCGATAATTATTATATGTAAATTAACAATAATTATTTAAATTTTATGAAACGTAAACGTTAAAAGTTTTAAATTTCTTAGTTCGACCAATTATATAAAATGTTCAAAAATAAATTTGAATTTAATTAACAGGATTCTTGTTGATTTATCGAAAATATTTAATAAGATTCGTAAATGTTCGAAAAACCTTTGTTTATACTTTGGTCAAAATTTTCTTATTTTGAAAAGTAAAATTTATCGTTTCAAATTTCAAGTCATGGTATAAATGGTTTTACTCAATCCTTCTTAAGTTATCTTGAGGTATACACAAACATTTACCCCTAAACAGAAGTTTAGTTAAATGGTTTGTGTATAAGGGAATAATCCCTTAAAATCCTTTGTTTAAAACATTTGTCAAAACATATTTCCATTTCTTTTTGGTAAAATCCAAAGTCTTAAAAGGGCTCTTAATTTTTGAAGAGTCTATATGCATACATCTTACCATTATTAATCCAACGGTCATTTTATGTAAAGGATTAAGTTTTTAATCCCTAAGCGTTAATGGTTCTAATCTTTGAAAAGTCAATATAGCTTCCATTATCTTATTAATCACACGGTTAAATCATGTAAAGTATTAAGTCTTTAATCACGTGTTAATTATTCAAGGTATAGGTTTTCATTGTTTAGCCAATTCAGGGCAATCTATAATTAATTATTAACTCATTCTTATTCGTATTAACAAACAAAT
This sequence comes from Glebionis coronaria, assembly GCA_025667525.1. Classification (NCBI taxonomy): domain Eukaryota; kingdom Viridiplantae; phylum Streptophyta; class Magnoliopsida; order Asterales; family Asteraceae; genus Glebionis; species Glebionis coronaria. The sequence continues at coordinate 289,812,517 of CM046874.1, read as the reverse complement.
AGTCCTGAATGATCACAAGCATGAATTTATCAAATTACAGCCTACACACGTGATTCACCAATTTTATGAATGCTACATGTGCATTGGTCAATCCAGACGACATCACGTGAAACTCATAATGTTCATTACAAGCACCGGATGTAGTGATTGGAATAGATAATCTCTTTCACAGATGCGAAGTTGATGATAACCATGCTATGGATCAAATTTGCTAGAACCTTGTAAATAATCGAACAATTATTCCATTTCGAGTTATGGATATCGTTTTCTATTGTCAATTTACTCAATTCGCAGTAATCTATAAATATAAGGAATGATAACACCATAGCTCTTCAGGATGACAGGCTTGGTATAATAAAATCTTTTTCCGACAACTTTCTCAGTTGTACGGTAATTCCTTAAATTCAGATGGTGCTGACGTACAGTGCACAAGCCACAGGTGCAGCACCGGAAATATAATCAATACCAATTTCTACTTGCCTTAATGGCGAAAGTCTAGGTAATTCACCAATAAATACCTCCTAAAGTTTTAGATAATAGAAACATCTTTTAATAAATTCATATTAGGTTCTCCTAGATTATAATATCTATAACTAGTTCACAACCATTCACGGTATAATTTCAAGTCTTTATACAGGATATGGTCATCCATAAGAATTATTTAGATCACTTTTGATAATCAACATCTTATCATTTAGGGGAATTCTATCTGAGTTCCCATCAATTAAGACAATGTCGTCATGTCATAATCAATCTATCCATTCTACTGGCAATATTAACTTTCCAGTTTCATTATCGTCGATAAGATGTGAACTTCTCAAAAGACTAATAATGATTCATAATCCTTCACAAATTCATTTAACGAATATGAATATATCCCATGTTTTCATAATTTGAGTACGCATTCGAAAGCTCCTCGGATCGTTACCCAGGTCATTCAAATGAAATCAAATCAAAAGAAATGATAAGGACGTTGATACATCCAGTCGGGTATCAATACTCGGTAATCAAATACTTTTCCTAAGAATCTTACTACGGGAGAATTGGACAAGAAAGAATTGTCAATTGTCAAATAAGGCAATTCCCACAGATGAGTAAATTCGACTCAGAAGAATAGATGCTACAGGCACATATGTAGGTGTCCCTAACAATATGTCCCTATTTTGCACTTTTTGCAGATCTCATACAATTTAATATTTCACAATCGTCGACAAAAATGTAGTGTTTATTAATCAGTTTTATGGTGACTACTAATCAGCCTTGCATAGTCCATTCCAAATTGTATGTAGGCGCGCAACTATATACAATTTCAAGATTAACGATGCAATACTCAGTTCGTCAAAACTTTATCATCATGTTTATAATAAAAACATTTACATGCTTAATTCTTAAATAAGAATCAAAATAAATTTACAAAGATTTTCCTTGTTATGAAAACAATTAAGTTTCTAAAGCATTTTATAAACAACCTCATTTCAATAACAGTCACTTATAAATCTCACTTTGAATAATCCTTATAGTGATGAAAATTAAATTTTCTCAAAGGATACCGTTTTAATCTTATAAAAACAATGAATGATCTGCAAAAGAGTGATGAAAGCTTGTTCACCAAGAATTAACTACGATATGATAGGAAATGAGCTTAGCCAATTAATCATGAGGTTCATGACCTCGATGGCACTCACAAAGAATGATTCACAACGTAAACTCAATTCGAGATGAGTACTTGTTCAATGGTTGCATCACTAATGCGAGCATTAGGAAGAAGCAAGAAAAGATAGATAGCATCGATACATGTAGAATTTAGCAATCAAAGGTAGTCTTTTCATTAATCACAAACAAGTCAAATTGTACCGTAACATATTACGTGTCACTATGTCATACAATTTCCAAAACTCATCCTACCAACTGATATCTCAGTTAAGTTAGGGATTTTAAAAGATACCACAATGAATACTAATCTACAAGAGTCATTAGGTGTCCTACCTGTCCCAGAAGATCCATCGGTCCCAATTCAGAAGAAGAATTCTTCAATTTATTTCTTGGACACTAGGCATCCTCATTAGTGGACAATGGCCTAGGAACAACCCATAACACAATCTAACAATCATTTAAAACCTTATAATTCAATCACAGAACTTAACGACTTATATTAGCAATCTCATATTCCATACAGGTTAAATTTTACTTGATTCAAGTTTCAACCAATTTTACACTCAATTCAATATCCTACCTTATCCTCCAATACTTTCAATCTTATTCTTCGGCCTTGTAAGGGCAATACAATCTCAATATAAATCAACACTTAATTTCCAATCCTATTAGCTCTTACAACAACAATTATCAAATGAGTCATTAATATGAAATGACTTGATCATTCAACTAGACTTCTCGGAAAGGTATTAGTGGCATGAGGCTTTTGGGTAATGGTTCCAATAACAGCCTCAAGTGCAACATTCACCCTTTCGATTTCAAATTTAAGAATTGGATGACAACGAATCAGATGACATCTTTCTAGGTGGTAACGTTTTGTCAAACTCCACTCTATAAGAAAAGATCGTCATAACATCGATATCAGATTTAATCTCGCCAATTCTTTTTCAATATCACAATCAACTAATATCTACATTTCTACGAATATCAACCATTTGTTGGGATCATAAATATCCGCAACTTGGTTTAGATCTAGGATAGCTAGAATTCCTACGAGAATAGCTTCGACTAATTTACTAGGGGATTTAGGGTTACTTGTGACAATCGACGTCGTATAAATACCTCGTATAAATATCAAAATAATCATCAATCAATCATGTAATAAAATTACATCATATATATATATAATCCAAGTTATATATATTTAAAATAACACTTCTTAGTCTTGGCCTTGTCGGTAACTTGGGAATTCTTCGGCACCGTTATAGTCAAAAGAGTTTTAGACATTTTTAGAAAAATGTTTTTAGTAAAAAGATTTTGAAATGTTTTATTCAAAACCTTGGTTTTAAAAAATCTTTCGTTCTCTATAACGAGAGCTCTGGTACCAAACTGTAACACCCCCAAATTTATACAACTCAGTACAGCGGAAGACTAGTTGGTGTTACGGGATAGCACATTACTCACATCCTAGACAACGCATAAAAATCGCGTCGTTTATTAATAAAGCATTTCCATTCATAAATATCAAAGTTACATCGGTCCCAAGTCATATTATTTCATACAAAGTTTTACAAAGTATTTGAATGGAAAAATATTGTTTAAGTGCGGGCCATGAATTCTTGTCGTCTTCCCGAGAATTACCTTCAAGTACCTGAGATAAAACATGTTAAAAGAAAAGGTCAGCGATAACGCCGAGTGAATTCATAGAGTTTAATAAATTCCATCAATATAACTTTGGTATAAAATTAGTACTAAAAATCACTTCGTACAAATCATTGTAATAGGCCGTAAAATAGCCAAAATCGTTTTATACAAATCTTTGTAATAGGCCATAAAATAGCCAAAGTCATTTTATATAAATCCTTATCGAAAATCATAATATAGGCATTTGCCTTAAAAATTATTATACGAGCCAATGTCGTAAAAACATCATACAATACGTCTTATAACGTTGTATGAAAATAAAAACCGTTATATGAATATGGTTATGAAAACCAAAACACGAATATAATATCAATAGTATGACCCTGTATTGCTAGTCAGGCAATACATCGTAATTCGGAGCGTCTATTAGTATTTCGTTAATTCGGATTATTATAAGCCGCATGACATTGTTACCTTACTAAACCAACAACGGGTAGCTAACCCGATACAAATTTTGCCCATCTAAAGTAGCGTGTCGTCACAAAGGTCACGCTATGGAAATCTTCTCATACATAAATTCGCTTACCAATCAATGTGGCACGACGGGGATCAACCGTCAAGGCGCGAACTGGGGTGATCGTCCCCAAATAGTACTATTAAATGCATAAGCGTCTACCAAATCCCGGTAGTTCATAATTCTTTCTAATGGGACTTTTAGTGACATAACCTAACTTTAATAATCCATTTAATTTCATCCATCGGGTCCTTTAATCATTTATCGGGTCATACAATCGGGTCATTCAATCATTCGGGTCCAAAATCAATAAACAAACAATCGGGACAAATGGTGTCCTATTTAATAAAAACTAACATGTTATCTCCCTCGCGGGTTTATAAAACATTTATAAAAACATTTAAAAGAGTGCGAGGCTATGAACTCACGTTGATGTGGGAAAATGATTATCGGCGATTTGGATGTACGGTACGTGCTTCAATCACGGAAACCTAAACAAATAATACTTCGTCTTAGACTCATGTCCAATGACTTTATAAAATAACAATTATGTATACATATGATGATTATATACATATGATGATCAAGTGGGTTTACATATTCTCGTTTACTCCTTTTAGTGTTATATGTCGATAACTTTTATATTAGTTTACCAGTTTTACCCGTTTGCGTGTCTTAAGTCCAATAAGCTTATTATAAGTTATTTAACTTATTTTAATCCATTTTGTACCTATATTATCAGTATGTATACTTTCCAAGTTGGGCCTAAATGGGTTAAGCCCAATAGATTCTTTTTACAAGTTTTTATCCTATTTAGTCCATTTATTAGTCCAATATGTTTATTTAACTTGTTAATGTCCGTATGCCCTATAGTTCAGGTTTTATTGGTTTTTACTTGTTATACATGTCTATATATCAGTATATAAGTTTTATAAAGTTTTCATTAGACGGGTCCAACCATCTAAGTTTTATTTAACAAAAACGTTAATTTTACGGCAATAGCCGAAAAAGTCGTAAAAATCATATTTATAGTTTTTATTACTTATAAACATTATTTCACCACCATATATATATAATTTATCCATTTGATTAACCTTTTATATATATTTATATAAATAAGTTTTATAAGTTAGTGGGTTTTTATTTTACATTTTATATATTAAAATGTGAGTGCTTATATAATAGTATTATTCTTTAATTTCCAAAAATCTGATTTTTAACTTCATCTTCACCAAAACTGCCATATCTTGAGTTCTACATGGAGATAGAAGCTCAAATGTTTATCACATAAACTAAATGATATGTGCTACATTTAACTCTTCTATAGCTACTGTTGAATCATCCTTTAAGTATTTTCTAAAAATCGTCCAAAACAGTAACTTCAGATTTATACCCTAAACTTGTTTTGATCATATCTCACTCATTACAATGATTCCATTGTATGGCCAACTCTCACATGTGTACAAGACCCATAGCTTACTGTAAATCCATTCTACTTCATCATTTTATCAGTTTACCATATGGTTCTTTACTGTTTTATACAGCCATCAAATTTAACCAAGATTTTAACCTTGTTTCTTATGGTTTTTCATCTTTTTATCCATGATTATCAACAACAAATCCCCACATAACATTTTTATCATCATATAATCATCATATACATATACAATAGGAAATAAAATACATGTTTACATAATCAAAATAACAAGAAGATGAGGAGGACAATCTTTATACCACCATGATGATGTAGGTTGATCAAAACATGGATTTTGATGGAGAAACATGTGCATAGCCAAGACCATCTTCATGAACACCATGCTTCATGAATACCTTATGGAAAATCAGCCCTACTACTCCATGAAAACTCCTCCTTGGATGTTATAACTTGCACCAATCTTCATCTTTTTGAATGGAGATTAACATATGTTAATTATAACATATGTTTATGGTTAAATTTTGTATGAAATGGGTGTTTTGTGGAGCATATGGGACGGCCAAATAGAGAGAATGAGAGAAAGTTTGAGTTGTTTTGCATGTAGTGTGTGTGGTGAATGAAAAACTCGTTGTTGGTTTGATGGTTTTGGTGTAAGTGAAAGCTTATTTGTTAAGCTATCATGACAAGTGTCTTAGCTAATAAAAATGACACCATATGTGGTGTGTTGTACACTATGTTGCCGTCCAACCTAAGCTAGTGGGATGGGACAATGTGTTTTGTCCCATCTCACTAGTTTACGGGTATTTCTCGATTCTAGTTTTCTCGATTTGCGTGCCCTCGGGTCGTTTTACGAAAAACGTTTTTATAAATTATGAATCAACGTCACAAAACAAATCCAATAAAAATTGTTTCATCAAAAACGGAGTTCGAAAACATAAATACGTAATCCTAAGGTTTCCGGTTTAGTCATAAAGGACGTTAAAATAAAATCGTAAGTCCTAATCTCTTCTCGTAAATTTGTGAGTTTATGAACCAACACAAATTTAAAACTCCAAAATAATATTCCAGATAAATTTATTTTCTGAAATGTCGGACTGTCACCAAAGACGGTGTATGTAAACGTAAGCACGTAACGTTGAATCCTCCGGTTTAGACGTAGTCGATGCTACTCCAAGACGTAAATCCAAATTTCTTCCCAAAAATAAGTGAGTTCATATTGTAACATTAAAATAATGTTTTCAAATAAATATTGATAATAAAAGTATCAACCATAAATTGACGGATTGTCACAAATTCAGTTCTCATAACCAATTACACTGAAATTAGAGGAATCAAAAAGCCCTTTTGGTGTTCTTGAAGAGGAATCTGCAATTAAGAAGAAGAGTACACCTGGCACTCTCTCATTGGCCAAGACACGTCACACTCCCCAACAACTTATCATTTCCAGCTCTATAAATAGGAGATAGGACCTTCATTTGTAACAAGTAGTAAACGTGTCAAAAACACACACTTTTAGTTTCTCTCTCAATTCTAGCTAACCTTTCAGTTAGTTAGAAGCTCTTAAGTGTTTGACACACACTTAAGAGCTTGTTAGTTAGTCAGTTAGACTTTGTAACAAACTTTCCCTCCTAAATAAATAAAACACAAAAATTCAGTTCATATCTCTATCTCACTTTACTCAATCCTGCATTTTTGTTAATACATTGTGTTTCTATTGATCTCCATTGATCAATAGAGTTTGTGATTGTGGATTGAAAACTTTGCCATCGATTCTAGCTGTTTGTAGCTCAAATTCTGTTCAGAATTTCAGAAGTTGAAGGTTGATAGGTTATAGATCAGACATAGCTTTTGGAGGTGATTTTGGTAGTTGATATGAGTTGATTTGGTTTGAAGGAAGTTGTTATAGAGAGCTCAGCGCTCCTCTACTCCATCAGAGGAGGCTTCTTGCTAATAGGTTTTAAAATCCTATTTTTGGTTCCACTTAATCAGTTTTTCATGCTACATTCCTAGTTTAGCTATTAATTGATGAACTGATAATGTGTGAGCCTAATTCTAGTGTAATTGTGTTAGTTTGATAGAAGTTAAGTGATATTGCTGCTTTGATTTTAGTCTACTTGATTTCAGCTTTGATTTTCATCAGTTTTCAGTCATTGAGTTCATATTGTGGTTAAGTGTGTTTGCAAGTTTATTTTTAGCTCGAATAACTCTCATTTCACATATAAAACATGACTTGATAAGAATCATAACCTGTTTCACACTTGTGCTTAAATTTCATTTGCAGAAGTCTTATTCAGATTGATAAAGTGGTGTTTGGTTTTGATTGGTTTTGATAATCCAAGTCTGTTAAATCAGTTGTATTTTGTTCATTTACCTTTTGTAACATAGAGTAAACATTTTAGTTCAGTTTTGTGGTCATTAGTTCAGTCAAAAAGGAAATTGGTTTAAAAAAGTATGGGTCAAGTGTTGTGAACATTTTCATCAGTCAAACTAGTGAACTTCAATCCATTAGCATTTCTTTGTTATTAGATCATATAAGCTCAAACCTTTTCTCAATTGAAGTTTAACATCTAAGCTTTTAGTGTGTAAAAGTAAATTATACAGTTTGCTAGTTTGAGTGAGAAAACAGCTTATCATTAAGCACATGAGCATTTGCAAGTTTTTGAAATAAAAGCTAAACTGATTTCTCATATCTTAATTTCTACTTCATAAATCTACCATTTTTCTTTCACAAATCTTGTTTCCAACATGTCTTGAGTAGATTTTATGAAAATCAACTTTTTTCAAAAAAATTGGTCAACGCTTGGTCAAATAAGCTCATTTGAGCTTAATTTCATATTCTGGCTTATCTAATGAAACATTTTCTATTTGGAAAGACATTACAGTCTTCTTGTCAGCTTATTAATCAGATTGGTCATAAAAATTGAGTTGTGGAAGTCTAAGTTTCTTGTTTGCTTATTCTTGGCTTATTAGAATAAGCTATCTTTTGTTTTACTAGCTTTTATGCTGATTCCTTGCACAAGTCTAGCTAAATTTCCATTTTAAGCACTTTGAAACAAACCAGAGCAAATTTGGTTCAAAAATAAGCTCATACCAGTTTATTTTACTTGCTTAGCCCGTTTTTGTTAATAGTTCCCAATTAATTGCATTTTGGTACTCGTATTTGCTACTTGTTTGTAATATGTGCTAAACTTCCTTATTTTTAGGGTTTGCAAGTAAACAGTCCTTGTAGTTTTAGTGTTTGTCAAATTTAGTTAGTAAGTTTGTTAGTTTGGTTAAAAGTTGTTACTAGTTGTTAGAATTTTACACTTTTGGTCCTTTTATTTTCTGAAATTTACATTTTAGGCCTTGTACTTTCATTTAGCTTACGTTTCAAGCAAATTTACTTTTATGCATTTAAATTTTGAACTTTGTGAATAGTACTTGGTATTTGCAAAGTGTTTTACGGATACGTAGCCTAGTATTTTCCATTTTTTACGTGTTGATTGAATTAGACATAGACTTCCAAATGCCCTTAATAACCCAGAACAATTAAAGGCTTGATATTTTTAGGACTTTCAATTTGTCAAGAATCGAGAATAGACGAACTTCAAAATACTCATAATCATGAACCTTTTCAAACCTATAATCCACCTAATTATGTAAATCCACCTCCACCCTATTCTTCGACTTATTCATGTGAGTTTTGTGGAAAAGAACCCTATTATGGTTATGATTGTCGATCAAGGGATCCGCCGTCTTATACTCCTGGTGGTTTCAATGAGCTTTCTTTTATATTCGAGCAACAAAGAAGAGACAATGAATATATTTTAAAGGCTCTTAAATGTATGAAAGAGATGAGCCTCGAGGAAATGAAAGAAGAGTCTCAGTGGTTAAGGGAGGAAATTAAGTCTCTTGAGGATGATGTAAGGAACAAGCGGTTTAATAACGAGAAAATTGGTGATATGTATAGTGAATCGTTGAACAAATCCTCTCGGTTCCTCAAGGAAAATTTAGATGATTTACTCGTTAAGATTGATAAAAAGGAACGTGAACGCATAAAAACTATGAGCTTTGAGGAAATAGAAAAGGAGAATTTGCGGATAGTGGGAGAGATATTATTTGTTCCTAATAAGGTGGAGAGGAAACTATGTAATAAAGAGGACATTTGTGAAGAGTTGAACATTAAATATCATCAACTTCAGCAAGAGTTACGTACTTTGCTCTTAGCAAAAGACGAAAAACAAGAAGATGAATGCATAAAAGACGAATATCTTTCTACTCGTAGGCCTTATCCATTATTTTATGGCGATGATGACGATCCTCCGATTTGTATGACACTTAATGATGACACACCTTCATCACCTTTACCTCATATGGAAACCACCAACTCTTTAACCATGGGGGACGAGCCTCTTAGCACTAATATAAACACCGATTTGGATGAATTAACCTCTTCTAGTGTTGAGAACCTTATTCCAATCCAAAGAGAGCTTGAGAGTGTTTCCAATGAACCATGTGACGAGCTTTGTATTGATACCTCTTCTCCTCATGATCACATTGAGATTTCATCACATGTTGACCTTCATGCTACTACTAGTGATTTTGGTGACTTTGATCTTGATGAATTGTTTAAAGAAAGGGATAATGAGATCGAGGAAGAATTTGTGAAAGACTTTCCATAAATGAAGGATGATGATTGTGATTCTAGTGACACATCTTATGCTATATCATCCGATGACTTGTCTTGTCAAGATAACATTCCTAATATGGATGAAGAATTTGCTCCTATAGGAAATATGGATCCTTCTCCTCTCCCACCTTATGATTCTTGTGCTACAACCTTTGATGATCCTTATGATAGTGATGAGTCCTTTACATCTGGTAATGAATCCATGTCCTCTATGACTCCTTCACCTATTCCTCCAAGTGATTTTGTGATTCATTCCAATCCTCTTTTTGAAACATCATTTGATAACCCACTTTTCCACCATGATGAAGAAACCAATGAGGATTTTAGTGATGATGAACCTTCTCTTTGTGATACACCAATATATGATGATTATAGTGATGATGAGTTTTCCACTTATGAATCTCCATTTTTTGATGATCACACTTCCTTGAGTTTTGAGGAGTCACCAATGTTTGACATACAAATCTATGATGACTATAGTGATGAGGAGGGGTCTATCATTGATGAGAATGAGGAGGTTCTAAAGATTGAAAGATTGCTTAGTGAAGATGAATTGATAGATAAACAAATTGAAGATTATCTTCAGAGAGATGATATTGTGGTTGATACATCTTCTTCTAATTGCGATGAGGACATTAATGAAATAGAGAGATTGCTTTACGAAGATTCCATTCCCACTCAACTTTCTCATGAACCTTCACATATTACTCTTTCTTACCCACCTTTTGATGATGATGACGAGCCTAACATGGACATAATAGTTATGACTGTTTTGATACCTACACCTTCATTGTCTCATGATGCTTTGATATCTAAGGGGGAATCTTATATGGTTGATACGATTTCATCTTCTTATTTTCCCATGAAGGGAAAGGTTTTTGATCCTAGGATACATAAATTTGAGACACCTTGGTTTTCATCTACTCCACTTAAGAGTGTGACTTCGATTGATATGGGCTTCACTTATGAGCTTACTTTATTGATGTTGCCTACTTTAGAGTTGTTCACATGTAGAGATGGAAACTATGTATTTGATCCCGAGGTACTTCTTATTTGAGAGATTTCGTATGTTGGACAAACTTGAGACACGTTGGACTGTTCCATTTATCGAGGCGGATATGGTAAATCTGATAGTAAATGGCAACGTGCTAAGTTTGAGTGTATCGTGTGAGATGTTCTTCAAAGTGGATATCTTTCTTCTCCATGATGGTTTCCCCAAGGACAACCTAATTCGGGGCCGAGTCGAGCTAGAGACTCAGGGTTAAAAAACTCAAGCATTGAATAACTAGGTTAGAAAACGTAGAGTATATTTCAATAGGTTAGGTTTATTTAAAAGGATGTTATAGTAGAGTTAAAGTGGAGGGGTGCCTTTCTTCGTCTTTTCGTGTTTGCTTCAAGGGTTGCTCTCTCTCATTTCATGCTTGGAGCTTATGGAGGAGGCCCGTGTATCCGGTTCACTTTGATTAGTTTTTGCTATCGTGATATTCAAAACACTTGTGCTTAAAATGAATACACTTTAGTTGTCTCTTCCTTAGCTCGAGTTAAACAAAGTAATCAATTTCATAAGTGTAGGTGGGTTTATACTCCCATGCTCTTAAACATTGAGGACAATGTTTAGCTTAAGTGTAGGGGGTCTTCTATCGAAGTGACCTTACCTAGACTTTGTCATTGACCTTCATGATAACATGGAAATTAATTTTTCAAATATTTTTCAAATTTTTGATCTACTTTGGCCACCAAAAATATGCATTCATAATTTTTGCATAAATCATTTTTCATTTGCATAACACATTTGCATTGTATATATTTCTTCTTTTGCTTTTCATCAAAACATATAAATAGAAAAAAATATAATAAAGGATATGGTTTAACAAGTTTAGATATCTTTGACATATTAGGTCCACCATGGATATTTTGACTCAACCCGAGTTTGCTTATCCAAGCATTCTCTAGCTAGTATCCTTAACCATGTAGTCCTTCATTGGTCTATTAGGCTAAGCGTCCACTACTCTCATTATTTGAGATTTTAAATTTCTGGAGAATGGGAGATGATGAGTTGAAGCAAGTATAAAAGGGCTAGATAAACTTCATGATAATTACTTGTGGCTAAACCTTTCTCTTCTTTACCTCTACTTTCTTCGCATGTATATATGTTAATAAATAATCAAGAACGGTTTTAATCGGTTTGTTGTCTCTTATGCATTTTTGTCTAATCATTCATGGTTGGTATATGTACGTCTTAAGATTCTAAGTTAGAACGTTTTATGTGTACTAGACTTATGTCATGCTTAATACTTAGCGGGTGTTTTTCCTTTTATTCTTTTCAACTTTCTTTGTGAGGAATAAAGAAAAATAAGAGCGGCTTATGAAAAAATGAGTGGCTAGAAAAAAAAGAAAAAGAAATAAATAATTCTGCCAGACTCCCAAGAGGGGCAGTGAAGTGTTAATTATAGTAGCTATAAAATTCCAATATTACTCTCACAAGGGTTGCGAGGATTTAATAGTTTCTCCAATCCAATATTACCTTGGCGGGTTACGGGATTGAAGATCCAAAGTCTCAAAAAGATGGCGGATATAAATTATTGCTTGAGTTTTATTTTTCTTTCCTAGGCGAGTGTGTAGCTACTTATTAATGCATGACATGTGGATTTTACACATAAGGTGAATGACTTATTATTCTTGAGTCGGACTTATATTAATTGTGAGTGGTTTTTCAAGTAATGGATGAGAGGATTACTTAGGATTAAAACTGTGCTTCCTTATTTTTGGATTTTGCATTTCTTATACTTCACGCTTTAAATAATGATAAATTTCCTTTGAAGCAATTTGCTCAAATAATAACCGGTTCCACATTTAATTGTCATGAATAAGTTGATGCACTTTTTATTTGTGAATGCAATGATCCCATTTTTAAGCTTGGTATGGGGAAAGTGAAACTTGAGGGCGATGAGTGTTCATGGTACCAAAGCCCTAATTCAAGTCATTGATTTTTTATGAGTTTTTCCATCAAAACCATTTCAAGAAAATCAAAATATATAAATAGAATTGTTTTCCTTGCATTGCATTGTAAATATTCAAAATCATCCATCATGTAGCATAGCATAGTTTATTAAATCATAAAATGGACAAGGTGGATTAATTATGAGAAAAGTGCACTCTAGAGCTTTGAAATACGGCATTGCATGAGGTCATGGCAATGGTCAAGTGGAGGGAAGTTGATAAGTGTGAAAACACTCATCAATAATGATCCAAAAACTACTCAAAACACAGTCACATACATTATATTTAACTGAAAAATATCAGAATTACGTGGGTATTTGTGTTTCATGTGTTTTCAAGTAAACGAGATACATTTTGAAGCGAAGACGCGTTTTCAAGGGATTTTTATGATAAAAGACGAAGAAAAGGACAAAAGAGCTTTCGAGGACCTTACTTGTCATTATTTCAAAGATCGAGGATTTAAAGTGTAACTTTCAATAAGACAAAGGATGAAAAAGAAAGTGGCTTAAAAGTTATAACTCTTTTATACACATTTGACAGAGAATGATAAGACTAAGGACCAAAAAGAAATATTTGAAAAGTTATTTAACTTTTACATATAAACTTGGTCAAAGAAAGACCAAGTCACAGTCAAAACTCACATGATCGTCTTCATCACCAAAGATTAGAGAGGAAAAGACGGTTTAAACTTTTCTACACCAAATCATTTCAAGTCAAATTTGAGGGAGATGAAGAAAGATTCAAAGGAAGTGCAAAACTACAAAAGTGTTCATCTTTTTACTCTCTACAAGATGATAACACTTAATTGTATCAAGACTCAAAGAAGATAATAGCCCTAAATTTCTAAAGAAGATCAAGATCATCGTATTTTCCACGTGGCACGATTTAATTGGGTTGAACATGTCGAAGCTACATCAACATCTCTCGAAGACCTCTATAAATACTTGTATTCCTCTTCATTTGTAATTGGTTAGCTTAGGGTAGTTTCACACAGTTAGTTATTAGATAGGATTAGGAGTAGTTTAATCAAGTGTAATTTCTCAACCATATTTTGTTAATCAGTTGTAACTGATAGAGCTTTCTGCCATTAATGAAGATGAAAAACATTTCATTTTAATCTCTCTTCTTTACTGATTATTTCTGATTGATTCACTTTAATTTTTCGTACTTCTTTGTCTTTTTGCAAATGTTTCACAAGCTAGTAGATTAAAAGCTAATATTGAGCTTATGATTGTCATTTACTGTTCACGTTTTAAGTAGCTTTTGGTAATAGATAATCAGCTTTTGAAGGTAAGCTCTTAGACATTTTAGCTTATATGTTTTAATCAGCTCGTTGTTTTTGTTAAGATTTCAGTCGTTTTTTATAAAATTTAGAGCCAGCTTTAGGTATGATTGATGAGTTTAATCAGTTACTTGTAGGGGTACATTTCGGTTGGAATTCTGTTAAAAAACTCTATAGTTTGTAAGAACTGATCAAGGAAATTCTGATTTTCTAAAATCCTGCATATTTAACTGAAGAAAAGAGCGTTAGATAGGGTATTTTGATTTGTTATTGCAGTTGCAGTCATAGTACAGATGAAGTTGCAGGGCATCGTATTTTAGTTCAGCCAAAGACGGTTTTGAAGATCAGAACATGAAAGCTGTTGATCCAAGCTCGTTTTTCTTTTGGTGTTCAGTAAAGTAGATAGATAAGCTGGCTCAGCGCCGAGCTTCGACTCAGAGGACTTGATCTTCGTATGAATAGGTCAAGCGTGTTCTATTTTCTGCAATTCTCTAGTTTAGTTTGCTGATTATGTTTGTAGTGTAGAAATAGTTTTCGACTTGCTTTACATGATCTTGTTGGAAATACGTATTTACGTATTTAGAAAGGATCGGTCACTCCAATGATATTGGGCTCGTGATCCAAAATAGCCCACCAAATCCCACATGTAGGGTGGCTATATAAACCCCCTCCTAGCATGTTAGGAGGGGTTGACCACTTTCAGATTTTCACACATTCCATCTTTCTTTCTATCTATCTCCTTTCTCTCTCTTCTTTCTCTCTCTAGTTCTTCCATTTCCATCCATCTCAATAGATAAACCATAACATGCTTAATCCTAAGAAACCGTAGACCTACAATTGGTATCAAGAGCATGGTTGATTCTTCGGATTGGCGTGTTTTGAACTATTGATTTGGTAAAATTTTATTTTTATTTTTTTCTTTTCTTTTTATTTCGTTCTTTTAAAGTTTATCTTAATTATCGATTTGTGTTTCTTTTTCAGTTATTTAAAAAATATCAGTTTCTATTTTGAAAATCTCAAAAGTATCAGTTTTTTTTATATATAACTTTTTATCAATTTTTTTGTCTCTTTCTGAGTAAACATTATTATCCTTCTATTTTTTTTCTCCAAACAGTTCTTTTTTATTCTAGTGTTTTTTGTTTTTTAGCATTTTTTTAACTTGTTCTATCTAACTGTTTTGAAAATTCTTCCGTCAGAAAAGGGTTTTAAATATTCCGATAAGTTATTCCGACTAGGGTTTTTCCGACATCATTCCGACAGGGCAGAATATATTCCGATAGGTTTGATCTTTGGTATTCCGACAGAGGTTTCCGATTACATTTCGATAGTGCTTTCCGACATCATTCCGACAGGTCTTTTCCGATAATATTCCGATTGAATACATTCCGACAGCTTTGAACTTAGGTATTCTGACAGAGGTTTCTGATTACATTCCGATAGTGTTTTCCGACATCATTCCGACAGGACTGATTCCGATACGACATTCTGATGGTATTTTTGTTTTAACATTCCGATGCTTTTCAATTTTGACATTCCGACTCGACTCGACACTTTGACTTAGACTCTCCCAGCACCACTAGATTTGACTCTCGACCCACAAAATTTAATAACACCCTTGCATACCCTCGAACATAAAACCACATCTCTAAACACCTCAACAAGACTTGAATCCAACCAACCAAATACAAACTGAGACCAACACTTAACACCAGCCTTTTATCTCTACAATATATCCACAATCTAGCCTAAACCCGTCGACACCTAATCCCATCTACGACTGTCTCTTTCATCAGACTCGAACAGAAAATAATCATAAAATGATCTTAGATTGTGCATGTTCGAATCCTTCAAACTAATGTCAAGATCTTAAAAAATCTTCAAGAATCGAACAGCCACTCTCATCATCGACCATATGTGTAGGATTTTACATCATTTTAATTTTCGAAAACAAATTTAGATTAATAACATGCATGTTATAATCCACTTCTTTGTTTCGATTGACTTTAACAAAAATCAGACACATGCATAAACAATTGAATCAATTAAATACCCTACCCGAAACCCTGCTTTACAGAATCTTGAAGCAACTCGATGTTTCGACTTGGGATCAATAAAATGATTATTGGGGGTTCGTAGGCTTCGTATGATTATTGGGTGGTTTATGAGATGTGATGATTTTTTATGGCTGGGATAGTTTTAATTATTAGATGAGATGGATTTTGATCATTTTTTGGTGTAAGATTTCAATAAGATTAGATGTGGAGGCGGTGGAGATTTGAGATGGGGAGAGAAATGAAAAAGTGGTGACTGTGTTTGTGAAGTAAGATTTGGGACAAAGAAAGAGATAACGGCGTTTAGGATAAGGCGAGTGTTTGAGGTTGTAACTGTGTTTTTGAGATTAGTTTTTTTGTGTGTGAGGAAAATTAGGGTTTGAGTGGGTCTATTATATCGCACGTATTTTACTCTTGGACCGGGTTTAGTCAAGTGGTGGGCTGCATATATATTACAAACTTTCCATCTGTTTTAACAAAATTATTGGTTTTCATTTTAATCCGAATATTAGGTTTAAAGTTTGAATATTAAAGTTTTCATTTTAAAGTTTAAAGTTTGAATATTAGGTTTAAAGTTTGAATATCAGGTTTAAATATTGGTATTAGGTCTAAAATCAGTTGGGATTTTACAATTCTTTGGGCCCGACTTATACTTGGTATTACGTCTGAATATTGGGCCCGACTGTAGTCAGTTTGACATTTATATCCAAGTATTGGGTTGTCTAAATTTGGACTGAGTTTGTGTATTTCAACTGATGAGCCGAGTTTGATTTTGATACGGTTTGTGACGCGTCAAAAAGACGTGACTGTTTATTTTGGTTTCTCGAGTACACTAATCAAGGGATCGATTTGACAACAACAAAATTATTTCATTTTATAACTCGGTCGATCATCAATCCTGATCTTTATCGAACTCTCAATGGATTCGTTAAATTCGAAATTTAAAGAGGGAGACTTGCATCACATGCAAGACACAACTAGAGAAAGTGGTATAATTTCATGTCGACTACTTCAGTCACATCTTATGACCATTGCATGGGTTCAAGGAGGAAGAGAATTTGTGACACTCTTTGGTCAAAATCATTATACATTCATCGATTCACTATTCCTCAACTTGCACCAACTTGCTGATCAACTTCAAAAAGAAGACTTTAATCACTCTGCATCGGCACTTGCTTAAGGCTCTTGTGACACAACTTACGCCTTTCCTCCAATTCAATATCATCAAGTCTGACAATTCAGGGATATGTCGGTCATTTCTTCAATAAACACATAATGAGGTTAAAGACTTCCGTGATACACTGTTGAAATTTATGACACGGTTTCGTCTTCGATTTATGAAAGATCCAGACTTTAGCAAGCGTATGATAATGGAGTGCAAGAATCTACGATGCAAAAGGAAAATGGTCATACGATTGACGAGGTGGAGGCTGCTAAAGATTGCAAGGACATGGAATCAGCAGTTAAGCATGACATCAGCAACACGTCGGGAATGTTATAGACATCTCTTATGATGACACCATACCCGTTTATGATGAAGAGCCTACAAACATGGTACAATGTAATGTTGTATATTATGTATATGCTGATGAAATGCCGCATATTGAGCATTTTGAACATAATTATGACAAACATGGGATGGAAAAGAGTGATAGTGATACCATTTCTGATTCATCCGATGTGCGTCATAATGGGGGAGAAAGTGTTCAAAATGCTAACAATCATGATAATTGCCTGATGACTGTTTCATTAACTACTTCCGATTCCAAGATTAAAGAGCTCGAAACGATCGTAGCTCAGCAATCGAAAGAGCTTGAGGATGCCAAAATTGAATTTTCAAAGAAAACGGACAAATTTGAAAAGCATTTTGAAAAACTTGAAAAGTCAAACGTTGTTCTTGAACGAAAATTTTATCAAACAGTTCTAGATTCTAAAGCTGAAAAGGATAATCTTTTGAAAAAAATTAAGTTGTTTGAATCTAAGTTGGCATCCCAAGATGAATTGCTCAAAGGAAATGAGACTTTAAAAGCTCAAGTTCAGGAAAAGGTTTTTGCTATAGATGCGTTGAAAAATGAATTAAGGAAAACTAAAGGAACTAGTGTGGACACTAAGCTTGAAAAACCATCAATATTGGGGAAAACGCCTCAAATTCAGTCCGTTCGACAACCGACTGCATTTAGATCCGAGTGACCACAATCCTCGAGACCGTGGTTTGCCTCCCAAGTTGATATGGTTCATATTTCTAGAGCAGTCACTCCACCAACTATGTCTAATGTGACTAAATCATCTTTAGCAAGACCTAATCACATGATTGCCTCTAGTTTCTCTAAAAATACCAAGACCACCTCTAGAACTAGTTCAAATCACGTTTTCCATAAATATGGTCTAAGGGAAGCTAAGCAAAAGACACATGTAAGGGATAGCAATGTCAAACCTAGTCAGATGCCTTCTAGATTACCCAACACTGCTAACCGTAGCATGTCATCTCCTAGGAGCATCGTGTTGGGTCAAAAAGTTGATGTGGCAGAAACTCAAAAACGAAGAAAACATGAAGATATTGTCCAAGCGTTGTCAAGAGTTAATCAAGGGTTGATAAGAGCAAATTAGGCGTTGTTGGCTCAAGAGTTGTCATGTACAATCTAAGCATTGTTACATGCAATTCAAGCATTGACAAAACGTAGACAAAGAAGCTTGTGGAAGCTTCTATTTATATAAACATGCAAAGATATTCTGCATAAGTTTATTTAAATAGAAGATTTACTTGTTTATTCATTCTTATCTCTTGTAAACCCTAATCCTTACACTATAAAAGGATTCAAGGGTCTTAGGTTTTATTCATATCAATTCATTCACAATGTAAACCTAAAAGCGTGTGTGCACTAGACGTGGGATTCAATGTATACACGTCTAGTGGTTGTTTATTATTAATATAATGAGCAACCTTTTGTTTTAATTCATGTTATTTGTGCCTAAACACCTTGTTTATGTGTCGTGTTCTAATTCTGCTTTGATTGTATAATCATATGAACATGGTGCATTCCTAGTTGCTTCAAAGATCCGGAAACCAAGGTTTCCTCAATTGGTATCAGAGCCTCGTGGCTCGTGATGCTAGGACCAACAAGGTGTTCGTGTATGGTGAAAAGAAGAAAAATCCGTCTAGGGTTTTTCTGGACGTTTTTGTGTGCGCAGCAGTATTCAGAAGGTCATAACTTTTGATTGAACCGTTGGATCGTCACGAAGTTTTATATGTGTGTTCTTCATACACATATCTAAACATCCACCGGAGGGATTGTCGAGTTTTATCCCCAGGCAAAAGTTATTAAGCGTCAAAGTTGGCTGATGAGGTGATTTTCAGATTTCAGCTTTTACATAAAATCATGATTAAGGTTTCTATAAACCCTAGATCGATTTTATAAAACATAAAGTTGTATTATGTTAGTGTCCATGGCTGATATTATTCAAGAATGAACAAGGATCAAGTCGTAGTTCGACCTTAAACCTCATTTAGGGTTTCAAACTTAGATCTTTAAAACTAGGGTTTGATGGTAATGAGCTTTGTTATTACTGCTTTTAATCAGAATAAAAAGAGAAAGTGATGTCGACTGTGATCATGGTTACAAGCTTACACGAATATGGATGCAATACGTTTGTGGTCCCAGGATCTGATCTATATTACGCAGAGAATGGGGACAAGCATGTGTGGAGCTTGTGGTTCAAATTATACAGGAATGAGTTGCACATAAGTGAATATTATATTCAGTATATGACGACTTTGATTTATGCTCAAGAAAAAGGCATATATTATGTTTAACTTTATTCGAATTTGTCAGAAGAAAAGGACGAGTGGAATTAAGGTACATATCTTTTTCTTGTGATGAAAACATCACGTGGGTGGATTTTTGAAGAAAGTGCAATGTCATTTGTTTCCTATTTTTGTGTCTACAAAAGACGTAGACAAAGCATTTAATAGAGTAAAGGAAAAGATTGGTTGTTGTTCCAAAAGAGAAGATAATGATGTGATAATATCAAAAAGAAATGTGATATCCTGCGATGATGTTGCTGTTATTGTGGCAATTCCTATTTAATACGGATATGCACATATTCCTCCACAGGTTATACGTAAAGATTAGTACTCCTTAATTTACGTGGAGGTAAAGAAGGAAAGTAGTTATTCTACATGTGATGGTTGTGATATTCACATATACTGCATTTATCATGTAAAGTCAAAGAAAAGGGTCTGATGTATCCAAAGGAGTTATATGTGATAAGAGATTGCTAAGGCCACGTTACTGTTAGAAGATTCAAAGAGACGCTGACAGGAAGAATTTTGACGCTGACAGAATAAGTCAACGCTGACAGGTTGAGAGTGTCGTCCGAGATATGGTTTTTCAAACGCTGATAGGTATTGTCCGATATGTGACAATACACATTCCAGATATATTGGATAGAGAAGGATCTCGGATAACACAATGATTGCTGCTGTTTGAGAAAATTGGTATGTTTTGAGCACACAAAAAGGTGATATTTACACACGAAGGTACATGGAATCTCCGTTTTAATATAGAATATCATGTTGATATTTATGGCTCGGATATTTTTAAAAAAAATTAATGATCTTAAAGCGAGTTAGCAACTATTCATGGAATTTAATGGATATTTAAACTATGTAATCGGGATAACCCTGTGAAAGAGTTATCCGTTGCGAAACTTTTACATATGGTATGAAGATGTTATTCCATTAAATTCATCATGAAGAGGTGTTGGCTTAAGGGGAAGAATTCTTATGGTAAGTTTGATGATTGAAGAAGATTTTCGCGAGTTTGTGTTCTATCATATCTTAAAGTCATGCACTTGCGACTTTAAAGGTAACTTGTTCGTGCTTTACATGGTTGGTGATGAAGACTTGTCATAACACTTGAAGGAGTTACATTATCATGCTCAGTGTCTCACAAAGGATGAGAATATTGACAAGAGATCGAGGTCTGCTTATAATGCTAAAGGTATAAGTTCTTTATCACATGAATAGTACAAGACATGGAACACAAGGTTGGGTTATTCTACTTCTACATCAAAAATATTATACTAATTGTTCTTCAAGATCATTACATACAGCTACATTTGGAGAATCTTCAAAGATTGCATACATTGTTTACTTCCTTGTTGATGTGACAAAAAGGGGAAGAAATACATGCTACACTTGAGGGGAAGCAATTTGAAGATCAAGTACAACTTACAAGAGATACACATAGAGTTTTGCCACTATCAACTAGGGAAGATTGTTGGGTCAAAAAGTTGATGTGGCAGAAACTCAAAAACGAAGAAAACATGAAGATATTGTCCAAGCGTTGTCAAGAGTTAATCAAGCGTTGATAAGAGCAAATTAGGCGTTGTTGGCTCAAGAGTTGTCATGTACAATCTAAGCATTGTTACATGCAATTCAAGCATTGACAAAACATAGACAAAGAAGCTTATGGAAGCTTCTATTTATATAAACATGCAAATATATTCTGCATAAGTTTATTTAAATAGAAGATTTACTTGTTTATTCATTCTTATCTCTTGTAAACCCTAATCCTTACACTATAAAAGGATTCAAGGGTCTTAGGTTTTATTCATATCAATTCATTCACAATGTAAACCTAAAAGCGTGTGTGCACTAGACGTGGGATGCAATGTATACACGTCTAGTGGTTGTTTATTATTAATATAATGAGCAACCTTTTGTTTTAATTCATGTCATTTGTGCCTAAACACCTTGTTAATGTGTCGTGTTCTAATTCCGCTTTGATTGTATAATCATATGAACATGGTGCATTCCTAGTTGCTTCAAAGATCCGTAAACCAAGGTTTCCTCACATCGATCAATCATCTAGGAATTACTCGGACATTAAATATGCTACTTGTAAAACATGTAGAAAATGTGTCTTTACGGCAAATCATGACTCTTGTGTCAAGAAATTACTTAATGAGGTGAACTCCCGTGCTAGACTTAAATCCCAGTGGATAGCTAAAATCAAACCCATTGGTAAAGTTTGGCGCCCCACTGGTAGAACTTTCACTCTTGTAGGAAACGAGTGCCCTTTAACTAGGATAGTCTCTGATTCTACTAAGACTACTAGGGAGGAAATTGATAAAGATGATACATCACTTAAGCCTAAACTTAAGGTTTTCTATAAAAGTAAACGTTTGCCAGCTAAGACAAGTGAATCATCAACTCAGGTCGCCTCTGACACAAGTAAAGCCAACTGTGAACCCCCACGTGCTTCTAAAATTGATATCGCTAACCCATGTCAAAGCATGCAAATTCCTAATGAGAATACAGGTACCAAATTTGATGTTCCAAAAGAACGAAGCGGTCCAATCGTTGTATACAATTCAACTAAGGACACTCTTAGAGTTTGGTTGCTAAAGAAGCAGATATCGAAGAAACAAGTGTCTTAGGGGATTCATGGTTAAGCTTACCAAAAAGGACTTACAGTCACATTACATTCTGTAACTCGTTCATCAAAGAAAGGAAAGTTTATTGCCGATGATAAATTTATCCTCACAACGAGAAATTAAGTTTTCTCGGGCATGAGCTAAAACTAAAAACATTCGAAGTTTTTAAGCTCATGCACCATGGCTCATAGTCAAATAACAGTATGTGACCCGAACTTCAAAGAAAGGGAAGTTTATCTCGTCAACGATAACTTACCCTCAAAACGAGAAATTAATTTTTCTCGGACACGAGCTAAATTTAAAACTATTCAAAGGTTTTAAGCTCGTGTATATGGCTCCTTGCTAAATGACAGACGATGACCCGGACTTCAGAGATAGGGAAGTTTATCTACGCAACGATAACTTACCTTCTTAACGAGAAATTAAGTTTTCTTGGACACGAGCTTATCCTAAAACCATTCAAAGGTTTTAAGCTCGTGTACAACGCTCATCATTAAATATCAGATGATGACCCGATCTTCAAATAAAGGAAAGTTTATCGCCGATGATAAACTTATCCTCATTAACGAGAAATTAAATTTTCTCGGATGCGAGCTCACATTAAAACTATTCAAAAGTTTTAAGCTCGTGTAAATGGTGTATAATTATATTTCAGATTATGCCCCAGACTTCAAAGAAAGGAAAGTTTATCGCCGATGTTAAACTTATCCTTACAACGAGAAATTCGTTTTTCTCGAGAATGAGCTTTTATTAAAAAACATTCGAAGTTTTTAAGCTCATTCACAATGATTTACAGTTAAATATCAGACTGTAACTCGGACTTCATTTTTAGGAAAGCTTATCTTTAAAGATAACTTATCCTCGAAATGAGAAATTAATTTTTCTCGGTCATGAGCTTGTATTAAAACATTCCAAGTTTTAAGCTCAGAAAGGAAAGTGCATCTTTTAAATAAGAAAACGTTTCCTCATAACGAGAAATTCATCTTTCTCGGTCATGAGCTTTAGGTTGAAACATTCAAAGTTTTTCAAGCTCATGAAAACGACTTCTAAGTAAATGTCAACTTAGGACTCGTTCTTCGGTTAAAAGGAAATTTTATCACCGATGATAAACTTATCCTCACAACAGGAAGTTTACAACTTCTCGGACTTGAGCTCGTTTTGTAAGATATTCAACATCTTAAGCTCAAGTAATTGGTTTTCAAAACATTGAACATAATTTTTCGATAATTTCTCAAAAGGTTTTTCTAAATCTTTCAAAATTGTGTGTTCAACAATGTTTTTGATAAAAAGAGCATGTCTTCTGTAATCGATAATATTTAGATACTAGAAATGTCATTCAATAATGACACGGGGTTGTAAATAAAGTTCGAGCAGAAGTTCAAATGTTTTAAAACATGCTCAAAATGGCTTGCTATTATTTTCGATAGTAACCCGATTTTCATACTCAAGTCAAGCATTTCAACAGAAAGCTTTGACTCAACAACGGGAATTAATTTTCTCGGGCATGGTTTACTTTATAACCATGTAAGGTATTGTATTTACGCAATAACACAATCTAACACGAATATATGTACGTGTCAGTGCATTTATTTGTTAAAACAAGAGAAATCTTGTTTTTATGAAGTTATCATCTCCACCAGCCGTAGCAATTTACAATTGATATCTGCATACTCGACGATGCGACTACTCAAACGGCGACTATAGCTCTTTCAATAGAACACGGGTCAACAATTGAGGGGGAGCAATTGTCCAGCATTCAGAATCCTTGACGCCGAAAGTGCCAAGTTCACATGTTGGTGTCAAGAAAACGATATCAATCGTACACATGGAGTCAAGAGATAACTTCAGACATGACGAGGCGACCAACATTCGTGAACAAGAACCATGTACTTCTTTCATATGAGGTTCTCCATCATTCAGGTCCAACCTCGTAAACTGCTAATCTTGTGAATACATTATCATATATGATCTTTGCACGTGATAAATACCTTACACTTGTGTTTAAAAGGTACTTCATTCACGTTTCAAGTACACCCTCATTAATTTGAGGGGGAGCTTGTGAAAATCATGAAGATAATTGGATTTGCATTTCTCTTCCCAAATTTTCTTAAAATGCTATTAAATCAATTGATATTAAGAACATCGATTGGGTAAATATTTTTAATATGGGGGAGAAAATGTGATTTAATATTGAGATCAATAATTGTTTGATTTAATGTGTTGGCTCATCCCGACATGTGCGAAATTTTTTCGAATATCGTGGCATATGTTAAGGGGGAGCCAAATGGATTTGCACTTCAAAATGGATTTCATGGTGACATACACTTACCCAAAACATCTCTATTCATGACGGTGAAGATTGTGGTGACATAAGGATGGTAGGATAGGTTAAAGTCCAATGATTCCTCTAGAATCGGAGGAATCTTCACAAGGACATTCCATAGCTATAAATAGTAGTCCTTAGGAAAGATGGAGAAAGATTGTGAATGTAGCTGAATGACGGCCAAGTACTTAAGTTAACACTGGAACAATCACAACAAGGTGCTAGTGATGACGTATTGGTAAGCATTGAAGGGGTTGAATAATGAAAAAGAATTGTAATGATAAAGGGTGTAAAGAAAGAAGCCCTCCTTACAACCTTAGGTAGAAACCAGGTCAATACATATGCTATTGAGATCATTTTTTAAATAATGCTTGATATTGAAGATAAGACATCATGGACCCAGTGATGCAATGCACAACCCATCCCAGCTAACTCAGATATCTCTCAAAAGATATTTGTTTTAATCACACGGAGACAACGCATTATCAATTGATTTATTCACTCCGAATAAATTGGTATTAAAATGGTGGCACTCCTCTCCAACCTCCGATCACTAAAATAAAAAATGCACGATTGAGTCTAGAGCCATTTGAGTTCATCAAATATCTCATTAGGACACACTTTCATAATTACTTGCTTCTTCACACACTGTGAAAAGTAAGAAAGATTTTAAGAGTCGTACGCAAATCTTCATGATCTTGCATGTACATCCGAGTAATACGAAAGTATTTACAATGAAGATGGAAATCCTTCTTGAGCGAATATCAAAAAGCTCATGGTAGGTGACTTGTGTGATTCTTTATGAATCAAGCTTGTGATAACTGGAAAGCAACAGTGGTTTAATTCTTAACTGAACTTAAACACGTTCCAGGCCTCTACGCAATATCTTAGTGATCTTGCTAGAACACTCACAGTGACACTCTATAGTGTTCACAGTGATGAGTGTAAATCCTTCTATTGTTAACCTCAAACAACACTTGATAGGTAACTTGCAAGATTCTATATGAATCAAGCTCGTGACAACTGGAAAGCAACGATGGTGCGATTCTTAATTGAATTTCACTTGTTCCAGGAACATGAATTGACGGCTTCAATCATGCGGATAATTCTATCCAAATGATTCACTCTTTATGTTCGCAGTCAAGCTTTGGACGGTCGAATAGAGAACGGGTTTACCCGCGAAATCTTGTCAAGGAGGTTCTTAATTGAAACTACCTGCCACAAGTACGATATTTAATATCGTCCAACGGTCTTCACCGACCGGAGGTAAAATGCTACCGAATTAGAATGAAATGTTCAAGTCCATTTCATCTGTGTATATGTTTTGTTGCTAACTGTCTTATGCAGCGTAACAAGAAGGTGGCATTGCGGTGTACAATCCAGAAGAAGTCGTAAACACATGCTTATGCTTTATGCACTTAATACTTCAACAAATTCAAGAAAGCCTAAAATTCAAGTCTTCTGCTGTATCAAACTCTGAAGCTTTCAAGAATTTATAAAGGTATAAGTATGTGGAACATGAAGTCACGAGGAGGCAAATTTCACAAGTGATGAATGCACAAGGTCAAGGCAAGGAAACATGCTCAAGACTAAAGTGAAAGATCATATCAAGCATATTCACAAGAACAAGATCAAAGACTCAAGCATAGTAAGATTTTGTAAAATGGTGTGACCTCCCTTAGGGGGAGATTGTTGGAAATACGTTTTTCCAAAGAAAGTCTCGGTTACATCATTATTAGCATAGATCACGAGCTATAGACTATTTAGGACATTGTAACTTGGAGTGACCTCCCTTAGGAGGAGATTGTTGGAAATACGTTTTTACGTATTTAGAAAGGATCGGTCACTCCAATGATATTGGGCTCGTGATCCAATATAGCCCACCAAATCCCACATGTAGGGTGGCTATATAAACCCCCTCCTAGCATGTTAGGAGGGGTTGAACACTTTCATATTTTCACACATTCCATCTTTCTTTCTATCTCTCTCCTTTCTCTCTCTTCTTTCTCTATCTAGTTCTTCCATTTCCATCCATCTCAATAGATAAACCATAACATTCTTAATCCTAAGAAACCGTAGACCTACAGATCTGTACTCAAGTGCTTGTTATTTGTGTTTTGTACTTCTCTTTAAATTCTGAATTTAGTCTTCATTAATTTCAACTTTGTATCTATAAAAGTGTTAGTGTAAATGCTGCCTAAACTTGCTCTATTTGCTTATTTGACATAGTTGGTTAATTGTTTTTGTTGAGATCATAGATTTTACAATTGTAGAAAATATAAGTTTTTGTTCATTCTTCGTAACTAGTGTTTGGTAATTTCAGGCCTCTAGCTTTAGAACTTGTTTGAACCAATGAACTTTATCTTGTGATTCTTGTTTATAGACTTGTAGTGTTTCTCTGTTTTGAATCCTTTTGATTTGTAGCTTAATAGATAAGCATTGCAATCTAGTTAAAAAAACATAATGATAAGCTGTTTGATAGAGAAAGAAATAAAAATATGAGAAAGACCATCAGTTAGCCTTAAAAGTAAATCTGTTTTTTACATCACTTTATATGTTTGGTAGATATACGAGTTTGACACTTCACCTTGTATTTCTTTGTTACGGCCATAGTCCACGGTTAGTCATAGTTAGGTTTAATTGAAACTTTTAATTTCACTTTAGTCCAATTTGTTAGATGTTGTTAGTGAATTTTTTTAGTGTATTGGGCTTTAATCATTTGTTGGGCTAGATATACATGACTGGCAATCAATGGTGGTTTGTTTGTTTAATAGATGTGTAATTTTAGAATTTACATTTTGAGCTTTGTTTTGATAAATCATTCTAACACCCCACCAAATGCTATGCGCAGCGGAACTACAACATTTGTGTGCTAGGCAGTTATCATCGCACACAAGATATATCGAACGACTCCAAAGAGACGTCAAAGTTTGAACTTAAATTAAAAATTGTTAAAAATGTACATGTCTACGGTCTTCCAACCCCAAAAGATACAACAGAGTTTGCGTTTCGGTCCCCATGAATCTCAACCCCAAAAGATACAGTTTTCACAACAACATGACATAAAGTTCAAAAATGTTCAAG
This sequence comes from Glebionis coronaria, assembly GCA_025667525.1. Taxonomy (NCBI): domain Eukaryota; kingdom Viridiplantae; phylum Streptophyta; class Magnoliopsida; order Asterales; family Asteraceae; genus Glebionis; species Glebionis coronaria. Next base: position 289,784,424 of record CM046874.1, on the reverse strand, counting down.
TAATAATGGGAGGAAAAACAAGTAGACTCCAAGCCCCACACACAACTTCCATCCAATGCATGCTCCATGCTACACTTCATCGGTTACCTGAAACACATGCTAAATTTGGTCAACAAAACGTTGAGTGGAATTCATAGGTTTTACAATTCATTTTTGAACATATGTGTAATAAAATCATTCACGATCATTCATAGACTTGTCGATCAAACAATCTATATTCAAGGTTATGACAATTGTGTTTAAGCTCATGACACTAAACCGTTAACTCAATCACCCGCGTAATAATTACCGGCGTGATTCAGATGAAACCAGTGCCCCTACTAAGGCCCAGTTGCAATTATACCTTATCTCTTATCACAAATTATCCGTCCGCAGGGGGTATCAACGTACTAGCCCTCGTCTCGGATAGGGTAGTCAACCCCATAGTACTATCACTTTGTATACGCAGCTATTTCCAATCCACACTAGGATTAAACAATAGTTAATAGTTCATGAAATTAGGGCCTTTTTCAACTAGGTACTCAACACAATTTCAAAGGCAACATTCGGGTCCAACAATCATTCATGACATATGTTCATTTTGAAAACTAGCATGAATTTCCCTCGCGGGTAAAACAATTTAAAACAATAATAAGCGAGGCTATAAATTCACACCTTATATAACAAAGTAGTCGACGATTCGAGTGACGGTCACTAACGACGATGAGGATGCCCGGGTAAATCAACACCTATCAAACCAATAACGCGTAATGAGTAATCTCATTTATAAACCTTAAGTACTGTATATAATACATACATATAAGTCACTTGTGATAATTACAACTCACACCAAAAACCGAACAATTAAGTGTTACTAGTTTTATACCATTCGTCCATGTTATTAACGTTATTCCTTTTTACGCATTTTTCGCCGATACTTACCAAAAGTACAGACTGTTTTACTAGACTTAAACCTTTTTATAAAAATTGAGAAAATTATCAAAAATACCTTAAGACCTTTAGAAAACACATATTTAATCCCATTAAAAGTTTTCGCTTTTACGACCCGTTACTCAACACTTTACCAAAACTACATTTTTCGGACTGAAATTGCACTTTTACCAAGTCGGACTCATTTGACCCATTTAAAATGTTCCATTGACCCATTTGACACCTAAGTCTTATAATGGACTCAAATATGTAGGTTTGAGACCAAAAATCAACCTTTGACCATTTACCAAACTATACCAATAGTCCCCGGAATTTGACCTAAAACCAAGCATAATTTCGGATTATGACGGTTTTCATCTCCCAGTACACGATTTTCAAAACATCATAACTTTTGCCTCGTTAGGAGTCGTAAGCTCTATCTTATACCAAATCGAAGCTAAGAAGACACTCTACAACTACATCCTAGCCACAAGACCTGTTTACAAAATAATTTTTACGAAAACACTCCAAACTTTCTGCCTAAAATCACCTATCCCAAAATCATTCCAACACTCGTTTCCAAACCCATTTATCGACACTAGACCTCAACCTAAGCACTCCTAATCATACTCAATCACACTAATCAGTCCTAAACACCCTAAGAATCAAATCCATCATAAAACCCAATCACAAAATCAAACTTGCAAAAGGTTTTACCCATTCAAAAACATGTAAAAACAAGATTAAACACATAATCCATCAACAAAACATCAACCACCATGATCCCCCAAACACCCCCTTTGTGCCGTGGGGTTTGGGGTGATCAAAACCCCTCAACCAAATTGATTTTGGTTGATTTTTTTAGTGATTTAACATCCCCTACACTTGAATTAAACATGCATATACATAATTAACATCAAAACAAACTTTTGAAAAATCTTTTAATGTTTGGAAAAATCATGTTAATGCATGTTGGATTAAACCTTGGATTAGTACTTACAAAAGGTTTTTAAAGTGTGGTCTTTAATTAGAATTAACCAAAAACAAGAAAATTTGAATGTGGTGGTGGTGGTGGTGTGGTATGGCCGGCGGCCTAAAGAGAGAAAAGGGAGGATGGTGAAAATTTTTTGGAGTAAAAATGTGTTGTGTGTGTTTGGTTCCTCCTTTTGTAAAAATGGGAGGGACCTTGGGTGCAATTTCATCTCTCTTTTGTCCTTAAGCAAAAACGTCCTCATAAGTTTACGGGATTGACTCACTAGTCATTTTGGAAAATTTTACGGGAGTCGGGGATCATCCCGAACACTCCAAAATATTTTTAGGACACTTTAAATGTACCCGGAAAGCAATAAAACTCACCCGACTCGACTTAACACGAACCGAAAGTAAAATTCTCAAAAACTTATAATATCGATAAAACGACAATAATCATAGAAATTTGGGCATCCATCGGGATCGTAGTCGTCATCGTTCTTCTTAAATCGTCAATCGTCAAAATTTTATAACCTCGAATATCGGTTTCAACCAAAATGATAAAATATATATCAAATAAAATTTATTAAAAATTTCAAAAATAAGCGTAATTTAGGGTAATCTAAGTGACCTCGGTTCTAGGGTATCACATCCACCCCTCCTTAAAGAGAGCGACGTCCCGGCGCTCGCCTCTTCTTATACTCACATTTCGTGCCGCTGGAACAGATGAGGATACCTTTCCTTGAAAAAGTCCTCACGTTCCCAAGTGTATTCCGGTCCACGCCTAGAATTCCATCGAACCTTCACAATGGGAATTCTACTATGCTTCAGCCTCTTGACCTCTCGGTCTATAATTTCCACGGGTTCTTCCACGAAATGCATTTTGTCGTCCAGTTGAATCTCGTCCAAAGGAATCACCAATTCCTTATCCGCCAAACTCTTCTTCAGATTTGATACGTGAAACGTGTCGTGAATAGCACTAAGCTCGTTCGACAACTCTAACTTATACGCTACTAGTCCAATTCGTTTAACGATCTTAAATGGTCCAATATACCTCAGACTCAACTTTCCTTTCTTCCCAAAACGAATTACACCCTTCCACGGCGAAACCTTAAGCATAACCATATCTCCGACTTCAAATTCCAACGGTTTTCTTCTGTTATCGGCATAACTCTTCTGTCGGCTTCTCGCAGCAAGTAATCGGTTCTTGATTTGCACAATCTTCTCGGTTGTCTCCAACACCATTTCGGGTCCAGTCAATTGGCTTTCTCCTACTTCACTCCAACACACACGTGATCTACACTTCCTTCCATTCAACGCTTCAAATGGTGAAACCTTGATGCTCGCATGGTAACTATTATTATACGAAAACTCCACTAAAGGCAAGTGGCATTCCCAACTTCATCCAAAATCAATCACGCATGCTCGGAGCATGTCCTCCATCGTCTGAATAGTTCGTTCACTCTGGCCGTCAGTCTCTGGGTGATAAGCCGTGCTCAAATTCAATTCAGTGCCCATCGCACGTTGAAGTGATTTCCAAAATTCCGAAGTAAACCTACTATCACGATCCGAAATGATCGATAAAGGTACTCCATGTCTGCAAACGATCTCCTTCACGTACACACTGGCCAGCTTCTCCATACTGTCCGTCTTCTTCATAGGTAAGAAATGAGCAGATTTCGTCAATCTATCCACTATTACCCAAATCATATCACATCCACTAGGAGTTCTGGGTAAACCCGTCACGAAATCCATAGCGATTCTCTCCCATTTCCATTATGGGATCTCTGGTTGTACCAACAACCCAGGCGGCTTCTTATGTTCGGCTTTAACCTTCACACAAGTCAAACACTTACCAACGTAACGAGCAATATCCGCCTTCATATTCGGCCACCAATAGACTTTCTTCAGGTCATGATACATTTTATCCGATCCAGGATGTATCGAGTACTTCGACTTGTGAGACTCGTTCATAACCAAGTCTCGTACTCCAGGCTTTCCTTCCTCGGATGGACACAACGGTAACCAAATCCGATTCTCGAAATATCTCATCCCGTCTGACCTAACCACAAAAAGAGGTTTCAACATTCTTCCCAAGTTCTCAGCATCAACATTCTCTTTCATTAAACCCTTCTCTTGAGCTTTCAGTATTGTTTCGGTTAAATCAACACTCTCAGTCATCACTAAAGCTCTGACTCTCAAAGGTTTCTCTCGATCCTTCCTACTAAGTGCATCCGCTACGACATTCGCCTTACCAGGATGGTAGCGAATTTCATAGTCATAGTCACTCAGTAATTCTACCCATCGTATTTGTCGCATGTTCAACTCCTTCTGGTCTAAAATGTGCTGCAAACTCTTGTGGTCAGTGAATACAACACACTTCGTCCCATACAAATAATGTCTCCACAATTTCAACGCAAAAACCACAGCTCCTAATTCCAAATCATGCGTCGTGTAGTTCTCTTCATTCTTCCTCAGTTGTCTCGACGCGTAAGCAATCACCTTCTCACGCTGCATCAACACAGCTCCATAACCCTTACGAGATGCATCACAATACACTACAAAGTCTTCGGTTCCTTCAGGTAATGACAATATCGGCGCAGAACATAACTTGTCCTTGAGTGTTTTGAAAGCGAATTCTTCCTCATCTCCCCATTCATACACTCTATTCTTCTCGGTAAGCTTTATCAATGGCTTCGCAATCAACGAAAATCCTTCAATGAATCTCCGATAATACCCAGCCAAACCAAGGAATTGTCGAACTTCAGTCGGCGTTGTCGGTGCCGACCATTCCCTGATCGCTTCGACCTTGGCAGGATCCACGCGAACTCCTTTGCTATCAATTACGTGACCAAGGAATTCCACAGATTCTAACCAAAACTCACACTTCAAGAACTTTGCATACAGCTTCTCTTTCTTCAGCAGATCCAATATCTTTCTCAGGTGCTTCTCGTGCTCTTCCTTACTCTTAGAGTAAATTAGAATATCATCGATGAAAACAATGACAAACTTATCTAGGTACGGCTTGCATACTCGATTCATAAGGTCCATGAACACAGCAGGCGCGTTTGTCAACCCAAAAGGCATCACTCGAAATTCGAAGTGTCCATACCGCGTACGAAAGGCAGTTATAGGAATATCCTCCTCTCTCACACGCAGTTGATGATACTCTGACCTCAAGTCGATCTTTGAGTATACACAGGAACCTTGTAATTGATCAAACAGATCATCAATCCTCGGCAATGGATACCGATTCTTAACCGTCAGCTTGTTGAGTTCTCTATAGTCAATACACATCCGAAATGACCCATCTTTCTTCTTAACAAACAACACTGGCGCTCCCCATGGTGATGAGCTCGGTCTAATAAATCCCTTATCCATCAACTCCCTCAGTTGATCCGATAACTCCTTTAACTCTGATGGTGCTAATCGATAGGGCGCACGGGCAACTGGTGCAGCTCCCGGCATCAAATCGATTCGAAACTCGACCGCACGGGTGGGTGGTAAACCCGGCAACTCGTCTGGAAAAACTACCGGATATTCGCAGATTACAGGTACCTCTTCTAACTTCGCCTCTAAGCCACCATCACTAGAAACTTGTGCCAAAAACACATCGCATCCATCTTCTACATACTTCATCATTTTCAAACAAGAGATCACCTTCAAACGAGAAGTGCATTCATCTCCCTTCACAGTCAAGACTCTATTCCTCAACGGGATCCAAACTAATCTCTTTCCACAGACGATCATGGCACTATGCGCCATCAGCTAATCCATTCCAACGATCACATCGAACGATCCTAGCTCTATGGGCATTAAGTCGATTTCAAAAGCGTAATTCCCTAACTTCAAGGTAGACCCTTTCAGCATAGAATTTGTACTAACGATTTTCCCATCGGCTAATTCCACGTTATAACTAGTCGTTAACAATACCGGTTTTCTATCGATATGACGACTAAATTTAACATCTACGAAACTCTTGTCGGAACCAGAATCAAACAATATACTAGCATAACAAGCGTCTAGCAGAAACATACCGGTAACCACGTTAGGACCTTGTGGTTTATCAACTGTCTCTACTTGATACACGGCAACAACATTGTTACCTCCTTGCCTGTTTCCAGCCTTCGGGCAATTTCCTTGCTTGTGTCCTCTATCTCCACATCCAAAACAACACATCACTCTTGTAGCATTCGCCCCAGTAGCTACCCCCTTTGGTCGGCAATCTGACATCCTGTGACCCGCTTTTCCACACTTGCCGCACGCAGGTGGGCAACTCCCTACATGGTACAAGTTGCATCGGCCACAGTGGGGATTCACCTTAGCTCCTCTGGGGTTTGTGACAGCTCTCATCCCATCATTCCTTCGCTGGTTGAACTGCTGATTGTGGTTCTGACCATGATTGTTACGGTTTCCACCTCGGTTTTGACCTTGGGACTGATTGCTCTGAGCCGCCTCCCACTTCCTCTTGTTTCCTTCAGCAATGAAGTTCTTCTTGTCTTGCAGTTTGACATCCATCAACGCATGAGCCATTTGGACCGCTTCATCAAACGACCCAGGCTTAGATGAAGTCGTTTCACCCTTGATATTACTGGACAGACCTTTGATGTACTGTTTCATCTTCTTGCTATCATCGGCAAAGGCATCGGGACACAAAAGTCTCAACTCATTAAACCTCATAGTGTACGCAGTAATATCATTGTTTCTCAAAGTCAAGTGCCTCAAATCATCTTCCAATTGACCCAACTCCTCTTCGGGACAGAACTTCTTGGTCAGAAGAGCCTTAGTAGCAGCCCAAGTTCTTGCATTCGCTACTGCTAACCCAATAGTGGCTACTTGGATGTTCCACCAACTCAATGCGTCATCAAGAAAAGTAGCAGCCGCAAACTTGACCTTGTTCGCCTCTGAACAACCACTAATCTCAAAAGTACTCTCGACCTTTTCTAACCATCTCCTGAGTTCTAGAGCTCCACCAGTTCCACGAAACTGCGTGGGACCGCATTTCATAAAACTAGAGTAAGTACACTCTCTCGGGGCTTGCTGTCTCCCCACATTTCCGCCCTGATCTGGGTTTCTATCTGCTTGATCTGCTTCTAGCGCATTTGCAATGGCTTCCTGAATCATCGTGTTCACACGGGTTGCTGTTAACTTTAGAGGCATGGTGAGTTCTCAAATACACCTCTCTGCAAAGACAGGGAAAATAGAAAAACAATGTAAGTATACACATCAAGATTAAGATGGATTTCTCTTTCAAGACATAATATAAATACAACGACACATCACTACAAGGTTACTAATATTCATCAATTCACATCACAAAATAGCAAATTAAAGACATATCACAGATCATGAAAGGTAAACATGGATTGTATTGATAAATCAACCAATTTGTGACAAGTATTGCCACTACAACCATTCACCATAAAACTTAAGTCCTCAAGTTTTTCGTCACAATACCATCATACAAAAGTCTAAAATAGATCTATTACAACGATCAAATATAAAGTACAATACAAGCAACTAGTCATGTGGTGATCCACACGACCTCTTGGATGGCGGTTCATCTTCATCCTCCTCGGGCTCTTCGTCGCTGTCTTCCTCGTCCTCTTCATCCATCTTCCTCTTTCCTTTGTCATTCGGCCCACATTCAGTCGCCTTCTTCGTCCCAGAAGTGGACCCACACTCAACTGCTACATGATATCCTACAGTGATACAAACACCTCTGGCAGGTGGCTGGATCATAAAATCATTAGCTTCCATTTCCAAGTCGTCTACAAACCTCTAATCTCGGGGCAAGGATGCTCTCACTCGATGCTCCTAACTTTGCATCCTAGTCAATATCGCTTGATCTTCCCTAACTCGTTCAAGACTGGCACTCAAGTTAGCTATCATCGATCCAGACTGTTGATATCACTCTTGTTTACATTTCCATCAAACTCAATCCTTGAAGTTCTTGCCAATAATCTCTGGTGTGCCCTTTCATTCTCGTCGAATCTGTTGATTACCCTCGTTTCCACTATGTACCGCTCGCACATCGATTCATCCAATCTTCTCACAACACGCGGTACGTCACGATAAGCTCTTGGTCCGGGGCAGATAACTCTTGAGATTCCCTGATGAAGAAAATTTGCGCTCGCTGCAGCTTCGGATCTTCTAGGGATACCTGGCATACCAACCAGATGAGAAGTACGCATAGGCCTGGGGCAAGTAGTTCTCCTTTGGTCGAGGTCCTGGGCTTGCACATGGTTCGTCTCGGCTTGTCCTTCAGCAGCTGTTCCAACATTCCCCCTTCGTGTCCTACGACGTAATCGTCTCCATTTCTGTTAGGCGGTACCTCGGCCATTCCTGCAATAACAGAGAATTTTGGAGGGTACATAAGATTACTATTCAATATTTATAAATACATGCATGCAAATTCAATGCAAAGGTGGTACACATGCCCAAAATGCGATAATATGATGCTCATGCATAAGTAATACAAGAATTACGGTATCGAGTATTCCACGTGTAATTCCAACGTTTACATATAGTAGTTCCATATCTACGTAATAAATACCCACATATATACTTCAACTCAAAAGTATACATCAATACCATAAATACAAAAATAAACCTTACCGGAGCCATGCAGGATAGTTGTGTGCTTGGACAATTTCTTACGACACCAAAAGTTATAGTTTAGGAATTTTCAAAACGACCTAGTTCTCTATAACTCATGGCTCTGATTACCAATCTCTAACACCCCACCAAATACTATGCGCAGTGGAACTACAACATTTGGGTGCTAGGCAGTTATCATCGTACACAAGATATATCGAACGACTCCAAAGAGACGTCAAAGTTTGAACTTAAATTAAAAATTTTTAAAAATGTACCTGTATACGGTTTTCCAACCCCGAATGATACAACAGAGTTTGCGTTTCGGTCCCCATGAATCTCAACCCCAAAAGATACAGTTTCACAACAACATGACATAAAGTTCAAAAATGTTCAAGTAATAATGGGAGGAAAAACAAGTAGACTCCAAGCCCCACACACAACTTCCATCCAATGCATGCTCCATGCTACACTTCATCGGTTACCTGAAACACATGCTAAATTTGGTCAACAAAACGTTGAGTGGAATTCATAGGTTTTACAATTCATTTTTGAACATATGTGTAATAAAATCATTCACGATCATTCATAGACTTGTTGATCAAACAATCTATATTCAAGGTTATGACAATTGTGTTTAAGCTCATGACACTAAACCGTTAACTCAATCACCCGCGTAATAATTACCGGCGTGATTCAGATGAAACCAGTGCCCCTACTAAGGCATCAGTTGCAATTATACCTTATCTCTTATCACAAATTATCCGTCCGTAGGGGGTATCAACGTACTAGCCCTCGTCTCGGATAGGGTAGTCAACCCCATAGTACTATCACTTTGTATAAGCGGCTATTTCCAATCCACACTAGGATTAAACAATAGTTAATAGTTCATGAAATTAGGGCCTTTTGCAACTAGGTACTCAGCACAATTTCAAAGGCAACATTCGGGTCCAATAATCATTCATGACATATGTTCATTTTGAAAACTAGCATGCATTTCCCTCGCGGGTAAAACAATTTAAAACAATAATAAGCGAGGCTATAAATTCACACCTTATATATCAAAGTAGTCGACAATTCGAGTGACGGTCACTGACGACGATGAGGATGCCCGGGTAAATCAACACCTATCAAACCAATAACGCGTAATGAGTAATCTCATTTATAAACCTTAAGTACTGTATATAATACATACATATAAGTCACTTGTGATAATTACAACTCACACCAAAAACCGAACAATTAAGTGTTACTCGTTTTATACCATTCGTCCATGTTATTAACGTTATTCCTTTTTACGCATTTTTCGCCGATACTTACCAAAAGTACGGACTGTTTTACTAGACTTAAACCTTTTTATAAAAATTGAGAAAATTCTCAAAAATACCTTAAGACCTGTAGAAAACACATATTTAATCCCATTAAAAGTTTTCGCTTTTACGACCCGTTACTCAACACTTTACCAAAACTACATTTTTCGGACTGAAATTGCACTTTTACCACGTCGGACTCATTTGACCCATTTAAAATATTCCATTGACCCATTTGACACCTAAGTCTTATAATGGACTCAAATATGCAGGTTTGAGACCAAAAATCAACCTTTTACCTTTTACCAAACTATACCTATAGTCCCCGGGATTTGACCTAAAACCAAGCATAATTTCGGATTATGACGGTTTTCATCTCCCGGTACACGATTTTCAAAACATCATAACTTTTGACTCGTTAGGAGTCGTAAGCTCTATCTTATACCAAATCGAAGCTAAGAAGACAATCTACAACTACATCCTAGCCACAAGACCTGTTTACAAAATAATTTTTACGAAAACACTCCAAACTTTCTGCCTAAAATCACCTATCCCAAAATCATTCCAACACTCGTTTCCAAACCCATTTATCGACACTAGACCTCAACCTAAGCACTCATAATCATACTCAATCACACTAATCAGTCCTAAACACCTTAATAATCAAATCCATCATAAAACCCAATCACAAAATCAAACATGCAAAAGGTTTTACCCATTCAAAAACATGTAAAAACAAGATTAAACACATAATCCATCAACAAAACATCAACCACCATGATCTCCCAAACACCCCCTTTGTGCTGTGGGGTTTGGGGTGATCAAAACCCCTCAACCAAATTGATTTTGGTTGATTTGTTTAGTGATTTAACATCCCCTACACTTGAATTAAACATGCATATACATAATTAACATCAAAACAAACTTTTGAAAAATCTTTTAATTTTTTGAAAAATCATGTTAATGCATGTTGGATTAAACCTTGGATTAGTACTTACAAAAGGTTTTTAAAGTGTGGTCTTTAATTAGAATTAACCAAAAACAAGAAAATTTGAATGTGGTGGTGGTGGTGGTGTGGTATGGCCGGCGGCCTAAAGAGAGAAAAGGGAGGATGGTGAAAAATTTTTGGAGTAAAAATGTGTTGTGTGTGTTTGGTTCCTCCTTTTGTAAAAATGGGAGGGACCTTGGGTGCAATTTCATCTTTCTTTTGTCCTTACCAAGAACGTCCTCATAAGTTTACGGGATTGACTCACTAGTCATTTTGGAAAATTTTACGGGAGTCGGGGATCATCTCGAACACTCCAAAATATTTTTAGGACACTTTAAATGTACCCGGAAAGCAATAAAACTCACCCGACTCGACTTAACACGAACCAAAAGTAAAATTCTCGAAAAATTATAATATCGATAAAACGACAATAATCTAAGAAATTTGGGCATCCATCGGGATCGTAGTCGTCATCGTTCTTCTTAAATCGTCAATCGTCAAAATTTTATAACCTCGAATATCGGTTTCAACCAAAATGATAAAATATATATCAAATAAAATTTATTAAAAATTTCAAAAATAAGCGTAATTTAGGGTAATGTAAGTGATCTCGGTTCTAGGGTATCACAATCATAGATTTGTATTTTAGTTTATAAATTTGTATTTTACATTTTGTGTGCATTTAAATGTGGTATTTGCAACGTGTTGTAGCATAGTACATATACGTAGCTAGATATTATTTTTACTTTTTACGTACTTTGTGCCAAGTAGAAATAAATACCAATCAAGCTTTTACAACCAAAAACAATAAAGTCATACTTGAGATTTTTATATCAATTCGAATAGCTACCGAGACAAAACGATACTAAAAAACGAAATATTAATATATGAATACCCAATAGTGGTATTAGGGTTACAAAACCTTAAAGTATGAAATGAAATGAACAGAGAAAGATATGTTTTTTTCATCACAACCTAGTGAGTCCTTTTATAGCATAAGAACTCACGTACAAGATCACTACTAACAAACTAGGAAACTATCTCGGAGTAGTAATTGAAACGTGTTATAATCTCTTCCAAGTTTATCTTAGTAGCAGGGTCTTTGACTTCAGCAGGGGGACCAATCCCCCTGCCTTTGTTATTTAGTAGGGGGAACTTACTCTAGCAGGGGAAACTCTGACCAACTAGTAGGGGGAACTAACACTCTTATATTTATTCCCAACAATCCTCCCCTAAATCATAAGCAACAGGTGCTTTATCATCTACAATCAAGTCAACATGTTTGAGCTTCTTCAAGTTGACTATACATTAACCTTACCAAATCATAAGCAACAGGTGCTTTATCATCTACAATCAAGTCAACCTGTGTGAGCTTCTTCAAGGTATCTTGAGTGAAAGGATAGTAACGATGATTAAGAAAATAAACACTTACACCTTCCATGCCTACCTTATAAACCCCATAATTGGTAAACAACTTCCAATACAGCAGATTTCCCCCCTTCACTTCATCAAATATAGGATCAAACATCTCATGCTCATACATCCTGTGCATGCAGTCCCAAATCACCCAGTCCTTCTCTACACCATCCAAAGTAGGAGGGTTTGCAACAAATGTCTTCTTCAAAAGTTTCCATAGATCATCTAAGTCCTCACTATCTAAAGTTTGAAATAGTAGATCTAACCTTAAAAATGTCTGTGCTGTATTGTCAGCTCTTGTAAGCTTCCACCATGACATCCCCTTGTGTTCATAAACAACATACTATACTATGGCATACTTCTTCCCAAACTCACTTGGTGGGATTTCATCATTCTCTTTCACAATCAGATGCTTATCTATTTCTTCATTGGAGGGATGCTGAGTTTCCTTAGTAACTATCCCAACCTTTTCCATCCTTTTTAATCTTTTGGCTGCTCTCTGTGCATTGAGGATAGATCTCTCAATTGCTGGAAAAGTTGCACCTGCTTGGGATGATGCACCTACTTGTGTTGTTTCCACTGCTATTCCTTCAGCCTTTCTTTTTCTGGACTCCCTAGCTCTCTGCATCATCTCATTTTGCCTCCTGAGATACTCAACCTATTCAGGAGTGTTTATACCTATGAAGTTATCCACATTAGTCTCTTTTAGAACTGGTCTGACTGCCTTCTCTATGTCCTCAAAAGTCATGTTTTTGAAGTGAACATCGGCCCACCTCTTGTGTCTTTTGAGCATAACTTTGTAGTGTGCCAGCCTCCACTTTTCAGACTTAAAATACTTTTCCTTCTGAATCTGACTCACCCTTCTTTCCAGATATTCCTTTTGATATTTGAACACCAAAAAAGTCAGTTCATACATGTCTTCCAAAGGAGCATCCACCAACTCCTTTTCCCGTTGATCTAGAAATTCTTGAACATGAGGTACCCTTTCATCTAGCTCTCTATGCATGATTTCAATTTATTTGAGCATTTCTTTGGACCTCATTTGTTACATTCTCTGATCTTGCATGCGTAGCTCTTCTTCTTGAAGTCTGAGAGCTACATGTTCATCATATTCTTCTTGAGCCCTTAGTTGTTCAAGCGTTTTGTGCTTGTACTTTCTCTTGGGTTGTTCAATCATTTTCCCCTTTCCCTTATATTTTGGATCCACTACTGGTTTTGCTTTTGGTGCAGGTTCTCCAATATTTACTCCCTTCTGAGCTGGTTGCCTTCTGTTCTTCCTAACAAATGTTTGAGTAATAGGTTTAGCAGGGGAAGGACTTACAACAGGGGGATCTATTTTAGCAAGGGAAACTTTTGTAGAAGAAGGGGCTTCTTCTTGATTGCCCATAGTCAACAAGGTTTGGGAAATATCTTTTGTGGCACTTCCCTTATCACTTCGTTTCTCAGTACTTGCCACCTTTTCTTGTCCTAGATCCTATTCACTAGGATATGCATACCACTTAGTAGACCCTTCTGTTTGAGGAACTTCCTCCCCTTTGGAAGCATCCTCATATATGGATATAATAAGCTTAGGTATTCTCCTCCCCTCAAGTGTAGAAAGTATGGTCTCCAAATTGTTGATAACCAGACCTTACTTTTTGACAGTTTATACAAGTTGTGCATTTTGCTCTTGCAAGCTAATGCACATATTCGTCAATTCCAAGATGGATAGTAGTTTCAGTCTGCTCTCAACCCTAGGAAGAGATTGCTCCCCTCTTTGAGTATCATTGAGTGAGGGAGAGGACTTACTTATGGTGTCACTATCCTGCTCATCCCTTAGGGATGAGCCAGTAGTGGCAGCCAAACCCCCAGTGTGCTCCAACCTTTTGGAGACTCTCCTCTCTGCTACATTTGAAGATTCACCAAGCAAGGGAAACCTGGCAAACCTGGTTTTGGTTCTCCTTTCATGTTTTGGATCAGCAGGGGGTAGAGAGCTGGCAGGGGTATCATCAGTTTTGGCAGGGGAATCAGATGGTGTGTGTTTGGCTACTTTTGTTTTAGCTGCTTCTCGTCTGATTTGTTTCATCATTATCGAAGTGAGTGGAACAGCCCTGCCAGAAAATTGTGGAGTTGGTGCAGCAAGTGTGGTAAACAGTTTGGTAGTATGTTTGTTGGCTGTAAAATGGCGTTTGTGTTTGATAGGACCATGTTGACTCATATTCAGCAAAATTTGTGTAAACCTTGGATACATACAAAATTTAGAACTGCTTGTAACATTTTTGACCATTCCTTTGAAAATCATTGAGAAAAAAAATACTTTCGCCCCGTTGCTAAGCATATCAGGGCAGAAGCAACCTCACTTCCAAATTCATTAAAAGCAGTGGTTTATGTGACAAACATTGTAAAATTGTATGAATCAAATATTTCCAATGTGGGGCAAACTGAACTAAAGTAAACTTACACTTTTGATTTTCAGAAAGAGTGTACCCCAACTTTTCAAGACCCTCAAAAATTTCGGCATCAGGTAGGTTAGCAACCCCATCCTCATCATCCAAGACAAGCTTGTGACAATCCGTCAATTTATGGTTGATATTTTATTCTCGAATATTATTTAAAAACATTATTTTAATGTTACAATATGAACTCACATATTTTTGGGAAGAAATTTGGATTTACATCTTGGAGTAGCATCGACTACGTCTAAACCAGAGGATTCAACGTTACGTGCTTACGTTTACATACACCGTCCTTGGTGACAGTCCGACATTTCAGAAAATAAATTTGTCCATGAATATTATTTTGGAGTTTTAAATTTGTGTTGGTTCATAAACTCACAAATTTACGAGAAAAGACTAGGACTTACTATTTTATTTTAACGTCTTTTACGACTAAACCGGAAACCTTAGGATTACGTATTTACGTTTTCGAACTCCGTTTTTGATGAGACAATTTTTATTGGATTCGTTTTGTGACGTCGATTCATAATTTATAAAAATATTTTTCGTAAAACGACCCGAGGGCACGCAAATCAAGGAAACTAGAATCGAGGAGTACCTGTAAATAAATGGGATGAGACAAGTGGGACACTTGTCCCACCCCACTTCAAAACCGGCACAACACTACACCTTAACACACTTGGTGTCAAGTTTTAAGCTAGCTAGTTACAAGTGTAACTTAGCTTACATCTTAAGCCTTTCCACCTCAAAAACAACTAGCTCAAACCACTTCATCCATTTCTTACATGCAAACCACTCCTCTCTCTCTCCCTTGGCTTCCTTATGCTGTCCCATATCATCAACCAAAACACCCCAATTGATCCAAATTTAACCACAAACATATGTTATAATTAACATATGTTAATCTCCATTCAAAAAGATGAAGATTGGTGCAACTTATAACATCCATGGAGGAGTTTTCATGGTGTCATGGGGCTGATTTTCCACAAGGAGTTGATGAAGATTGGAGTTCTTGAAGATGGTGTTGGCTAAGCACAAGTTTCTCCATCAAAAACCATGCCAAACTCATAACCTACATCAAGTTGGTGGTATAAAGATTGTCCTCCTCAACTTCTTGTTATTTTGATTATGTAAACATGTATTTTATTTCCTATTGTATATATTTATGATGATTATATGATGATAAAAATGTTATGTGGGGATTTGTTGTTGATAATCATGGATAAAAAGGTGAAAAATCATAAGAAACAAGGTTAAAATCTTGGTTAAATTTGATTGCTGTATAAAACAGTAAAGAAGTAAGTCATAAACTGATAAAATGATGAAGTGGAATAGATTTACAGTAAGCTATGGGTCTTGTACACATGTGAGAGTTGGCCATACAATGGAATCATTGTAATGAGTGAGATATGATCAAAACAAGTTTAGGGTATAAATCTGAAGTTACTGTTTTGGACGATTTTTAGAAAATACTTAAAGGATGATTCAACAGTAGCTATAGGAGAGTTAAATGTAGCACATATCATGTAGTTTATGTGATAAAAATTTTTGCTTCTATCTCCATGTAGAACTCAAGATATGGCAGTTTTGGTGATGATGAAGTTAAAAATCAGATTTTTGGAAATTAAAGAATAATACTATTATATAAGCACTCAAAATTTTAATGTAAAAAATATAAATTAAAACCCAGTAACTCATGGATTCTAGTTGTATAAATATATAAAAGGTGTAATAAGTGTATAAATTATAAAAATGGAAACTTGCTAAGTTTTATAAGTTATAAAACTATAAACATGATTTTTACGACTTTTTCGGCTATTGCCGTAAAATTTACGTTTTTGTTAAATAAAACTTAGATGGTTGAACCCGTCTAATGAAAACTTTATAAAACTTATATACTGATATATAGACATGTATAACAAGTAAAAACCGATAAAACCCGAACTATAGGGCATACGGACATTAACGAGCTAAGTAAACATATTGGACTAATACTTGGGCTAATAATTGGACTAAATAAGATAAAAACTTATAAAAAGAACTTATTGGGCTTAACCCATTTAGGCCCAACTTGTAAAGTTTAAGTACTGATAATATAAGTACAAAATGGATTAAAATAAGTTAAATAACTTATAATGAGCTTATTGGACTTAAAACACGTAAATGGGTAAAACTAGTAAACTAGTATGAACGTTATCGACACATAACACAAAAATGAGTAAATGAGGATATGTAAACCCACTTGATCATCATATATATATAATCATCATATGTATACATAATGGGTATTTTTTTAAAGTCATTGGACAAACGTCTAAGACCGAGTATTATTTGTCTAGGTTTCCGTGATTGAAGCACGTACCGTACGTCCGAATTGCCGATAACCCGCCTTCCCATATCAACGTGAGTTCATAGCCTCGCACTCTTTTAAATGTTTTTATAAATGTTTTATAAACCCGCGAGGGAGATAACATGTTAAGTTTTTATAAAATAGGACACCATTTGTCCCGATTGTTTGTTTATTGATTTGGACCCGAATGATTGTATGACCCGATTGTATGACCTGATAAATGATTAATGGACCCGATAGATGAAATTAAATGGATTATTAAAGTTAGGTTATGTCACTAAAAGTCCCATTAGCATGAATTGTGAACTACCGGGAGTTGGTAGACGCTTATGCATTTAATAGTACTATTTGGGGAAGATCACCCCAGTTCGCGCCTTGACGGTTGATCCCCGTCGTGCCACATTGATTGGTAAGCGAATTTATGTATGAGAAGATTTCAATAGCGTGACCTTTGTGACGACACGCTACTTTAGATGGGCAAAATTGGTATCGGGTTAGCTACCCGTTGTTGGTTTAGTAAGGTAACAATGTCATGCGACTTATAATAATCCAAAAACTAACGAAATACTATTAGACGCATCGAATTATGAAGTATTGCCTGACTAGCAATACGGGGTCATACTATTGATATTATGTTCGTGTTTTGGTTTTCATAACCATACTCATATAACGGTTTTATTTTCATACAACGTCGTAAGACGTATTGTATGACGTTTTTACGACATTGGCTCGTATAATGATTTTTAAGGCTTTTTATAACCATATTCATACAATGGTTTTATTTAATCTATACAACGTTGCAAAAACGTATTGTATGGTGTTTCTAATGATAATGATTCGTATAACGATTTTTAAGGCAAATGCCTATATTATGATTTTCGATAAGGATTTGTATAAAATGTTTTTGGCTATTTCATGGCCTATCAAAACGATTTGTACAAAATGATTTTCAGTAATACTTTTATACTGATATTATATTGATGGAATTTATTAAACTCTATGAATTCACTCGGCGTTATCGCTGACCTTTTCTTTTAACATGTTTTATCTCAGGTACTTGAAGGTAATTCTCGGGAAGACGACAAGAATTCATGGCCCGCACTTAAACAATATTTTCCATTCAAATACTTTGTAAAACTTTGTATAAGATAATATGACTTGGGACCGATGTAACTTTGATATTTATGAATGGAAATGCTTTATTACTAAACGACGCGATTTTTATGCGTTGTCTATGATGTGAGTAATGTGCTATCCCGTAACACCAACTAGTCTTCCGTTGTACTGAGTTGTATAAATTTGGGGGTGTTACAGTTTGGTATCAGAGCTCTCGTTATAGAGAACGAAAGATTTTTAAAACCAAGGTTTTGAATAAAACATTTCAAATCTTTTAACTATAAACATTTTTCTAAAAATGTATAAAATCTTTTGACTATAACGGTGCCGAAGAATTCCCGAGTTACCGACAAGGCCAGACTGAGAAGTGTTATTTTAATATATATAACTTGGATTATATATATATATATATGATGTAATTTTATTACATGATTGTTTGATGATTATTTTGATATTTATACGAGGTATTTATACGACGTAGATTGTCACAAGTAACCCTAAATCCCCTAGTAAATCAATCGAAGCTATTCTCGTAGGAATTCTAGCTATCCTAGATCTAAACCAAGTTGTGGATATTTATGATCCCAACAAATGGTTGATATTCGTAGAAATGTAGATATTAGTTGATTGTGATATTGAAAAAGAATTGGCGAGATTAAATCTGATATCGATGTTATGACGATCTTTTCTTATAGAGTGGAGTTTGACAAAACGTTACCACCTAGAAAGATGTCATCTGATTCGTTATCATCCAATTCTTAAATTGAAATCGAAAGGGTGAATGTTGCACTTGAGGCTGTTATTGGAACCATTACCCAAAAGCCTCCTGCCACTAATACCTTTCCGAGAATTCTAGTTGAATGATCAATTCATTTCATATTAATGACTCATTTGATAATTGTTATTGATAAAGGAGTTATAGGATTGGAATTAAGTGTTGATCATATTGAACTTATGTTGCCCTTTTAAGGCCTAAGAATAAGGTTGAAGTATTGGATAATGAGGTAGGATATAGAATTGAGTATAAAATTGGTTGAAACTTGAATAAAGTAAAATTTAACCTGTATGGAATATGAGATTGTTAATATAAGTCGTTAAGTTCTGTGATTGAATTATAAGGTTTTAATTGATTGTTGATTCGTGTTAAGGGTTGTTCCTAGGCCATTGTCCACTGACGAGGATGCCCAGTGTCCAAGAAATAAATTGAAGAAATCTTCTTCTGAATTGAGACCGATGGATCTTCTGGGACATGTGGAACACCTAATGACTCTTGTAGATTAGTATTCATTGTGGTATCTATTAAAAATAATCCCTAACTTAACTGAGATATCAGTTGGTAGGATGAGTTCTGGGAATTGTATGACATAGTGACACGTAATGTGTTACAGTACAATTTTGACTTGTTTGTGACTAATGAAAAGACTACCTTTGATTACTAAATTCTACATGTATCGATGTTATCTATCTTTTCTTGCTTCATCCTAATGTTCGCATTAGTGATGCAACCATTGAACAAGTACTCATCTTGATTGGAGTTACTTTGTGGATTATTCTCTTTGTATTCCTGAGTGCCATCGAGGTCATTAACCTCATGATTATTTGGCTAAGCTCATTTCCTATCATATCGTAGTTAATTCTTGGTGAACAAGCTTTCATCACTCTTTTGCAGATCACACATTGTTTTTATAAAGTTAAAACGGTATCCTTTGAGAAAATTTAATTTTCATCACAATAAGGATTATTCAAAGTGAGATTTATAAGTGATTGTTATCGAAATGAAATTGTTTATGAGACGCTTTGGAAAACTTATTTGTTTTCATAACAAAGAAAATCTTTGTAAATATATTTTTGATTCTTATCTAAGAATTAAGCATGAAAATGTTTTTACTATAAACATGATGATAAAATTTTGACGAACTGAGTATTGCATCGTTAATCTTGAAATTGTATATAGTTGCGCGCCTACATACAATTTGGAATGGACTATGCAAGACTGATTAGTAGTCACCATAAAACTAATGAATAAACACTACATTCTCTTTAAAGGTTGTGAAAGATTAAAATTTTATGAGATCTGCAAGAAGTGAAAAATAAGGACATAGTGTTAGGGACACCTACATATGTGCCTGTAGCATCTATTCTTCTGAATTGAAGATACTCATCCGTGGAAATTGTCTTATTTGACAATTGACAATTCTTTCTTGTCCAATTCTATCGTAGTGAGATTCTTAGGATAAGTATTTGATTACCGAGTGTTGATACCCGACTGGATGTATCGACGTTCCTATCATTTCTTATGATTTGATTTCATTTGAATGACCTGGGTAACGATCCGAGGAGCTTTCGAATGCGTACTCAAATTATGAAAACAAGGGATATATTCATATTCGTTAAATGTTTTCGTCTGTATCTAAATTGAAATTCTCTCGTGTAGATTATGCGTTGACCTTACTCTTTTAATGGTAGTTGTGTCTCCTGATATCCTTGAATTGTGAAGGATTATGAATTATTATTATTTTGAGAAGTTCACATCTTATCAGCGATGATGAAACTGGAAAGTTAATAGTGCCAGTAGAATGGATTGATTCATTATGACATGACGACATTGTCTTAATTGATGGGAACTCGAGTAAAAGTCCCTAAATGATAAGATGTTGATTATCAAAAGTGATCTAAATAATTCTTGATGAATGACCATATCCTGCATTTAGACTTGAAATTATACCATGAATGGTTGTTGATTAGTCATAGATATTATAATCTAGAAAGAACCTAATATGAATTTATTAAAAGATGTTTATGTTATTTAAAACTTTAGTAAGTATTTGTTGATAAATTACCTAGACTTACGCCATTAAGGCAATTGAAATTGATATTGATTATATTTCCGGTGCTGCATTTGTGGCTTGTGCACTGTACGTCAGCACCATCTGAATATAAGGAATTACCGTACAACTGAGAACGTTGTCGGAGAAAGATTTTATTATACCAAGCCTGTCATCCTGAAGAGCTATGGTGTTATCATTCCTTATATTTATGGATTACTGTAAACTGAGTAAATTGGCAATCGAAAACGATATCCATAACTCGAAATGGAAGATTTGTTCGATCATTTACAAGGTTCTAGCGTATGTTTTAAAGATTTGATTCACGGCATGATTATCATCAACTTCGCGTCCGCGAAGAAGATTATGTATTCGAATCACTACATCCGGTACTTGTAATGAACATTATAAGTTTCACGTGATGTCGTTTGGATTGACTAATACACATGTAGCATTCATAAATTTGGTGAATCACGTGTGTAGGCTGTAATTTGATAAATTCATGCTCGTGATCATTAAGGACTATTTGTTTGTATATAAGAATAAGGGTGAGTTAATAATTATTAATAAGAATGCCCTGAATTGGCTAAACGATAAAAACCTGTACCTTGAATAATTAACACGTGATTAAAGACATAATACTTTACATGATTTGACTATGGGATTAAAAGGATAATGGAATATAAATTGACTCTTCAAAAATTGAGAGCCCTTTTAAGACTTTGGATTTTACCAAAAAGAAATGGAACTATGTTTTGACAAATGTTTTAACAAAGGATTTTAAGGGATTATTCCCTTATACACAAACCATTTAACTAAACTTCTGTTTAGGGGTAAATGTTTGTGTATACTTCTAGACAACTTAAGAAGAATTGAGGAAACTATATAAATTATGACTTGAAATTTGAAACGACAATTTTTGCATTTTAAATAAGAAAACTTTGACCAAAGTATAAACAAAGGTTTTTCGAACATTTACGAATCTTATTAATTATTTTCGATAAATCAACGAAAATCTTGTTAATTAAACTCAAATTTATTTTGAACATTTTATATAATTGGTCGAACTAAGAAATTTAAAACTTTTACGTTTACGCTTCATAAAAATTAACTAAAAAATATTTAAATTAATTATAATAATTATCGACGCTTTAGACGACGGATTGAGAAAAACTGATAAAAATGATAGTTGAGACGAAACTGAAACATAGAATATATGAAGAAAGAAATTTTGAATAAATACGGTTATGATATTTATTTCATCAGGAGGGTGAACGTAATTACTGACGCATAATATAGAAAGAATATCTAAGTGAATTGTGGACATAATAATTACATCATCATGAGAATAATATAGATACTGACATATTATATAAAAAGGATAAAGAAACAATTAGGACATGTTCCTTAATAAGGAAGGTGCAAAATAAATTGCCGAGCAATATAAGAATAAACGATGTTTGTAAGAAAGATAATATAAATAATAAAAAAAAGGGTTCGCGGATAATGTGAACCATTAAAATTGAGAAGCCGATAGCGTTAAATATTTTAAAAAGGCCGTTTATGGTTGCCTAAATATGGAGATTGTGAGATATAGTTTTGTTGGAATTTGTAAGTATAAGTATTATATGTATGTCATTTTTGACTAAAAATATCTTTTTTTGAAGAAGTTGTACTGATTGCAATTATGAAGGCAAACATCGCCTCATACATTAGTAAACGTTTAGCTATTGCAAAGGTCATCATCTGAATTTGATTCGATTTGAGTCATCGTCGACAGACTGACCAAATCTGCTAATATCATTCTCGTTAATGATAAATGCAAAAGAGTTATGTAAACATAGTGTTCCTGTATCGATCATCTATATATCAAGATCTTTGCTTCGCATCAGATTTCTAGAGATTTGCTCAGAAATCATTGAGAACGAACCTTGATGAGAGTACTATGTACCATCCCAAATCGAAGGGACGAGGTAAAGTAACGATACAGAGTAATATAAGTGCTGTTTTATGTTTGAATGAATGACCTTTGGTAATAGACCGTATAATCGTTTTCCTTTGGAAAGATTATCATTAATAATTATCGTATTAGGATTGAGATCGAATCCTGTTAGGATCTAAATCTTAGAGAATCTGTAAGCAGGAATTGAGATGAAGACATCCGACATACACCCATTGTGAGTTGGACATGTCTCTTAGGTTTAAGGTTTCCTATGATGGCGAACCTATCTTTGCAAAATACCCGACCTGCGAAATCTGAAATGATTGTTGAAAATTAGGATTTGATTATTAACTGCCGATAGTGGGCAGGAGGTTATGTGAATGTGAAATGTAGATCTTGAAGTGCCAAATGGGTAGCGAAGTTATGCCACAAAAATTTTAAACTTGGAAAAAAAAATGAATTCATGATCTGACAAATCATGGGATATAAGTCCCCGTTGTTTGGGACCATTGAGATGATGTGAAAGATTGGTTTGAAAGGCATATAATCTGGATCTACCCTAGGACTTCAAGAACTGCGTGAATTATGTTTCGTAAATCGAACTTGATGGAATATCTATCAAGTGAAAAATCTGATTGTTCTTAGTAAAGCTTAGATCGGCGAAAAGTTGCATTCATCAAAAACCCGTGAACATCATGGATAGAGAAAGTAAGTCAACATTAAGCCTGATCTTATTCCCGTAGTTATGTCTGCTGAAACTCGCGTATTGTAATGAATTGAACTTGTGAGAAAAGACCGGATGTGGAGGAAATACCCACATGGCTTTAACTCTATAAGAAGCGAGTAGTAAGGTAAGATGATCTTTGAGGACAAAGATCCTGTTTAGGGGTAAATGCTGTGACAATCCGTCAATTTATGGTTGATATTTTATTCTCGAATATTATTTAAAAACATTATTTTAATGTTACAATATGAACTCACATATTTTTGGGAAGAAATTTGGATTTGCATCTTGGAGTAGCATCGACTACGTCTAAACCGGAGGATTCAACGTTACGTGCTTACGTTTACATACACCGTCCTTGGTGACAGTCCGACATTTCAGAAAATAAATTTGTCCATGAATATTATTTTGGAGTTTTAAATTTGTGTTGGTTCATAAACTCACAAATTTACGAGAAAAGACTAGGACTTACGATTTTATTTTAACGTCTTTTACGACTAAACCGGAAACCTTAGGATTACGTATTTACGTTTTCGAACTCCGTTTTTGATGAGACAATTTTTATTGGATTCATTTTGTGACGTCGATTCATAATTTATAAAAACATTTTTCTTAAAACGACCCGAGGGCACGCAAATCGAGGAAACTAG
The DNA here is from genome assembly GCA_025667525.1 of Glebionis coronaria. Taxonomy (NCBI): domain Eukaryota; kingdom Viridiplantae; phylum Streptophyta; class Magnoliopsida; order Asterales; family Asteraceae; genus Glebionis; species Glebionis coronaria. The sequence continues at coordinate 289,760,193 of CM046874.1, read as the reverse complement.
AATCGAGGAGTACCCGTAAATAAATGGGATGAGACAAGTGGGACACTTGTCCCACCCCACTTCAAAACCGGCACAACACCACACCTTAACACACTTGGTGTCAAGTTTTAAGCTAGCTAGTTACAAGTGTAACTTAGCTTACATCTTAAGCCTTTCCACCTCAAAAACAACTAGCTCAAACCACTTCATCCATTTCTTACATGCAAACCACTCCTCTCTCTCTCCCTTGGCTTCCTTATGCCGTCCCATATCATCAACCAAAACACCCCAATTGATCCAAATTTAACCACAAACATATGTTATAATTAACATATGTTAATCTCCATTTAAAAAGATGAAGATTGGTGCAACTTATAACATCCATGGAGGAGTTTTCATGGTGTCATGGGGCTGATTTTCCACAAGGAGTTGATGAAGATTAGAGTTCTTGAAGATGGTGTTGGCTAAGCACAAGTTTCTCCATCAAAAACCATGCCAAACTCATAACCTACATAAAGTTGGTGGTATAAAGATTGTCCTCCTCAACTTCTTGTTATTTTGATTATGTAAACATGTATTTTATTTCCTATTGTATATATTTATGATGATTATATGATGATAAAAATGTTATGTGGGGATTTGTTGTTGATAATCATGGATAAAAAGGTGAAAAATCATAAGAAACAAGGTTAAAATCTTGGTTAAATTTGATTGCTGTATAAAACAGTAAAGAAGTAAGTCATAAACTGATAAAATGATGAAGTGGAATAGATTTACAGTAAGCTATGGGACTTGTACACATGTGAGAGTTGGCCATACAATGGAATCATTGTAATGGGTGAGATATGATCAAAACAAGTTTAGGGTATAAATCTGAAGTTACTGTTTTGGACGATTTTTAGAAAATACTTAAAGGATGATTCAACAGTAGCTATAGAAGAGTTAAATGTAGCACATATCATATAGTTTATGTGATAAACATTTTAGCTTCTATCTCCATGTAGAACTCAAGATATGGCAGTTTTGGTGATGATGAAGTTAAAAATCAGATTTTTGGAAATTAAAGAATAATACTATTATATAAGCACTCAAAATTTTAATGTAAAAAATATAAATTAAAACCCACTAACTCATGGATTCTATTTGTATAAATATATAAAAGGTGTAATAAGTGTATAAATGATAAAAATGGAAACTTGCTAAGTTTTATAAGTTATAAAACTATAAACATGATTTTTACGACTTTTTCGGCTATTGCCGTAAAATTTATGTTTTTGTTAAATAAAACTTAGATGGTTGAACCCGTCTAATGAAAACTTTATAAAACTTATATACTGATATATAGACATGTATAACAAGTAAAAACCGATAAAACCCGAACTATAGGGCATACGGACATTAACGAGCTAAGTAAACATATTGGACTAATACTTGGGCTAATAATTTGACTAAATAAGATAAAAACTTATAAAAAGAACTTATTGGGCTTAACCCATTTAGGCCCAACTTGTAAAGTTTAAGTTCTGATAATATAAGTACAAAATGGATTAAAATAAGTTAAATAACTTATAATGAGCTTATTGGACTTAAAACACGTAAATGGGTAAAACTAGTAAACTAGTATGAACGTTATCGACACATAACACAAAAATGAGTAAATGAGGATATGTAAACCCACTTGATCATCATATATATATAATCATCATATGTATACATAATTGGTATTTTTTTAAAGTCATTGGACAAACGTCTAAGACCGAGTATTATTTGTCTAGGTTTCCGTGATTGAAGCACGTACCGTACGTCCGAATTGCCGATAACCCGCCTTCCCATATCAACGTGAGTTCATAGCCTCGCACTCTTTTAAATGTTTTATAAACCCGCGAGGGAGATAACATTTTAAGTTTTTATAAAATAGGACACCATTTGTCCCGATTGTTTGTTTATTGATTTGGACCCGAATGATTGTATGACCCGATTGTATGACCCGATAAATGATTAATGGACCCGATAGATGAAATTAAATGGATTATTAAAGTTAGGTTATGTCACTAAAAGTCCCATTAGCATGAATTGTGAACTACCGGGAGTTGGTAGACGCTTATGCATTTAATAGTACTATTTGGGGACGATCACCCTAGTTCGCGCCTTGACGGTTGATCCCCGTCGTGCCACATTGATTGGTAAGCGAATTTATGTTTGATAAGATTTCAATAGCGTGACCTTTGTGACGACACGCTACTTTAGATGGGCAAAATTGGTATCGGGTTAGCTACCCGTTGTTGGTTTAGTAAGGTAACAATGTCATGCGGCTTATAATAATCCAAAAACTAACGAAATACTATTAGACGCATCGAATTACGAAGTATTGCCTGACTAGCAATACGGGGTCATACTATTGATATTATGTTCGTGTTTTGGTTTTCATAACCATACTCATATAACGGTTTTATTTTCATACAACGTCGTAAGACGTATTGTATGACGTTTTTACGACATTGGCTCGTATAATGATTTTTAAGGCTTTTTATAACCATATTCATATAATGGTTTTATTTAATCTATACAACGTTGCAAAAACGTATTGTATGGTGTTTCTAACGATAATGATTCGTATAACGATTTTTAAGGCAAATGCCTATATTATGATTTTCGATAAGGATTTGTATAAAATGTTTTTGGCTATTTCATGGCCTATCAAAACGATTTGTACAAAATGATTTTCAGTAATACTTTTATACTGATATTATATTGATGGAATTTATTAAACTCTATGAATTCACTCGGCGTTATCGCAGACCTTTTCTTTTAACATGTTTTATCTCAGGTACTTGAAGGTAATTCTCGGGAAGACGACAAGAATTCATGGCCCGCACTTAAACAATATTTTCCATTCAAATACTTTGTAAAACTTTGTATAAGATAATATGACTTTGGACCGATGTAACTTTGATATTTATGAATGGAAATGCTTTATTAATAAACGACGCGATTTTTATGCGTTGTCTATGATGTGAGTAATGTGCTATCCCGTAACACCAACTAGTCTTCCGCTGTACTGAGTTGTATAAATTTGGGGGTGTTACAAAGCTTGTCTCGAATGGAGGCAAGTGTATTCACCCTTGGGATGGCCATCTACCATGCTCTGAATTGTTACCTCTCCATCGACTGTTTTGGTCATGGAATTAGACCAAAATTCTTGGATATGTGAAGTGTAAATCCTGGGACTAATGAGAAGAGCTACTCTAAAATATGACGATTTTAGAAAAGCCACTGCATCAGTGAATTCTGCTGGTTCATCATGTAAAAAGGCAATTTGATTGTGATTAGCAGCAACTTTGAGAGACATGATAAGTGGTGAAAAAGTTTGAAGATTTTATATTTGGGTGAAAAATTAGTGGGATTTGATCAAAAGAGTGAGTTAGGCCTGTTGGTTAAGGGAATTGAGTTTATATAGGCGAAGTGAAGAGCTGTGATTGGACCAAATTTTCAAATTGCAAAAATATCATAAATAAATCTTGATAAGAAAGTAATTTATTTGAAAAAATAAATAGGAGGTTACCAATCAGCGAAGAAAGCGCCTTAAATATCTTTTGAAAAGAATAAAATATTCCCTAACCAAAAAATTAGCAAGTAGGCCCAACGTCTATAAGCAGGGCAACGGTATTGTCGGTCAACGGTCAAACAATGGAATGTTGTATTAGCAGGGATATCAAAAATGAAAGCAGGGGAAACTTTCCTAAGGGTATTAGACTAATCCTGAATAGATCAATGCTAAATAGCTGTACTCTAATGCACACCCTTGTAAAAACAAGTTAGATACATAGAAAATCAAGAGTTATGACACCCCGGGTAGGGTTAAAATATGCGGAAATATCCATGGAGATGTCACTGGGGGTGGATCGATAGCATATAGTCCATAGAGCATAAGATAAAGCGTTAATTAAATCAGATTACATGTTTGGTAAACAAATAAAATAAAAATTTTCTTAAACATGGTGAAGAGTGATTGTTTGAGTTTCCCAAATAGAACCCCTGACGAGTCCTACAATGCAGATAACTAAGATGCTGGAGACCATGCACACACCACGTACTAACTTCATATTCCTGTGCAAAACATACTAACGGGGGTCAACATAAAGTTGGTGAATTTACAGATTTTAACAATTAATTAGTTTAGACATACAATAATCATAGAAGTAATAATGCACAAAGCATTCTTACTAAAATGTAGATAAAATTTGTTTATAATTAGAAACTGAAGCTTAACCTCCGTAGTCCTCAACAGATGAGGACGTAGTGTCTTACAAAAAGACACCCATTCTAGTTCCAACATGGTATACGTCTGTTGTCCCGGCCAAGGTACAGTGAGCATGACTCACCCAGACGGGGATGGTCAATCCCTAATAGATCTATTTATAACATTCCGGTGATTTACAACAATTTAACAGTTTCAATAATAATCAATCATAGTCAAGTTTATACAATCCAGTTGTGTCCATTATGTGTTTGCATATTTTCTTTCCCAAAAAAGAGAAAGTTTTATCAAAAGTTTATATGGGGCTGTAAACTCACCTGGAAGTAGGCAATTGCTATTTAATACGAATATCCAATTAAAGCTCACGCCAAAGTTATGCCTAATCAGATAGTACAGTCTTAATATATAGTACAAAGAACATATATGTATGCTTATACAGGTTTTATTCAACTCATTTATGCTACGGTATTTATCTAAATAACCGTAGTTCAAGTAGCATCAATATTCATTTAAACTTATTTATATAAGTTTCATTTCTAGGTAAACATAAAATGTTTAACTATTAATATCAGTTGGCATACCTGTATTTATAATAATCATTTAACTTATAATTAAGTTTCTTAGTTAAGTAGACATAAAATGTTCTACTTAAAATATTAGTTTACGTTTTCTGTTCAAATATTATAATCACTCATTTACTACTAGGTTTCATTATTATGTAAACACAAAAATCCTACTTAATATTAGTTCACGTTCGCAGTTCGTGTATTATAATCATTCATTTAGACTTATTGTTAAGTTTCTTGTTTTAAGTAAACGTGAAGTGTTTTACTTATATATTAGCATTCAATTTGTTCAATGTTCATATAGTTTTTATTTTCTAAAAGTATATGAGTTTATGTATGAGTAATACATATTCATAATTGTTTATACAATTATATCCTAAAATAAATATAAATATTTTATTTTTGAAAAATAAATATAATATTTTATTTAACCTTAAGTTTCCATAAATTATTTTAATATTTATAAAATAATTTAAACTTAAAAATTTATACCTTAATTCTTATGGTCTAAGTATTTTAATTATGTTTTATTATAAATAAAATAGATTTTTAAGGTTAGGGCTTGGTATGTTTCAGAATATGGCAAAACTAGTCCCTCTATATTTTTAAACAAGTATAATTTTCGGATTTTACATATTTAGTACCTAGGGCTTGTTAAAGTTTCGACTTATGGCAGATTTAGTCACCTAGTTATATCTAGGTTTTGTAACTTTACTAAAATTACAAAAACAGCCCCTAGGGCTTCTTTAAGTTCCGGTAAATTACAAAAATAGTCCTTAGGGTTTTAAAATGACAAAATAACTTTTAGGAACTTCCTAAAATGGTCCCTCGTGTTTAATTTGCCACGGATAGTATTTATCAAACCCTAGACTTTTGGATATTTACATTTTATGTCCTTGTGTTTACTAGTTTATCAAAACAAGTTTCATGAGTTACGGTTTTAGTCCTTAAGTTTCATAAATTGTCATTTTTATCCAAAAAATTTTTATTAGTCATATTTATTATAAAAAAATTTATTTTAACATTCAAACTTTATATGGGCTCATTAAATGGGCTAAACATCTAACGAGCTATTTTAGTGGGCTTAAATATATTTCAAGTCCACTAATTTATTTAAATGGGCCTTTAAATCATTTATTGGGCTTAATATATTTTTAAGTCATTTAATTAGTTAAATGGGCCTAAGTGTAATCTTAAGTCCATTTAAGTTACTAAGATTTATCAAATGGGCTTAATGAGCCCATTAAGTTTTAGATTAACATTTCATGGATTTAATTAGTCCATTAACATTACTTTATATTTTATGTATGTTTTTACTTAGAATATTTTTATAAGCTTATCATGAGCTTATTAATATTTAGTTTTAAATATAAATAAATGAATAAGACTTAAAATTTGTCTTATGTGTTATACCAAATTAGATCTATGTGTGTTATAAGGTTACAAGTATGTCAAAAGCCCTAGTACGAGCTTATATCCCACGGCTAATATTAGTTATAGCTTATTAAGATAAGTCAAGTCTAATTTTAAGGTTGCATGTAATTTACAAGTGTTACAAAAATAGATCTAACTATGTACACATCAAGAAAATAAGTCATAAGTCCAAAATAAGATCTAAACTATGTCTAGACCTAAAAATCAAACATAGATCCATGTACACTTATATATAGCTCACGGCTATATTTTTAGATCTTGGTATTTCCAAGATGAACACTTTAGCTAGTTTTTATGTCTTGTAAATATTTACAAAAACACATCATGATTATCTAGGTTACAAGCATGTTCCCAAGGCTACTATTATTCCAGGAAAACAATGTATAGCCCACGGCTATATTGTTTTCTCCTAATATTCCCATAAGATCTACTAGCTTATTTCATGTTTATCATGTTAAGTTAACAATCATTACTAGATCTAGGTTGTATAATAACATGCGTGTACATTTAACCCATTTTAGGTCTTGTATAACCCACGAACATATTTATATACATAGGCTGTTTTTGTGATTTTTAATATTCCATTTAACATGTTACATTTCATATTCCATTATTCAAAACTTATAAAACCAATCATATAGTCTCCACATAATTTAGCCGTCATCTTTAAGGTCATGGTTTTCTTGATCTTTAAGTTGCACAAGTTCATTTCATGAGATCTATGGTTATTAGTTAACCAAAGTCCCATAAAACAAGATTTGTAACTCATGCAATGTCTAGATTTATAAAAGGTTTCATATGGTTCTTAAACCAAGTTTAAAACATAACATATAAGTCATATGTTTCTTATTAAAAGATTTTTAAATCATGATCATGATTTGCATAAATATGTCGTGACCTATAAGGGTCATAGCTTTATCAAATCTTGGTTTTAACATGTTATTTACTTGTGTTTATAGGTGTATGATGATGCATGCATGAAAGAATGAAAGAATATGATGTGTATACCTTTCTTTCCTAAAGGTACCAAGAATGATCTAGATGAACAAAGAGGTTTGAGATCTACTCAAGGTGATGAAGAAAACCCTAATACAAGCCAAGTTGTGGCCTTGATGATTTAGCTAGGGCTTGTTTATAGTGATTCCAAGAGAATGATTCTACTAATGATTTGTAGTAAAGATGAGACAAGGTTCTTGGTGGATTTAATATTTGGTTTTGGATGTATATGGCTTTAAGCCGTATGATTGAGAGAGAAGAGGGTGAGAGAACAAGACTGGATTGCATGTATGTGAGAATGTGTGTGTATTTGGGCTTAAAGAGGAGAGAGGGAAAGGAATGGAAAAAGGTATGATTTACCTTGGTAAGACATATCATGCCAAGTGTCCCCCCTTTGCTTGTCCAAGGTAACTCTTCTTCTTCCACACAAGCCTATGCCGTGTGACACTCACCAAAGAGGGGGAAAAGGATGGGCTTTGGTCATGGGCTTATGTTGGGCTTAACACAAAAGAGTACATGATCTTGGGCTAGTCTAAGAAGGTTTAGGGATGCTCATAATATGCCTACATATATACACGGCTATATATACATGGTGTAGCATATTTTCCAATTTTTTTTGTTAAGTGTTGTTTAATCAATGTTGGTTATGCATTTTTACTACTTGTTTTATGTACATAGTTTACATAGTCAAACTTATTATAACAAGTATGTATGTAAAAATATATGTGCACATTGGATAAGTTCACACATGACTTATAGAAATATAATACATGAGTTTGTGTTCTAAGATTTAATGGTTGAAATTTCATTACATAAAATCATGGTAAAATCATGGATTTTACAACACCACCCCGTTATTTTAGCTTTGTCCTCAAAGCTATTAAAAACGTGGTTATCTTTAAGTAAAAGATGTTCTAAGTATGATTCGTTTCAGGTTCTCTCTCAAGTACGGATGGCGGCATGAACACGAAGTGGTCTATACCTAGGTTACTTTTATACGTCTGATTTGGCATTAATGGAAGTTTCTGTCATTACGAGTGAACAGAAGAGAATGCAAAGAGATTTTTATCCAAGTTGCACTATTCATCCGGTTGAGTAGTATAAGAAATTACTGCTATGGATAAATAGGAGCAATGCAGGGAGATCTTTATCCGAATCGCATTATACATCCGATTGAGCAATAAAGGAGACTGCTGCCGTGGATGGATAGGGAAGGAATGCAAAGAGATCTTTATCCGGATCGCACTATACATCCGATTAAGCAGTAAAGGAGACAACTGTCGTGGATGGATAGGGAAGGAATGCAAAGAGATCTTTATCCGGATCGCACTATACATCTGATTGAGCAGTAAAGGAGACTACTGCGGTGGATGGATAGGGAAGGAATGCAAAGAGATCTTTATCCGGATCGCACTATACATCCGATTGAGTAGTAAAGGAGACTGCTACAGTGGATGGATAGGGAAGGAACGCAAAGAGATCTTTATCCGGATCGCACTATACATCCGATTTAGCAGTAAAGGAGACTGCTGCCGTGGATGGATAGGGAAGGAATGCAAAGAGATCTCTATCCGGTTCGCACTATACATCCGATTGAGCAGTAAAGGAGACTGCTGCCATGGTTGGATAGGTGCAGGCTTCCCAACGGGTGTTGTAGTTATACCTTTCCAGGATCTGGGAGAAGACCAATGGCATTGTGGATTTGGTTAGGAGGACAAATCCATTGCAAATGGTTTCTGATATGAGGAGGACACGCCCGCATGTTTTATACGCTGGGGAAGCTGGGGATGTACTATAACTGCATCCTTTTCAGGGGTGAGATACATGTTATATTTCCACACCCGAGGATGAGAATTGGGTGGGGGGGGGGGGTTGAAGGTAAAACAAAACATTTTAACTTTAGCACCTCCTATACCAATAGCTTTAAGAAAATACTTTCGATTATACCTCAAGCTGGTGGGATACAAACTTTAGTTAATAGTACTAAAGTTTCTATCCAACAAAGAGGTTAAGATTGTTGTCGATGGCGATTGCGTAAGAAGTTGCAAAGAATCTGCTTCATTCGCCTCGGGGTTGAGCGAGAGGAACGCAGAAAAGAAGTACCTCAGATGGTGAAAATAAAAGAAGACACCAAGAATAAAGAAGTGCGCGCCTTACAGGGTGTCGTAACAAGGGTCATGAATTCACTATTACTGGTTCAAAATTTGTACAAATTCTGACTTCTAAAGAGAGGATTTATCATCTCCTAGAGTCTAGTGGGTGATGGTATTGTCGAACTAATTGGACCCGAAGAGGAAAGAGAAATGTCCAAAAACATGGGACATTCAACATCTCTTTACGGGGGATGTCGGACATAGCCCTACAAAGTACACCCATTGTGAGTTGGATGTGCCTTTCAGGTTTAGGGTGGCCTAAGTAGCGGATATAACCCTACAAAGTACACCCATTGTGAGTTGGATGTGTCTTTTAGGTTTAGGCAGGGGAGAAACGGGTTAGGGAAATGGGATATTCTCGGACCAAGTATTCTCTGGCTTGTTGGTGCTAGAGATGACACTAAATCTAGTGTTAACTATGTCGGGGTTATGGCTCCCAAGTATAATCAAGGTTTCATCTCACCAAGGTACACAAACCCATTTTTGGTCATATAAGATAATTGTGTGATACTTGCTAGTCTATTCATGCTAATGACAACATTATAGCTATCAAGACTTTCTAGAATCTGATTGATTTAAAATGGAGATTAGGAAAGTTTTAAGGAACAACCTAGAATGATGGTGTTTAACCATCATAACCTTTCCGTCAACTATTCCGTAGTCTAATAGGAGTCTAGAATTAACGGAGGGATTTCCAGTTTCTTAATAAGTTTATCAATTGCAATGCTTTAGTCTACTCATGTATTAAACAAGATAGATGCATATCATTGGTTTAGTAAGAACGTACCAGGTACGATGTTGGAGCCTGGATTGGCTTAGGCATTGCCAGCCATGTATACTTGCGAAGGAGTTCCCTTGTTGTCCTTCTTCTGGTTGGCACACTCGTAACATACCACAGCTTTCTTCGGTCCGCTACCGCTCCCACCAGTGGGGTTTCGGTTTCCCTATTGCCCACTTCCACTCCCACATGCATTGGACTTGCCCTTGTTGCTGTTCCCGACATTGGTATTGGGTCGACCTGGGGTAGCAACATTGGTTTGACAATCGCGAGCAAAATGGCCTTGTTGGCCACACTTGTAGCATCCTTGGCATTGTCCTCCAGCAACATGATGGTAGTTGCAGTTTGAACACTTAGGCTTGGTCCCTGAGTAGTTCTTGGTGCGGGTTGTGGGAGTAGTGTCATCCGCTTGCCCAACTTTTTTCTTTTTGGAAGGATGCCGGTGCTGGCTACGAGAGTTATCATCGGATTTCCTCTTATTGTCCGTTTGCCTCTCTGACAGATTGCGGGATCGCTTGTTGATCAGCTCAGTCGCAAATTCCATAGCACCTTCAACAGTGGTGGGTCGTGAAGCTAGCACATTGTCATGAATGTTGTCAGGGAGTCCGCTGACATACTTTTCAATCTTGTCACTCCTTAGAGGAAACATTCTGGTGCACATCAAGCTTAACTCTTAAAATTTTTGGTTGTACCAAAGTATATCATTGTTCTTACACTTGAGATCCCACAGCTCGACTTCCAACTTCTTCATTTCTCCTCTGGGACAATACTTCTCAGTCATTCTTTCCTTGAGGTTGGCCCAAGTGAGAGTATAAGCAGCGTCATGTCCAAGGATGGCGACCACAGAGTTCCACCAGGTAAGGTCACTCTCGAGTAGGGTGCACGTAGCAAACTTAACTATGTTCTCGTCAGCACAACCACTGATGCGGAAGACTGTCTATAGTCTTTCAAACCATTGCATCAATTCAAAAACTCCTTCTTTCCCTCGGTAGTATGAGGGTTTACATTTTAAGAAGTCAGGGTAAGAGGAACCCCTATTAGTGTTGTTTCTGTGTGCATCGAAGTTTGGATTATTGTTTGCATTTGGGTCAGCTCCTCTGGCTGCCATGGCTGTTGTGATGCCTTCGCTTATCATTTCCCACAGTTGTGCGGCAGTGACATTTCGAGTAGCTTCTGGGGATTTAGCATTGTCGGCATTGGAAGTGGTTGCATTATTGGGAATTGACCTTGTAATCACCATTTGTCTATAATCATATACAAAATGAGATTATTAGTTCAAGCGTTAGTACAGTTTTTATACTATTTGCACGAGGAAACTTATGCACTGATTTCATAACAAATTTGGATAACCTGTCAAGATCTCATAATATAATACATTGCACAACAGATATAATAAAGAAAGTGATTAAATGTTACTTCCATGAGAAATTTAACAGTCATCTAGCATAACACAATCTAAGTCATAGGCCGGTCGGGCCTAATCCAAAGTAATGATACACACAGTCTTTAAAACATCATATCCCAAAGTTACATGTCCCAAAAGAAAAGAAAATATAAGTACGGGATTACATCATCAAAAGCTGAAAAAGAGATAAAAGTACAAAAGCCCTATGTCATGATAGCCAGGATGCAACTCGTAAGCTTATCATGACGTATAAGAAGTCTAGTACGTCTATACTAATCCTGCCTGGATGGTCCACTTGATGATGTCGGGGCTGACGGTGCGGATGGAGCTGGTGGGGATGCAGAATTCCTCCTGGTGTTCCACAAAGTCCGAACTGTCGTTCGGGTCTCCTTAAGATTACGGAGTGCAGACAGTAGCTGGTTCCGGAGTCTATCGACGACCCCTCGGAGATAAGCCATCTCCCTAGTAACCCCATCATGTCGGACATTGGCGAGATCAAAGAAAATGGATAATGATTGCTCCTGAGCGGCAAGAGAAGCATGGGTCTGATGCTGTAGAACCTCAATGGCCTGAATGCACTGGTGGAGGCGGTAGTTCTCCTCTAGTAACCACTTCAGTGCCTCGTCCGTCCTTTCCTGGATGCCCTTAGCGGTCTGGGAGTCTCCCCTCATAGTGTGAAAAAGAGTTTCGATACGATCATAGATGACAGCATGGCTTTGTTGACTAACTGCCAACTCGCTGCGGAGGTCAGATATCTCTCGCTCATGGCGTGTAGCCAGTGCAGAGATCTGAGCCTGGACGGAATCGACACGTCTTGCCCTGGAGCCTTCCCTGGTCTCATAAGTGGAGACGGGTGCGGGCCTGGAAAAATAGCCCGATGATAAGGATGGAGGCATGGAATATGGTATGCTAGGAGGGACCCGGCCCTCCTCCATAGAGGTTGGGGCGGGTGTGGCTGATGCTGAGATAGAAAAACGGTCCTTTGGGAGTACAGCTTCGATGGCTTGGTCATCCTCGGATTCCGAGGCGGACAACCATCCACACTGCGTCGATCGTGGGGATGAACAAACAACTGGAGTAGGAGCTACTACGGGTAGAAAAGTCGAGGATGCAGTAGGCGGAGTCATGATGCTCTGAAATAGTATTATTTAAGTTTGAAGTGAGTATAAGCTTACAAACAAAGAACAATATGATTTAGATTACATGTTTTATGAAATATATCCATTTTAAAAATTATTATAATGTTTAAGGTTACAAGTATTAATACTTAGATAATATATATATATATATAGTATATATATAATATATATTATATATATATATATATATATATATATGTGTGTGTATTAACATTTAAGTAGTTCATTTATCAATTTGTATGTGCGAAGTTTGGTTTAATATTGCCTATATTCTCATTTTAGTATTTTATTATGTAGGGCAATATTTTCAAGTTTAGCACGTCTAACATTTTCCATAGCAATATCTCACTAAACAATATTAATAATCAAGTTTAGTAATCAATATATATACACTTATTTCACATAGAATAATATGCCCTAAGATCTATATGCTTAACTAATACGGTCCCAAAATAAAAATCCCAAAAAGATTTTTATAAGTTATAGTCCAGTTTTAAATAAAAGAAAAGTCATTTTATTTTTATTTTATTTAAAAATTTATCTGGTTCTCTATAACTAATGCTCTGATACCATTCCCTGTGACACCCCGGGTAGGGTCAAAATATGCGGAAATATCCACAGAGATGTCACTAGGGTGGATCGATTGCATATAGTCCATAGATCATAAGATAAAGAGTTAATTAAATCAGATTACATGTTTGGTAAACAAATAAAATAAAAATTGTCTTAAACATGGTGAAGAGTGATTGTTTGAGTTTCCCAAATAGAACCCCTGACGAGTCCTACTATGCAGATTACTAAGATGCTGGAGACCATGCACACACCACGTACTAACTTCATATTCCTGTGCAAAACATACTAACGGGGGTCAACATAAAGTTGGTGAATTTACAGATTTTAACAATTAATTAGTTTGGACATACAATAATCATAGAAGTAATAATGCACAAAGCATTCTTACTAAAATATAGATAACATTTGTTTATTATTAGTAACTGAAGCTTAACCTCCACAGTCCTCAACAGATGAGGACGTAGTGTCTTAAAAAAGACACCCATTCCAGTTCCAACGTGGTATACGTCTGTTGTCCCGGCCAAGGCACAGTGAGCATGACTCACCCAGACGGGGATGGTCAATCCCTAATAAATCTATTTATAGCATTCGGGTGATTTACAACAATTTAACAGTTTCAATAATAATCAATCATAGTCAAGTTTATACAATCCAGTTGTGTCCATTATATGTTTGCATATTTTCTTTCCCAAAAAAAGGAAAGTTTTATCAAAAGTTTATATGGGGCTGTAAACTCACCTGGGAGTAGTTAATTGCTGTTTAATACGAATATCCAATTAAAGCTCACGCCAAAGTTATGCCTAATCAGATAGTACAGTCTTAATAGATAGTACAAAGAACATATATGTATGCTTATACAGATTTATTCAGCTCATTTATGCTACGGTATTTATCTAAATAACCGTAGTTCAAGTAGCATCAATATTCATTTAAACTTATTTATATAAGTTTCATTTCTAAGTAAACATAAAATGTTTAACTATTAATATCAGTTGGCATACCTGTATTTATAATAATCATTTAACTTATAATTAAGTTTCTTAGTTAAGTAGACATAAAATGTTCTACTTAAAATATTAGTTTACGTTTTCTGTTCAAGTATTTTAATCACTCATTTACTACTAGGTTTCATTATTATATAAACACAAAAATCCTACTTAATATTAGTTCACGTTCGCAGTTCGTGTATTATAATCATTCATTTAGACTTACTGTTAAGTTTCTTGTTTTAAGTAAACGTGAAATGTTTTACTTATATATTAGCATTCAATTTGTTCAATGTTCATATAGTTTTTATTTTCTAAAAGTATATGAGATTATGTATGAGTAATACATATTCATAATTGTTTATACAATTATATCCTAAAATAAATATAAATATTTTATTTTTAAAAAATAAATATAATATTTTATTTAACCTTAAGTTTCCATAAATTATTTTAATATTTATAAAATAATTTAAACTTAAAAATTTATACCTTAATTCTTATGGTCTAAGTATTTTAATTATGTTTTATTATAATTAAAATAGATTTTTAAGGTTAGGGCTTGGTAATGTTTCGGAATATGGCAAAACTAGTCCCTCTATATTTTTAAACAAGTATAATTTTCAGATTTTACATATTTAGTACCTAGGGCTTGTTAAAGTTTCGACTTATGGCAGATTTAGTCCCCTAGTTATATCTAGGTTTGTAACTTTACTAAAATTACTAAAACAACCCCTAGGGCTTCTTTATGTTTCGGTTGTGACAATCCGTCAATTTATGGTTGATATTTTATTCTCAAGTGTTATTTTAAAACATTATTTTAATGTTATATTATGAACTCACTTATTTTTGGGAAGAAATTTGGATTTACGTCTTGAAGTAGCATCGACTACGTCTAAACCGAAGGATTCTACGTTACGTGCTTACGTTTACATACAACGTTTTTAGTGACAGTCCGACATTTCAGAAAAATAAATTTGTCCATGAATATTATTTTGAGATTTTAAATTTGTGTTGGTTCATAAACTCACAAATTTACGAGAAGAGATTAGGACTTACGATTTTAATGTAACGTCCTTTACGACTAAACCGGAAACCTTAGGATTACATATTTATGTTTTTGAACTCCGTTTTTGATGAGACAATTTTTATTAGATTCGTTTTGTGCCGTTGATTCATAATTTATAAAAACGTTTTTTGTAAAACGACCCGAGGGCACGCAAATCGAGGAAACTAGAATCGAGGAATACCCGTAAATTAGTGGGATGAGACAAAACAAGTTTTGCCCCACCCCACTAATATGGGATGGCAATATGTAAGCTACCACACCATTAGGTGTCAAAACTTCACAAGGAAGCTTGCACACTTGTTGCTTAAAGCTTAACTTGTAAGCTATACACCACAAAACCACTTGCAACAAACCATTTCTCACATTCAACTCATGCAAACCACCATAAACACTCTCCTCTCTCTCTAAAATTCGTCCAAGAACCACCCCTAATTACCCTCATTTGATCAAATTCAACCATAAAATCTTATGTTATTCATGCATAAGATGAAGAACATTTGAAGCCTTGAAGATTGGAGGTGATTCTAACATCCAAGGAGGTGATTTGTTGATGTTCAAGGGCTTATTTCTACAAGAAGTTTACAAGTATTGGTGGTCTTGAAGATTGGTGTTGATCTATCACAAGTTTCTCCATCAAAAATCCAAGCCTTGATGAATACCTACATAATCTTGGTGGTATAAAGATTGTTCTCCCCATCCTCTTGTTATTTTGATTATATAATCATGTATTTTCTTTCTTATTGTATATGTATATGATGAATATATGATGATAAAAATGTTGTGTGGGGATCAAGTGTTGATAAATATGATTAAAAAGATGAAAAACCATAAGAAACAAGGCTAAAATCTTGCTTAAATTGTTGGCTGTATAAAAACAGTAACTAACCACATGTTAGACTGATAAAATGGCAAAATAGAATCAATATACAGTAAGTAATATGTCTTGTACACATGTGAGAGTTGTCCATGCAATGAAATTATTATAACGAGTGAGATATGATCAAAACAAGTTTATAGTACCAATCTGAATAGTCAGTTTTGGACGGACTGTTAAGGATATTTAGAGTTGGATTGAGCAGTATCTAAAACTAAGTTAATTGTAGCACATATCATGTAGTTTATGGTGTCCAAAAATGAGCTTATATCTCATTATAGAACTCAAGATATGGTAAAAATGGTGAAAGTTAAAGTAAACATCAGATTTTGGGAAATTAAAGTATAATAGTATTATATAAACACTCAAATAAAAATAGTATAAAATGTGAATTAAAATCCACTAACTTATATAATACATTTATATAAATATGTATAAGGATAAATAAATGGACATTTTATAAAAATGGTAGTTTGATAAGTTTTATAAGTTATAAAACTATAAACATGATTTTTACGACTTTTTCGGCTATTACCGTAAAATTAACGTTTTTGCTAAAGAAAACTTAGACGGTTGGACCCGTCTAATGTAAAGTTTTTAAAACTCATATACTGATATATAAACATTTATAACAAGTAAAAACCGATAAAACCCGAACTATAAAACATACGGACATTAACGGGCTAAATTAACGTTATTGGACTAATAATACAACAAAATAGGCTAAAACACTTATAAACTTATTTATGGGGCTTAAACCATTTGAGCCTAACATGTAAAGTATAAATACTGATAATAAAAGTATAAAATGGATTAATACAAGTTAAAGAACTTATAATAAGTTTATTGGACTTAAAATATGTAAATAGGTAAGCAGCGTCATGTCCAAGGATGGCGACCACAGAGTTCCACCAGGTAAGGTCACTCTCGAGTAGGGTGCACGTAGCAAACTTAACTATGTTCTCGTCAGCACAACCACTGATGCGGAAGACTGTCTATAGTCTTTCAAACCACTGCATCAATTCAACAACTCCTTCTTTCCCTCGGTAGTATGAGGGTTTACATTTTAAGAAGTCAGGGTAAGAGGAACCCCTATTAGTGTTGTTTCTGTGTGCATCGAAGTTTGGATTATTGTTTGCATTTGGGTCAGCTCCTCTGGCTGCCATGGCTGTTGTGATGCCTTCGCTTATCATTTCCCGCAGTTGTGCGGCAGTGACATTTCGAGTAGCTTCTGGGGATTTAGCATTGTCGGCATTGGAAGTGGTTGCATTATTGGGAATTGACCTTGTAATCACCATTTGTCTATAATCATATACAAAATGAGATTATTAGTTCAAGCGTTAGTACAGTTTTTATACTATTTGCACGAGGAAACTTATGCACTGATTTCATAACAAATTTGGATAACCTGTCAAGATCTCATAATATAATACATTGCACAACAGATATAATAAAGAAAGTGATTAAATGTTACTTCCATGAGAAATTTAACAGTCATCTAGCATAACACAATCTAAGTCATAGGCCGGTCGGGCCTAATCCAAAGTAATGATACACACAGTCTTTAAAACATCATATCCCAAAGTTACATGTCCCAAAAGAAAAGAAAATATAAGTACGGGATTACATCATCAAAAGCTGAAAAAGAGATAAAAGTACAAAAGCCCTATGTCATGATAGCCAGGATGCAACTCGTAAGCTTATCATGACGTATAAGAAGTCTAGTACGTCTATACTAATCCTGCCTGGATGGTCCACTTGATGATGTCGGGGCTGACGGTGCGGATGGAGCTGGTGGGGATGCAGAATTCCTCCTGGTGTTCCACAAAGTCCGAACTGTCGTTCGGGTCTCCTTAAGAGTACGGAGTGCAGACAGTAGCTGGTTCCGGAGTCTATCGACGACCCCTCGGAGATAAGCCATCTCCCTAGTAAACCCATCATGTCGGACATTGGCGAGATCAAAGAAAATGGATAATGATTGCTCCTGAGCGGCAAGAGAAGCATGGGTCTGATGCTGTAGACCCTCAATGGCCTGAATGCGCTGGTGGAGGCGGTAGTTCTCCTCTAGTAACCACTTCAGTGCCTCGTCCGTCCTTGCCTGGATGCCCTTAGCGGTCTGGGAGTCTCCCCTCATAGTGCGAAAAAGAGTTTCGATACGATCATAGATGACAGCATGGCTTTGTTGACTAACTGCCAACTCGCTGCGGAGGTCAGATATCTCTCGCTCATGGCGTGTAGCCAGTGCAGAGATCTGAGCCTGGACGGAATCGACACGTCTTGCCCTGGAGCCTTCCCCGGTCTCATAAGTGGAGACGGGTGCGGGCCTGGAAAAATAGCCCGATGATAAGGATGGAGGCATGGAATATGGTATGCTAGGAGGGACCCGGTCCTCCTCCATAGAGGTTGGGGCGGGTGTGGCTGATGCTGAGATAGAAAAACGGTCCTTTGGGAGTACAGCTTCGATGGCTTGGTCATCCTCGGATTCCGAGGCGGACAACCATCCACACTGCGTCGATCGTGGGGATGAACAAACAACTGGAGTAGGAGCTACTACGGGTAGAAAAGTCGAGGATGCAGTAGGCGGAGTCATGATGCTCTGAAATAGTATTATTTTAAGTTTGAAGTGAGTATAAGCTTACAAACAAAGAACAATATTATTTAGATTACATGTTTTATGAAATATATCCCTTTTAAAAAGTTATTATAATGTTTTAAGGTTACAAGTATTAATACTTATATATATATATATATATATATATATATATATATATATATATATATATATATATATATATATATATATATATATATATATATATATATATATATATATATATATATATATATATATATATATATGTGTGTGTATTAACATTTAAGTAGTTCATTTATCAATTTGTATGTGCGAAGTTTGGTTTAATATTGCCTATATTCTCATTTTAGTATTTTATTATGTAGGGCAATATTTTCAAGTTTAGCACGTCTAACATTTTCCATAGCAATATCTCACTAAACAATATTAATAATCAAGTTTAGTAATCAATATATATACACTTAGTTCACATAGAATAATATGCCCTAAGATCTATATGCTTAACTAATACGGTCCCAAAATAAAAATCCCAAAAAGATTTTTATAAGTTATAGTCCAGTTTTAAATAAAAGAAAAGTCATTTTATTTTTATTTTATTTAAAAATTCATCTGGTTCTCTATAACTAATGCTCTGATACCATTCCCTGTGACACCCCGGGTAGGGTCAAAATATGCGGAAATATCCACGGAGATGTCACTAGGATGGATCGATTGCATATAGTCCATAGAGCTTAAGATAAAGAGTTAATTAAATCAGATTACATGTTTGGTAAACAAATAAAATAAAAATTGTCTTAAACATGGTGAAGAGTGATTGTTTGAGTTTCCCAAATAGAACCCCTGACGAGTCCTACTATGCAGATTACTAAGATGCTGGAGACCATGCACACACCACGTACTAACTTCATATTCCTGTGCAAAACATTCTAACGGGGGTCAACATAAAGTTGGTGAATTTACAGATTTTAACAATTAATTAGTTTGGACATAAAATAATCATAGAAGTAATAATGCACAAAGCATTCTTACTAAAATATAGATAACATTTGTTTATTATTAGAAACTGAAGCTTAACCTCCACAGTCCTCAACAGATGAGGACGTAGTGTCTTAAAAAAGACACCCATTCCAGTTCCAACGTGGTATACGTCTGTTGTCCCGGCCAAGGCACAGTGAGCATGACTCACCCAGACGGGGATGGTCAATCCCTAATAAATCTATTTATAGCATTCGGGTGATTTACAACAATTTAACAGTTTCAATAATAATCAATCATAGTCAAGTTTATACAATCCAGTTGTGTCCATTATATGTTTGCATATTTTCTTTCCCAAAAAAAGGAAAGTTTTATCAAAAGTTTATATGGGGCTGTAAACTCACCTGGGAGTAGGTAATTGCTGTTTAATACGAATATCCAATTAAAGCTCACGCCAAAGTTATGCCTAATCAGATAGTACAGTCTTAATAGATAGTACAAAGAACATATATGTATGCTTATACAGATTTTATTCAGCTCATTTATGCTACGGTATTTATCTAAATAACCGTAGTTCAAGTAGCATCAATATTCATTTAAACTTATTTATATAAGTTTCATTTCTAAGTAAACATAAAATGTTTAACTATTAATATCAGTTGGCATACCTGTATTTATAATAATCATTTAACTTATAATTAAGTTTCTTAGTTAAGTAGACATAAAATGTTCTACTTAAAATATTAGTTTACGTTTTCTGTTCAAGTATTTTAATCACTCATTTACTACTAGGTTTCATTATTATATAAACACAAAAATCCTACTTAATATTAGTTCACGTTCGCAGTTCGTGTATTATAATCATTCATTTAGACTTAGTGTTAAGTTTCTTGTTTTAAGTAAACGTGAAATGTTTTACTTATATATTAGCATTCAATTTGTTCAATGTTCATATATTTTTTATTTTCTAAATGTATATGAGATTATGTATGAGTAATACATATTCATAATTGTTTATACAATTATATCCTAAAATAAATATAAATATTTTATTTTTAAAAAATAAATATAATATTTTATTTAACCTTAAGTTTCCATAAATTATTTTAATATTTATAAAATAATTTAAACTTAAAAATTTATACCTTAATTCTTATGGTCTAAGTATTTTAATTATGTTTTATTATAATTAAAATAGATTTTTAAGGTTAGGGCTTGGTAATGTTTCGGAATATGGCAAAACTAGTCCCTCTATATTTTTAAACAAGTATAATTTTCAGATTTTACATATTTAGTACCTAGGGCTTGTTAAAGTTTCGACTTATGGCAGATTTAGTCCCCTAGTTATATCTAGGTTTGTAACTTTACTAAAATTACTAAAACAACCCCTAGGGCTTCTTTAAGTTTCGGTTGTGACAATCCGTCAATTTATGGTTGATATTTTATTCTCAAGTGTTATTTTAAAACATTATTTTAATGTTATATTATGAACTCACTTCTTTTTGGGAAGAAATTTGGATTTACGTCTTGAAGTAGCATCGACTACGTCTAAACCGAAGGATTCTACGTTACGTGCTTACGTTTACATACACCGTTTTTAGTGACAGTCCGACATTTCAGAAAAATAAATTTGTCCATGAATATTATTTTGAGATTTTAAATTTGTGTTGGTTCATAAACTCACAAATTTACGAGAAGAGATTAGGACTTACGATTTTAATTTAACGTCCTTTACGACTAAACCGGAAACCTTAGGATTACATATTTACGTTTTTGAACTCCGTTTTTGATGAGACAATTTTTATTAGATTCGTTTTGTGCCGTTGATTCATAATTTATAAAAACGTTTTTTGTAAAACGACCCGAGGGCACGCAAATCGAGGAAACTAGAATCGAGGAATACCCGTAAATTAGTGGGATGAGACAAAACAAGTTTTGCCCCACCCCACTAATATGGGATGGCAATATGTAAGCTACCACACCATTAGGTGTCAAAACTTCACAAGGAAGCTTGCACACTTGTTGCTTAAAGCTTAACTTGTAAGCTATACACCACAAAACCACTTGCAACAAACCATTTCTCACATTCAACTCATGCAAACCACCATAAACACTCTCCTCTCTCTCTAAAATTCGTCCAAGAACCACCCCTATTTACCCTCATTTGATCAAATTCAACCATAAAATCTTATGTTATTCATGCATAAGATGAAGAACATTTGAAGCCTTGAAGATTGGAGGTGATTCTAACATCCAAGGAGGTGATTTGTTGATGTTCAAGGGCTGATTTCTACAAGAAGTTTACAAGTATTGGTGGTCTTGAAGATTGGTGTTGATCTATCACAAGTTTCTCCATTAAAAATCCGAGCCTTGATGAATACCTACATAATCTTGGTGGTATAAAGATTGTTCTCCCCATCCTCTTGTTATTTTGATTATATAATCATGTATTTTCTTTCTTATTGTATATGTATATGATGAATATATGATGATAAAAATGTTGTGTGGGATCAAGTGTTGATAAATATGATTAAAAAGATGAAAAACCATAAGAAACAAGGCTAAAATCTTGCTTAAATTGTTGGCTGTATAAAAACAGTAACTAACCACATGTTAGACTGATAAAATGGCAAAATAGAATCAATATACAGTAAGTAATATGTCTTGTACACATGTGAGAGTTGTCCATGCAATGAAATTATTATAACGAGTGAGATATGATCAAAACAAGTTTATAGTACCAATCTGAATAGTCAGTTTTGGACGGACTGTTAAGGATATTTAGAGTTGGATTGAGCAGTAGCTAAAACTAAGTTAATTGTAGCACATATCATGTAGTTTATGGTGTCCAAAAATGAGCTTATATCTCATTATAGAACTCAAGATATGGTAAAAATGGTGAAAGTTAAAGTAAACATCAGATTTTGGGAAATTAAAGTATAATAGTATTATATAAACACTCAAATAAAAATAGTATAAAATGTGAATTAAAACCCACTAACTTATATAATACATTTATATAAATATGTATAAGGATAAATAAATGGACATTTTATAAAAATGGTAGTTTGATAAGTTTTATAAGTTATAAAACTATAAACATGATTTTTACGACTTTTTCGGCTATTACCGTAAAATTAACGTTTTTGCTAAAGAAAACTTAGACGGTTGGACCCGTCTAATGTAAAGTTTTTAAAACTCATATACTGATATATAAACATTTATAACAAGTAAAAACCGATAAAACCCGAACTATAAAACATACGGACATTAACGGGCTAAATTAACGTTATTGGACTAATAATACAACAAAATAGGCTAAAACACTTATAAACTTATTTATGGGGCTTAAACCATTTGAGCCTAACATGTAAAGTATAAATACTGATAATAAAATTATAAAATGGATTAATACAAGTTAAAGAACTTATAATAAGTTTATTGGACTTAAAATATGTAAATAGGTAAAACTAGTAAACTAGTATAAAAGTTATCGACACATAACACTAAAATGAGTAAACGAGAATATGTAAACCCACTTGATCATCATATATATATAATCATCATATGTATACATAATTGTTATTTTTATAAAGTCATTGGACATGAGTCTAAGACGAGTATTATTTGTCTAGGTTTCCGTGATTGAAGCACGTACCGTACATCCAAATCGCCGATAATCGCCTTCCCACATCAACGTGAGTTCATAGCCTCGCAATATTTTAAATGTTTTATGAAATGTTTTATAAAACCGCGAGGGAGATAACATGTTAGTTTTTATAAAATAGGACACCATTTGTCCCGATTGTTTGTTTATTGATTTGGACCCGAATGATTGTATGACCCGAATGTATGACCCGATAAATGATTAAAGGACCCGATAGATGAAATCAAATGGATTATTAAAGTTAGGTTATGTCACTAAAAGTCCCATTAGCATGAATTGTGAACTACCGGGAGTTGGTAGACGCTTATGCATATAATAGTACTATTTGGGGACGATCACCCCAGTTCGCGCCTTGACGGTTGATGCCCGTCGTGCCACATTGATTGGTAAGCGAATTTATGTATGAGAAGATTTCCATAGCGTGACCTTTGTGACGACATGCTACTTTAGATGGTCAAATTGAGTATCGGGTTAGCTACCCGTTGTTGGTTTAGTAAGGTAACAATGTCATGCGGCTTATAATAATCCAAACTAACGAAATACTACTAGACGCTCCGAATTACGATGTATTGCCTGACTAGCAATACAGGGTCATACTATTGATATTATGTTCGTGTTTTGGTTTTTATAACCATATTCATATAACGGTTTTTATTTAATCTATACAACGTTGCAAAACGTATTGTATGGTGTTTTTAACGACAATGATTCGTATAATGATTTTTAAGGCAAATGCCTATATTATGATTTTGATAAAGATTTGTATAAAATAATTTTGGCTATTTTATGGCCTATTACAATGGTTTGTACGAAATGATTTTTGGAAATAATTTTATTCCAAAGTTATATTGATGGAATTTATTAAACTCTATGAATTCACTCGGCGTTATCGCTGACCTTTTCTTTTAACATGTTTTATCTCAGGTACTTGAAGGTAATTCTCGGGAAGACGACAAGAATTCATGGCCCGCACTTAAATTATAATTTCCATTCAAATGTTTGTAAAACCTGTATTAAATACAATGACTTGGGACCGATGTAACTTTGATATTTATGAATGGAAATGCTTTATTATTAAACGACGCGATTTTTTTATGCGTTGTCTATGATGCGAGTAATGTGCTATCCCGTAACACCAACTAGTCTTCCGTTGTATTGAGTTGCATAAATTTGGGGGTGTTACAGTTTGGTACCAAAGCTCTCGTTATAGAGAACGAAAGATTTTTAAAACTAAGGTTTTGAATAAAACATTTCAAAATCTTTTAACTATAAACATTTTTCTCAAAATGTCTAAAAATATTTTGACTATAACGGTGCCGAAGAATTCCCGAATTACCGACAAGGCCAGACTGAGAAGTGTTATTTTAATATATATATAACTTGGATTATATATATATATGATGTAATTTTATTACATGATTGTTGATGATTGTTTTGATATTTATACGAGGTATTTATACGACGTAGATTGCCACAAAGAACCCTAAATCCCCTAGTAAATTAATCGAAGCTATTCTCGTAGGAATTCTAGCTATCCTAGATCTAAACCAAGTTGTGGATATTTATGATCCGAACAAAATGGTTGATATTCGTAGAAATGTTGGTATTAGATGATTATGATATTAAAGAAGAATTGGCGATATTAAAACTGATATCGATGTCATGACGATCTTTCTTTATAGAGTGGAGTTTGACAAAACGTTACCACCCGGAAAGGTGTCATCTGATTCGTTGTCACCCAATTCTTAAATTGAAATCGAAAGGGTGAATATTGCACTTGAGGCTGTCATTGGAACCATTACCCAAAAGCCTCATGCCACTAGTACCTTTCCGAGAAGTCTAATCAAATGATCGAGTCATTTCATACTAGTGACTCATTTGATAACTATTAATGAAAGAGCTATAGGATTGGAAATTAAGTGATGTTCATATCGAGCTTTTATTGCCCTATTAAGGTCTAAAAATAAAATTGAAAAGTATTGGAGAATGAGGTAGGATATCGAATTGAGAATAAGTTGGTTGAGACTTGAATAAAGTAAAATTTAACTTGTATGGAATAAGAAATTGTTAAGAGGAAGTCATTAAGTCCTGTCATTGAATTATAAGGTTTTAATTGATTGTAGGTTTGTGTTAAGTGTTATTCCTAGACCATTGTACACTAACGAGGATGCCCAGTGTCCAATAAATAAATTGAAGAAATCTTCTTCTGAATTGGGACCGATGGATCTTCCGGGATAGGCAGGACACCAAATGACTCTTGTAGATTAGTATTCATTGTGGTATCTTTTGAAAATAATCCCTAACTTAACTGAGACATCAGTTGGTAGGATGAGTTCTTGGAATTGTATGACATAGTGACACATGATGTGTTACGATACAATTTTGACTTGTTTGAGATTAATGAAAAGACTACCTTTGATTGCTAAATTCTACATGTATTGATGTTATCTATCTTTTATTGCTTCATCCTAATGCTCGCATTAGTGATGCAACCATTGAACAAATACTCATCTCGATTTGAGTTATGTTGTGGATTATTCTCTTTTGAGTGCCATCAAGGTCATGAACCTCATGATTATTTGGCTAAAGCTCATTTCCTATCATATTATAGTTAGTTCTTGGTGAACAACTCTTCATCACTCTTTTGCAGATCACACATTGTTTTTATAAAGTCAAAACGGTATCCTTTGAGAAAATTTAATTTTCATCACAATAAGGATTATTTAAAGTGAGATTTATAAGTGATTGATATCAAAATGAAGTTGTTTATGAAACGCTTTGGAAACTTAATTATTTCCATAACAAAGAAAATCTTTGTAAATATATTCTTGATTCTTATCTAAGAATTAAGCATGAAAATGATTTTACTATAAACATGGATGATAAAATTTTGACGAACTGAGTATTGCATCGTTAATCTTGAAATTGTATATAGTTGCGCGCCTACATACAATTTGGAATGGACCATGCAAGGCTGATTAGTAGTCACCATAAAACTGATTAATAAACGCTACGTTTTCTTCGAAGATTGTGAAAGATTAAATTTTATGAGATCTGCAAGAAGTGAAAAATACGGACATAGTGTTAGGGACACCTACATATGTGCCTGTAGCATCTATTCTTCTGAGTTGAATTTACTCATCTATGGAAATTGTCTTATTTGATAATTGACAATTCTTTCTTGTCCAATTCTCCCGTAGTAAGATTCTTAGGAAAAGTATTTGATTATCGAGTGTTAATACCCGACTGGATGTATCGACGTTCCTATCATTTCTTTTGATTTGATTTCATTTGAATGACCTGGGTAACGATCCGAGGAGCTTTCGAATGCGTACTCAAATTATGAAAACATGGGATATATTCATATTCATTAAATGTTTTCGTCTGTATCTGATTTGAAATTCTCTCGCGTAGATTATGCGTTGACCTTACTCTTTTAAGGTTAGTTATGTAAAACCCGCATGCTTTTACCATGAATAGTGCCCTTAAGATCGTATGTCCTAGATTAAAACTTACCTTATTTAGTATTGATCACATTCATGTGCTAATAGTCAAGCAAGTGCATACGTGTATGACAGGATAAGTATCGATTACGTACGAACTCATGATAAACAGTTAATAAATATGTCACGTGAACATAATTAAATCATGATCACCATTTAAAATACGAACTAGAATAATTACGTATATACATATAATATAATTACGAGCGTTAAAATTTCGATAAACGACATGATAAAATAAACAGAAACACTTTAAACACGAACACGTTAACCACGAACGAACACGAAACATCGGGACACGAGAAAGGTACGGGTACCCCATGTGGGGCCCCCATACCCACGGCACAACAACAAGAAATGGGCTAAGCCCATGGACTTTTACAAGTAAAGGGGGGTTATGGTAAATATGTTTTTCATTTTTCACTTTCAAGCAAAATAACATTTTAACCTAAAAAGTTTTCTCCTCCTCCTCCTTGGTTCCTTTTGTGCCGCCACCTACATCACCACCATAGGAGGGTGTTGTTGATTTTTGACATTGAATACAAGTGTTAGAAACCGTGTTTGTTCATCCCCTTTCAAGCTACGTGTCGGTATATCATTCTAAACCCTTCTTTTTAATTCTTTTTGATCTTTGATTATTTTCATGAACATGTTATTATTTTTCTTATTAAACATGATAATTAAACATTGATCTAACATGTTTTGGGGTAAATTAAAATCAAAGAACGTTATAAAAAGGGTGTTTGTTTTAGCCGCCTAGCAAACAAACCCGAGGGGGGGTTGGTTTGCTTATTGCCGCCACCACCAAGACCATTTTTGGTCTTGGTTGGTGCTTGTGGGACCCACGGCAGCAAGGAGGCACACGTGCCCCGAGTTTGGCTCGGGGTACGGTGTCGAATTCATGCCCGATTCATGGTTCGTTGGTTAAATCATGATCTATGTTACATGTTAATTTTTATGAATCATGAACTTAGGATATAAATTAATTAATAACATGAGATATTAATTAAATCATGACTTAGGTTATTCTAATTATTAATTTAGCATGATATTAATTTAACCTAAGTATATTTATGTTATAAGTTATAAATTAATTAATTATTTAAAACATGCCTATAATTAATTAA
This sequence comes from Glebionis coronaria, assembly GCA_025667525.1. Lineage (NCBI taxonomy): Eukaryota > Viridiplantae > Streptophyta > Magnoliopsida > Asterales > Asteraceae > Glebionis > Glebionis coronaria. The sequence continues at coordinate 289,732,118 of CM046874.1, read as the reverse complement.
TTTAGACATGACTTAGGTTATATTATTAATAATAATAATACACATTTTAACCTAAGTATTTTCATTTCATTTTAATTAAAACATGTTATACTTTAATTAAAATGCTTAACTTATAGTTTAATTAAAATACATGAAATAATAATTAGACTATATACTATATCATATGACTTAAGAAATCAGCTTATAAACACGTAGACTTATATGTTAGCTTATGTAACCAGCTTAATTCTAAATATGGAAACTTCTACTTATTGAAACTTAATTAAATAAGGCAACTAATCTATTAATGGAAACCTTCTATATATGGAAATCTATCTAATTCAGGCAGCTAATCTAATCATGGAAACCTTCTATATATGGAAACTTATTTAATTAAGGCAGCTGATCTATTTTTGGAAACTTTCTATTTTTAGAAACTAATCTATTTTAAGCAGTAAATTCTATTTTAGGAAACTTTCTATTTTTGGAAACTTTCTATTTTTGGAAACTTTCTATTTTTAGAAACTTTCTATTTTTGGTAACTTTCTATTTTTGGAAACTTTCTATTTTTGGAAACTTTCTATTTTTGGAAACCTGCTATATTTTTGGAAACTTTCTATTTTTGGAAACCTGCTATATTTTTGGAAAGTTACTTATTATTACACAGTAAGTATAATAATACATGAAATACCAGTAATACTTAATCAGATTAATCAGAATACAAGATAAACACAGTTTAAGACTTTAAACAGTGAACCATGACCTAAAACATACCAAGTCAGCTAAAATGAGACATAAAACCCAGTACGTAATCAGTGAATCGATACTTATACACGTGTGTATTCATGTAGTGATAGTGATCCAGAAGTAGGAGTCTTTCTTCCATTCATTCACTGGACTTGAGGTACGGATTCCCGTCCTTTCAGTATGGACATTCTTTCCTTATTAGGATTTCCCCGTATGCAGCCAACTGTTTTCCCCAGTATTTGTTTTATTGTTTTGAACTGCTTATGTTTAATTAGCATAATCTATAGCCATATACAAGCATGACCAGTTTCACCTAGTTATGGAGGTACCATAACCATAACATTGGAGGCACCAATGTTATGACTTCCCCACGGCGGAGTGATTGCTCGTGGCGTCCCTTTCAGTTTTGGCCATATTATATATCATGTGGGGCATATGGGTGCATCCTAGTTACATGTTTTATTCAGTATTTCATGGTGAATGTGGTGTGTGCCTTGCATCCTTCACAAGGAGTTGATCCCTCCTACCCAAACCAGTATATTAATTAGAGGCATCCCCTCTAATCAGCATGATGAGGTCACCCCTCCAAGTATTCATGCACGTGACCTTTTCATGACCTATATGGGCTATGGTATATTTATGTTAAAACAGTTTTCATAAGATAAACATAAGGCTTTTCAAACTATAAAACCAGTTTTCTTAATACTTAACCAGTTTACTCAGAACTTAGTCTTCCGCTGTTATATGTTACATGCTTATCCTATTTCATGCTATATTGTATATCCGTGCACTGAGTGTTTTGCTCAGCCGTTACTTTCCTTTCCATGTCCCAAAACGGCAGGTACCCAAGACTCGAGCATTTGGAGGACATGCATAGGATGGAAGTTGCCATAGACTTCTTCTCCTGTTTCCTTCATATATTTATGCTGGTTTAGTCTTTCATTCAGTTCATTTACTTTGTTTATGTTTTGGGCTTATGTTTGGGAACCGATGTTTGATTCCGGTTTTCCTTATGGTCATGTATGTTTTGCTACATATTACCTTGCATGCTTTGATGACACGCCATAATTACGCGTGACATGCCATTTATCAAAATGGGGTGTTACAATTATGGTATCAGAGCCAAGGCTTCGACCTGTAGGCTCTAAAACTCGACCTGTGACTAGTGGGTAGTCACCAGGAGCTTCCTAAGCCAACGATTGTTATTCCACGTATTGATGTTTCAGCGCGTTGTTGTTTTAACCATTATGTTTTCAGCACCTTTTTTTTTGTTTTAGCCATGACGTTTTCAGCACCTTGTTGTTTTCACCATGATGTTTTCACCAGTATCATCTTACTAATATGGAATGAACAACCGTCATCCATACTTAGTTATGTGTCATTGTCTATGCATGATGTTCCTCGTGAACTGTGACGATGTGGACTGACCCCAGTAGTTCATAATTTTCACATAAAATTTTTTCTGTTAAGTTTTGACAATGACTTTTAATTATTATGTTCCATGCATTCATGCATTTATATCATATGTCATCTGTTGCAGGAATTTTGACTAAGTAATGGTTGGTACAGGACTGGCCCTATTTAGTCGCATGTGCTTTTATCGAAAATTTTAACTTTGGGACCGACCCATAGGCGTCCCCTCTCCATGTCTTTTGTTTTGGGACCGACCCATAGGCGTCCCCTCGCACATATAAAAGGTTTTTATAAACTACATTACACATTCATGCACTATTTTCATGCATAAAATTTTTCTCATGATTTATATTGGCATAAATTTTTTTTTATTTTTATTTTTTTTTCATGTCCCCTCATAAGTTACTATGTTTTTATGTCAAGTATGTTTTCATACTGTCATGGTTAACTTCGGTTTCATGCTGAATATATTATACACTTGTAACACCCCCACAATTGCTATGCGCAGCGGAACTACAACAATGGGTGCTACTCAGTATTCATTACACACAAGATATATCAAACGACGCTAAAAAGACGTCAACTTAAAACTTGAATTTAAAGTTGTTAGATGATACATGTCCACGGTTTTTCCAACCCCAATTTGGTACAACAGAGTTTAGCGTTTTCGGTCCCCATGAATCTCAACCCAAGAATTTCAGTTTTACAACAACATAACGTTAAACTTTAAATTGTTTAAGTAGAAAAAGGAGGAAAAACAAGCGGACTCCAAGCCATACACACAACATCCATCCCATGCATGCTCCATTCTACACTTCAGCGGTTACCTGAAACACATGCCAAAATTTTGGTCAACGAAAACGTTGAGTGGAATTCATAGGTTTTACAATCCATTTGAACGTATATAAAATAAAAACCATTCGTGATCATTTATAGACTTGTCGATCAAACAATCTATAATCACGATACTGACAATTGTGTTTAAGCTCATGACACTAATCCGTTAACTCAATCACCCGCGTAATAAATACCGGCGTGATTCAGATGAAACCAGTGCCCCTTCTAAAGGCATCAGTTGCAATTATACCTTATTTCTCATACAAAATAATCTACCGCAGAACTTACTAAAAGTACAGCTTCTCGGCTAGCATTGGGTCGTTAACCCCGTAGTACTACAAATTGCATAAGCGGCTATTTCCCCCTACTCGAGGGCAGGACAATAGTTAATAGTTCATGATTTTAGGGACTTTTGCAACTTTGGTACTCAACACAATTTCTAAGGCAACTTTCGGGTCTAACAATCATTCATGATATACGTTCCTTTTAAAAACTAGCATGCATTTCCCTCGCGGGTAAAACAATTTGAAATAAACATAAGCGAGGCTATAAATTCACACCTTAGATCTTAAGTAGTCGGTAGTTCGAGGGATGATCACTGACGACGAAACGGATGCCCGGTTAAATGAACACCTATCACAAATAACGCGTAATGAGTAATCTCATTTTAAATACTTACGGTACTGTATAAAATACATATATACTAGTCACTTAAGACAAGTATATCTCACTCCAAAAACAAAACAACAAGCACCACTCATTTTACACCATTTGTTCTCATTACTTACGTTGTCCATTTTTACTCATTCTCGCCGGTACTCGACTAAAGTACGGGCTGTTTTACCATGTTTAACCACACTTATAAAATTTGACAAAATTCTCAAAAATCCTATAAGACCTGTAGATAACATGTTTCTAAGCCCAATAAAAGTTTTTACTTTTACGACCCGTTACTCGACGCTTTTCCAAGACTACATTTTACGGGCTGAAATTGCACTTCGACCAATTTTGACCTCTTTGACCTATATGAAATGTACCTTTGACTTCTTTGACTCATAAGTCAACTTATAGACTCATTTATACAGGTTTAGGACCAAATTTTGACCCTTGACCATTTACCAATTCATACTTGTGACCCTCGGGATTTGACTAAAACTTTACACAAATTCGGATTATGAAAGTCCTCGTCTCCCGGTACTCGATCTTTAAAACCTCATAACTTTTAGCTCGTTTTGAGTCACGGGCTCTACCTTATACCAAATTAAAGACAAGAAGACCCTCTATAACTACATTTAGTTTTCAAGACCTGGAAAAAAAATAATTTTTATAAAATGAGCTCAAAGTTTCTGCCTAAATTTGGCTACTCCAAAATCACGCTTAGACTCGATTTCAAACCTTCTAACCACCACTAGGCATCATCCTAAGCCTCCCTAAACATATCCAAACACCAAATTTCAGTCCTACCCCTATTGATCAACCAATCTCAAAATCAAAAATCAAAGAAATTAAACATGCAATCACCTAAACCTACTTAAATCATCCTTAAACACATAACCAAACACAAGACTAAGCTCAAAATCCAACAACCACCATGGCTCCCCAAACACCCCTTGTGCCGTGGGGTTTGGGTGACCCAATCACCACAACCAAATTGATTTTGGTGGGTTTTCTTGGTGTTTATGCTTCCATTACTCATAAATTTAACATGCATTACATCAATTAGCCTCAAAAACGAATTTGGATCATCATGAAAATTTTTGGAAAACTTTTGTTAGTGCATGTGGGATTTAAGCACATAGAAATGTAGGGAATGACCAAATTAGATGTGGTCTAACCTTAATTTTTATGAAAATCAAGTGAAAAAAAGTTTTTGATGGATTTCTTGGTGGGTTGGGGGTGTCCGTCGGCTATGGGAGCAAGAGAGGGAGATAGTTGTTTAATTTTTGGTGATATGTTCTATGTGTTTGTGTTTATGCCATTTTGGGGCTTTTTGGTGGATTGGGAGGGACCATTTTGCAATATTTGGTTTCTTTTGGCCTTAAGTTGAAAACGTCCTCAAAACTTTGCGGGTTCGACTCATTAGTAAATTTTGAAAATTTTACGGGAGTCGGAAATCATCCCGAACGCTCCAAAATATTTTTTGGGATACTTTAAATGTACTCGGAAGGCTATAAAACTCACCCGACTCAACTTAACACGAACCGTAAATAAAATTCTCGAAAAATTACATTATCGATAAATCGTCAATAATTATATAAAATTAGGCATCCCTCGGGATCGTAATCGTCATCATCCTTCTTAAATCGTCAAACGTAAAAATTATAACCTTGAACATCGGCTTTAACCAAAATACTTATAAATATAGAAATTAAAATTTATTAAAAATTTCAAAAATTAGCGTAATTTAGGGTAACGTTAATGACCTCGATTCTAGGGTGTCACATCCACCCCTCCTTAAAGAGAGCGACGTCCCGGCGCTCGCCTCTTCTTGTACTCACATTTCGTTCTACTGGAACAGATGAGGATACCTTTCCTTAAAAAAGTCCTCGCGTTCCCAAGTGTATTTCGGTCCACGCTTAGAATTCCATCGGACCTTCACAATAGGAATCCTACTACGCTTCAACCGCTTGACCTCTCGGTCCATAATTTCCACAGGTTCTTCCACAAAGTGCATTTTGTCGTCCAGTCGAATCTCGTCCAAAGGAATCACCAATTCCTTGTCCGCCAAACTCTTCTTCAAGTTCGATACGTGAAACGTGTCGTGAATAGCACTAAGTTCGGTCGGCAATTCTAACTTGTACGCTGCTGGTCCAATTCTTTCAACGATCTTAAACGGTCCAATATACCTCGGACTCAACTTTCCTTTCTTTCCAAAACGAATTACACCCTTCCACGGCGATACCTTGAGCATAACCATATCTCCAACTTCAAACTCCAACGGTTTCCTTCGGTTATCGGCATAACTCTTCTGTCGGCTTCTCGCAGCAAGTAGTCGGTTCTTGATTTGCACAATCTTCTCTGTCGTTTCTAAAACCATTTCGGGTCCAGTCAATTGACTTTCTCCTACTTCACTCCAACACACAGGCGATCTACACTTCCTTCCATACAATGCTTCGAACGGTGCTGCCTTGATACTCGCATGATAACTATTATTGTACGAAAATTCCACCAGAGGCAAGTGGCGTTCCCAACTTCCTCCAAAATCAATCACGCATGCTCGGAGCATGTCCTCCATCGTCTGGATAGTTCGTTCACTCTGACCGTCAGTTTCCGGGTGATAAGCCGTTCTTAAACTCAATTCAGTGCCCATCGCACGTTGAAGCGATTTCCAAAATTCCGACGTAAATCTACTATCGCGATCCGAAATGATCGATAACAGCACTCCATGTCTACAGACGATCTCTTTCACGTACACGCTGGCGAGTTTTTCCATGTTGTCCGTCTTCTTCATAGGTAAGAAATGAGCAGATTTCGTTAACCTATCCACAATCACCCATATCATATCACATCCACTAGGAGTCCTAGGTAAACCCGTCACGAAATCCATAGCGATTTTCTCCCATTTCCATTCTGGGATCTCTGGTTGTACCAACAATCCAGATGGTTTCTTATGTTCTGCCTGAACCTTCGCGCAAGTCAAACACTTACTAACGTAACGAGCAATATCTGCCTTCATATTCGGCCACCAGTAAACTTTCTTCAGGTCGTGGTACATTTTGTCCGATCCAGGATGTATCGAATACTTCGACTTATGCGACTCATTCATAACCAATTCTCGAACTCCAGGCTTTCCTTCCTCAGATGAACACAGTGGTAACCAAATCCGATTCTCAAAATATCTCAGTCCGTCTGACCTAATCACGAAAAGAGGTTTCAACATTCGTCCCAAGTTCTCGGCTTCAACATTCCCTTTCATTAGTCCTCTCTCCTGAGCCTTCAGTATGGTTTCGGTCAAGTCAACGCTCTCGGTCATCACTAAAGCTCTGACCCTCAAAGGTTTCTCCCGTTCCTTCCTACTCAGTGCATCCGCTACAACATTCGCCTTCCCAGGGTGGTAGCGAATTTCGCAGTCATAATCACTCAGTAGTTCAACCCATCGTCTTTGTCGCATATTCAACTCCTTTTGATCTAAAATGTGCTGCAAACTCTTGTGGTCAGTGAATACAACACACTTTGTCCCATACAGATAGTGTCTCCACAACTTCAACGCAAAAACTACCGCTCCTAATTCCAAATCGTGCGTCGTGTAGTTCTCCTCATTCTTCCTTAGTTGCCTCGACGCGTAAGCTATCACCTTTTCACGTTGCATTAATACCGCTCCATAACCCTTACGAGACGCATCACAATACACTACGAAGTCTTCGGTTCCTTCAGGCAATGATAAAATCGGTGCGGAACAAAACTTATCCTTAAGCGTTTCGAAAGCAAGCTCTTCCTCAATTCCCCATTCATACACCCTATTCTTTTCGGTAAGCCTCGTCAATGGTTTTGCAATCAACGAAAATCCTTCAATGAACCTTCGATAATACCCCGCTAAACCCAGAAATTGTCAAACTTCAGTCGGCGTCGTCGGCGCTGACCATTCCCTGATCGCTTCGATCTTGGCAGGATCCACACGAACTCCCTCACTATCAATCACATGACCTAGAAACTGCACTGATTCCAACCAAAACTCACACTTCGAGAATTTTGCATACAACTTCTCCTTCCTTAACAACTCCAAAATCTTTCTCAGGTGCTTCTCGTGCTCCTCCTTACTCTTAGAGTAAATAAGTATATCGTCGATAAAAACAATAACAAACTTATCTAGATACGGCTTGCACACGCGATTCATAAGATCCATGAATACAGCAGGCGCGTTCGTCAACCCAAACGGCATCACTCGAAATTCAAAGTGTCCATACCGCGTACGAAAGGCAGTTACAGGAATGTCCTCCTCTCTTACACGCAGTTGATGATACCCTGATCTTAAATCGATCTTGGAGTATACACTGGAACCTTGCAATTGATCGAACAAATCGTCAATCCTCGGCAATGGGTACCGATTCTTAACCGTCAGCTTATTGAGTTCCCTATAGTCAATACACATCCGAAACGAACCATCTTTCTTCTTTACGAACAACACTGGCGCTCCCCAAGGTGATGAGCTCGGCCTAATAAATCCTTTGTCCATTAATTCCTTCAATTGATCCGCTAACTCCTTTAACTCAGATGGTGCTAAGCGATAAGGTGCACGTGCAACCGGCGCAGCTCCTGGCACTAAATCAATTCGAAACTCGACCTCACGGGCAGGCGGTAAACCTGGCAACTCGTCTGGAAAAACTTCCGGATACTCACAAATAACTGGTACCTCATCAATCCTTGCCTCTAAATCACCATCACTCGAAACCTGTGCCAAAAACACATCGCATCCGCTCTCTACGTACTTCATCATTTTCAAACACGAAATCACCTTCAAACGAGAAGTGCATTCGTCTCCCTTCACCGTTAAAACCTTGTTCCTCAACAGAATCTGAACCAATCTCTCGCCACAGACGATCATAGCACTGTGCGCCATTAGCCAATCCATTCCCACAATCACGTCAAACGATCCTAGCTCTATAGGCATCAAGTCGATTTTAAAAGCGTAATTTCCTAACTTCAGGGTACACCCTTTCAGTATAGAATTCGTACTAACAATTTTTCCATCGGCTAACTCAACGTTATAACTAGTCGCTAACAACACCGGTTTTCTATCGATATGACGACTAAATTTAACATCTACAAAACTCTTGTCGGAGCCAGAATCAAACAAAATACTAGCATAACAAGCGTCTAGCAAAAACGTACCGGTAACCACATTGGGACCCTGTGGTTTATCAGCAGTTCCCACGTGATACACAGCAGCCGCATTATTACCTCCCCGCCTGTTTCCTGCCTTCGGGCAATTCACTTGCACATGACCCCTTTCTCCACAACTATAACATCCTCTCATCCTGATAGCATTAGCCCCAGTGGCTACTCCTCCCGTTCGACAACCAGATGTCCTATGACCTGCTTTCCCACACTTGCCGCATGCAGGCGGGCAATTTCCAACATGATACAAATTGCACTTACCACAATGGGGATTCACTTTCACTCCTCTAGGGTTCGTCACTGCCCTCATCCCTTCATTCCTTCTCTGATTAAACTGCTGATTACGGTTCGGCCCATGGTTGTTTCGATTTCCACCTCGGTTCTGGCCTTGGGATTGGTTACTTTGTGCCGCTTCCCATTTCCTCTTGTTGCCTTCGGCAATGTAGTTCTGCTTGTCCTGAAGCTTGACGTCCATCAAAGCGTGAGCCATTTGGACCGCTTCATCAAACGTTCCAGGTTTTGACGAAGTTGTTTCACCTTTGATATTGCTAGATAAACCCTTAATATACTGTTTCATCTTCTTGGTGTCATTGGCAAAAATATCTGGACACAACAGGCTTAATTCGTTAAACCTCCTAGTGTAGGCAGCTATATCGTTGTTCTTCAAGGTCAAGTGCCTCAACTCATCCTCCAATTGCCCCAATTCCTCTTCCGGGCAAAACTTCTTAGTCAACAGAGCTTTTGTCGCATTCCACGTCCTTGCATTTGCTACAGCCAATCCAACCGTAGCTACCTGAGTATTCCACCAACTTAACGCATCATCAAGAAACGTAGCCGCTGCAAACTTCACTTTATCCGCTTCTGCACAACCGCTGATTTCAAACGTACTTTCAACCTTTTCCAACCATCGTCTAAGTTCTAAAGCTCCACCCGTTCCACGGAACTGCGTGGGACCGCACTTCATAAAACTAGAATAGGTACACACTCTCGGGGCTTGCTGTCTCCCCGCGTTCCTTCCCTGGTCCTGATTTCTCCCGGCTCGGTCCGCTTCCAACGCATTTGCTATAGCTTCCTGAATCATGGTGTTAACACGATCGACGGTCAACTTTGGAGGCATGGTGTTATCGAATATCTCTTTCTGCAAGACAAGGAAAATAGAAAAACAATGTAAGTATACACATCAAGTTTCCCAGACATAATATACATACAACGACACATCACTATAGAGTTACTAATATTCATCAATTCACACCACAAAAGATCAAATTTAAGACATATCACAGATCATGAAAGGTAACATAGATTGTATTGATAATTAACCAAAATCGTGACAAGTATTGCCACTACAATTGTTCACCATAAAACTTCAAGTACTTGAGTTTCTCGTCATAATACCATCATACAAAGGTCTAAAACAGTTCTATTACAATGATCAAAGAAAATACAAAACAAGTAACTAGGCATGTGGTGATCCACACGGCCTTTTGGATGGCGGCTCGTCATCGTCTTCCTCGGTTTCCTCATCACTAACGTCCTCATCCACATCATCCACTTTTCTCTTTCCTTTATCATCCGGCCCACATTCTATTTCCTTTTTCGTCCCTGATGTGGATCCACACTCAATCGCTACCTGACTTCCCACCGTAATACAAGCACCTCCAGTAGGCGGCTGAATCATGAAGTCGTTCGCCTCCATCTCCAAATCGTCCACGAATCTCCAATCCGGGGGCAATGAATCTCTCACACGATGCTCCCAACTCTGCATCCTCGACAACCTCACTTGATCCTCCCTAACACGGTCAAGACTAGCACTTAAATTTGCAACCATTGATCTTAAGCTGTTGATGTCACTTTTGTTCACATTCCCGTCATACTCAACTCTTGCAGTCCTTTCCAACAGTCTTTGGTCTGCCTTTTCATTCTCGTCGAATCTACTGACCACCCTTGATTCCACTACATACCTCATGCACATCGATCCTTCCAAACCTCTCACAGTCCGTCGTACGTCATGATAAATTCTCGGTCCGGGACAGCAAATTCTTGGGATGCCTTGATGAAGAGAATTTGCGCTCATTGCACCTTCGGCTCTTCTGGGGATACCTGGTACACCAACCAGATGGGAAGTACGTATAGGCGTGGGGCAAGTAGTTCTCCTTTGGTCGGGGTCCTGGGCTTGTATATCGTTCGTCTCAGCTTGTCCTTCAGCTGCTGTTCCAACACTTCCCCCTTCGCGACCTACGACGTAATCGTTTCCGTTATCATTAGGCGGTACCTCGGCCATTCCTGCAATAACAGCGAATTTCGGAGGGTACATAAGTAATTATACAATAGTTATAAATACATGCATGCAAATGCAATGCAAAGGTGGTACATATGCCCGGAATGTAATAATATGATGCTCATGCATGATTAATACAAAAATTACGATGTCGGATATTCCACGTAAAATTCAACGTCTACATATAGTGATCCCATACTTACGTAATAATTACCCACATATATACTTCACTCAAAAGTATACGTCAAATGCCATAAATACAACAATAAATCTTACCGGAGCCATGCAGGATAGTTGTGTGTGCTTGGACCATTTCTTACGACACCAAAAGTTATAGTTTAGGATTTTCAAAAACGACCTAGTTCTCTATAACTCGTGGCTCTGATTACCAATCTGTAACACCCCCACAATTGCTATGCGCAGCGGAACTACAACAATGGGTGCTACTCAGTATTCATTACACACAAGATATATCAAACGACGCTAAAAAGACGTCAACTTAAAACTTGAATTTAAAGTTGTTAGATGATACATGTCCACGGTTTTTCCAACCCCAATTTGGTACAACAGAGTTTAGCGTTTTCGGTCCCCATGAATCTCAACCCAAGAATTTCAGTTTTACAACAACATAACGTTAAACTTTAAATTGTTTAAGTAGAAAAAGGAGGAAAAACAAGCGGACTCCAAGCCATACACACAACATCCATCCCATGCATGCTCCATTCTACACTTCAGCGGTTACCTGAAACACATGCCAAAATTTTGGTCAACGAAAACGTTGAGTGGAATTCATAGGTTTTACAATCCATTTGAACGTATATAAAATAAAAACCATTCGTGATCATTTATAGACTTGTCGATCAAACAATCTATAATCAGGATACTGACAATTGTGTTTAAGCTCATGACACTAATCCGTTAACTCAATCACCCGCGTAATAAATACCGGCGTGATTCAGATGAAACCAGTGCCCCTTCTAAAGGCATCAGTTGCAATTATACCTTATTTCTCATACAAAATAATCTACCGCAGAACTTACTAAAAGTACAGCTTCTCGGCTAGCATTGGGTCGTTAACCCCGTAGTACTACAAATTGCATAAGCGGCTATTTCCCCCTACTCGAGGGCAGGACAATAGTTAATAGTTCATGATTTTAGGGACTTTTGCAACTTTGGTACTCAACACAATTTCTAAGGCAACTTTCGGGTCTAACAATCATTCATGATATACGTTCCTTATAAAAACTAGCATGCATTTCCCTCGCGGGTAAAACAATTTGAAATAAACATAAGCGAGGCTATAAATTCACACCTTAGATCTTAAGTAGTCGGTAGTTCGAGGGATGATCACTGACGACGAAACGGATGCCCGGTTAAATCAACACCTATCACAAATAACGCGTAATGAGTAATCTCATTTTAAATACTTACGGTACTGTATAAAATACATATATACTAGTCACTTAAGACAAGTATATCTCACGCCAAAAACAAAACAACAAGCACCACTCATTTTACACCATTCGTTCTCATTACTTACGTTGTCCATTTTTACTCATTCTCGCCGGTACTCGACTAAAGTACGGGCTGTTTTACCATGTTTAACCACACTTATAAAATTTGACAAAATTCTCAAAAATCCTATAAGACCTGTAGATAACATGTTTTTAAGCCCAATAAAAGTTTTTACTTTTACGATCCGTTACTCGACGCTTTTCCAAGACTACATTTTACGGGCTGAAATTGCACTTCGACCAATTTTGACCTCTTTGACCTATATGAAATGTACCTTTGACTTCTTTGACTCCTAAGTCAACTTATAGACTAATTTATACAGGTTTAGGACCAAATTTTGACCCTTGACCATTTACCAATTCATACTTGTGACCCTCGGGATTTGACTAAAACTTTACACAAATTCGGATTATGAAAGTCCTCGTCTCCCGGTACTCGATCTTTAAAACCTCATAACTTTTAGCTCGTTTTGAGTCACGGGCTCTACCTTATACCAAATTAAAGACAAGAAGACCCTCTATAACTACATTTAGTTTTCAAGACCTGGAAAAAAAAATAATTTTTATAAAATGAGCTCAAAGTTTCTGCCTAAATTTGGCTACTCCAAAATCACGCTTAGACTCGATTTCAAACCTTCTAACCACCACTAGGCATCATCCTAAGCCTCCCTAAACATATCCAAACACCAAATTTCAGTCCTACCCCTATTGATCAACCAATCTCAAAATCAAAAATCAAAGAAATTAAACATGCAATCACCTAAACCTACTTAAATCATCCTTAAACACATAACCAAACACAAGACTAAGCTCAAAATCCAACAAACACCATGGCTCCCCAAACACCCCTTGTGCCGTGGGGTTTGGGTGACCCAATCACCACAACCAAATTGATTTTGGTGGGTTTTCTTGGTGTTTATGCTTCCATTACTCGTAAATTTAACATGCATTACATCAATTAGCCTCAAAAACGAATTTGGATCATCATGAAAATTTTTGGAAAACTTTTGTTAGTGCATGTGGGATTTAAGCACATAGAAATGTAGGGAATGACCAAATTAGATGTGGTCTAACCTTAATTTTTATGAAAATCAAGTGAAAAAAAGTTTTTGATGGATTTCTTGGTGGGTTGGGGGTGTCCGTCGGCTATGGGAGCAAGAGAAGGAGAGAGTTGTTTAATTTTTGGTGATATGTTCTATGTGTTTGTGTTTATGCCATTTTGGGGCTTTTTGGTGGATTGGGAGGGACCATTTTGCAATATTTGGTTTCTTTTGGCCTTAAGTTGAAAACGTCCTCAAAACTTTGCGGGTTCGACTCATTAGTAAATTTTGAAAATTTTACGGGAGTCGGAAATCATCCCGAACGCTCCAAAATATTTTTTGGGATACTTTAAATGTACTCGGAAGGCTATAAAACTCACCCGACTCAACTTAACACGAACCGTAAATAAAATTCTCGAAAAATTACATTATCGATAGATCGTCAATAATTATATAAAATTGGGCATCCCTCGGGATCGTAATCGTCATCATCCTTCTTAAATCGTCAAACGTAAAAATTATAACCTCGAACATCGGCTTTAACCAAAATACTTATAAATATAGAAATTAAAATTTATTAAAAATTTCAAAAATTAGCGTAATTTAGGGTAACGTTAATGACCTCGATTCTAGGGTGTCACAACACTCCTTTATGCTAGATCGTTTCATGTTTCTTCATGATAATTCCGTCTTCATGTTGATTATGTTTTACGCCTCTTTTGTTATTTACGTTGTCCTGCAAGACATTGTTGGATTTCATTGAATTCTGCTTTCATGATAGTCATGGTTGGTTTTCATTGATCATGCTGTCAGGCAAATCATCGTTGAATTTTGTGTAACCACACTTTAGCGTTTTTCTATGCAACCAGAATGATGTCTATGCTAATACTGCCAGGTTATCGTGATGGTTTTCCTAACCGTTTAACCGGTATACTTTACTTAAATCATGATAAAAGATCGACCAAATACCGATCATTTCATGTGCATTCCATGTGTACTCCACGTACCATATTTCATGTGTATTACATGTACCTTAATCCATGTGTATTCCACTTGCAATACTTCACGAGTATTCGCTAGTCGATTCTAAATCATCTCAGGCGTAGGTTCACTTGCTGATATTCTACAAGATTGTCGATGCCGCTCATAGCTTGGAGATGTTACTGAAGGTTGATGCCGCTGATGTTGGGAGACGCTACGAGATGCTGATGCTGATGCTGTTCACAACCTGGAGATCCTAAAAGACGAAGACAAAGGCGTCGGAGCAAAGAAATTGGACGAGAAGATGCTTCACCATCAGACGATTCCCATCAATCATTGTCCCTAATTCATAGTTACATGTCACACGTCGTTCGGCTGTCATTTCAGCCATATGAGTGCAAACCGGTACCAGCCGGCCACTCAGCTGAATAGTTACATGAATCACGGTCATGAGAATGGCCGTCATGGAACTGACAGACAGGACTATAGTAACCACTACCATGACAGAAAATATCCTAGAAATCGCAACCGAGGCTCTGGCCGCGAACGTGATCAGACATACAAAGGATCAGTAGTCCAACCGATCCGCCAAGTCTGGCATGATAACCTAATACTGTAGTTCTATTACTTTACATCTCGAGACACATGTCAAGACACCAGTCAAGACATATGTCATGCTTATTGTTCCAAGAAACGAGTCAAGACACATGACTCACGTCCAACTATGGAACATCTCTAAGAAATTCAGGGTACCCTCCCAGGGTATATCCATTTTGTTTGCCATGTATTAATCAGGCCACAAGAATTTCAGTATTATTACTGGCGTATCAGTGAGAACGGTCACGTTGTCAATGACACTTTCATTTCTTTCACCAGACTTCATATATTCATGACCATGAAGGACGCCTTTCGTATTCCCACGTATACGAAGTTTTTCCTTCAGCTTAATGATGAGATCCAAGCTGCAAACGCATTTCCTCGGACAGACACAAGTTGAATTTTATCCTAATTATGGACTATGAATAGCACACCATGCTACGATTCATAATTATGTACACTAATGTTCAGGCTCCTGAATACTTTCAGCTTGATTTTCCATCGGAAAATCTGTGCAAATTATCTATGCTTACAAGCATGTGCATTGTTAGCCATGGTCGCTAAAATTTTCTAGCTGTCAGTAAGACGTAACCACTTAACTCTTTTACGCATAGCCAGTTGATTATTCCAAAGTCTTCCTATACATTCCAGGAGAACCTTCAAGGAGAAGGATGGTACCATGAGATTATGTGTCGACTACCGTCGACTTAAACAAATCACCATTCATGACAGTTATTCTCCTCCACATATTGACAACATGTCCAATCAACCGTATGTGTTAATCACTTTTCCAAGATCGAACTCACGATCATGCTGCCAACAGTGACGAGTGAAAAAGCAAGACATGTCCATGACTGTTATTCGTACACGACTAGGTCATGCTAGATTTATGATTTTGGAGTAGTCTCATCAATGCTCCAACAGCATTATGGACTTAATAAATTGTGTTTCCATTAACTCCTAAACAAATTCATCAACATTTTCATTAAGTATAACCTGATTTCATTTAAGCCTAGAGAAGAACAGGAAGACCATATCTGCACTATGTTGCAAATTCTTGACAAGAGAAATTTTACCCTATAAATTTACCAATATCAATTTTGTTTGATTACAGTGACACGCTGAATCACATGGGTTAATACGGTTAATCTTGCCATGACTCTGCTTATGCGTAAAGGAGAGAACCCTACACTACATTAGGTGTTCTAGGAAATCCTACGCTAGGAGAAGTCTGATTCAAAGACTAAGAGTTTCACAACCTTCTATGTATCAAGTTTCTACGAAGCAGGATACAGTTACGTTCATATCTTCATACCTGTTATACAAACAGGCTAAGATAGGACACCAACAGACGGGTATGTTTTCATCATATGAAATTGTGAATCGAAAAGGGACAAGATCTCCATGGATTTTAGTTACCAGATTTCAGCAAACTCAGAAGAAGCATGATGCTAGTTGGGTTATTGTCAACAGTTTGATCAAGTCTCCAGAATCCTTACATCCGTACGGATTTCAGAACCAACAGATTGAACGAACATGTTCCAGCCAAGGCTCATCCGATCACTTGGCAATCCCTCAGCTATCGGGTCAGACAAAGATTCGTAATTGTACTACTAACTTACTTCACGTCTTCATTCTAATTCCACGACTTGCTTTCGCGCTCACGTTCATGACACTATTCACGTTCATGATCGTATTTTGGCTTACGATTTTATGTTCATTTCTTTTCTCATTCTGGGAAGTTGCAAGAACTTGTGAGACCAGACCCAAGTTTAGTATAACTCTCCATCATCAGATAGACGTTTCACGTCATATTCCACGTCTCACCTTGTAGCGTTTGGCGTTACCGCCATTATATTCTATGATCACGATATGTCTCACATGTCATGTTCATTCCACGTTCCTCATATTATGATCAAGATATTTTACACGTATCATGGATCACGATATGTTTACTCATACTACACTCGCCATATCTCCACGCAGCACGTTCAAAATTTTTCACGTATCACGTTCAAAATTTTTCACGTACTTCGTTTCTTTATGTCTCGCGCATCGTTTCTAATTATCAGTTAAGTCAGATTGTCTTGCATCGTAACGTTTCAGCTACCCTTGCACGTTAACTCTTATTTTCCTCGATCGAATTTAGGGGATCTACCTTCCGTTGATAACCAAGAATTTCTTCGTATTCCAAGTCAAGGTCAGGAGGACCAAGATTTATCATTAGTGTCAGGATCTTCTGAAGGAACCATTCCAAGAGGGAGGCCACTTGGAAACGGACAAGTTCATCCGGACTTCTTATCCATTTTTCTCTTATCGATTAGATATGTCCTTTCAGTCACGTCACGTTCCATGTCTTTTCAGGACATGTCACGTTCCACGTTCCCTTCTACCATGTCACCTTCATTTCCGTTATTTTGCATACCTTTCCAGTTGATTCGGGTATGTTTCGCTTCCAGTAACTTTATCTATAATTCGAGGACGAATTATTCTTTTTAGGGGGGAAGAATTGTAAAACCCGCATGCTTTTACCATGAATAGTGCCCGTAAGATCGTACGTCCTAGATTAAAACTTACCTTATTTAGTATTGATCACATTCATGTGCTAATAGTCAAGCAAGTGCATACGTGTATGACATGATAAGTATCGATTACGTACGAACTCATGATAAACAGTTAATAAATATGTCACGTGAACATAATTAAATCTTGATCACCATTTAAAATACGAACTAGAATAATTACGTATATACATATAGTATAATTACGAGCGTTAAAATTTCGATAAACGACATGATAAAATAAACAGAAACACTTTAAACACGAACACGTTAACCACGAACGAACACGAAACATCGGGACACGAGAAAGGTACGAGTACCCCATGTGGGGCCCCCATACCCACGGCACAACAACAAGAAATGGGCTAAGCCCATGGACTTTTACAAGTAAAGGGGGGTTATGGTAAATATGTTTTTCATTTTTCACTTTCAAGCAAAATAACATTTTAACCTAAAAAGTTTTCTCCTCCTCCTCCTTGGTTCCTTTTGTGCCGCCACCTACATCACCACCATAGGAGGGTGTTGTTGATTTTTGACATTGAATACAAGTGTTAGAAACCGTGTTTGTTCATCCCCTTTCAAGCTACGTGTCGGTATATCATTCTAAACCCTTCTTTTTAATTCTTTTTGATCTTTGATTATTTTCATGAACATGTTAATATTTTTCTTATTAAAACATGATAATTAAACATTGATCTAACATGTTTTGGGGTAAATTAAAATCAAAGAACGTTATAAAAAGGGTGTTTGTTTTAGCCGCCTAGCAAACAAACCCGAGGGGGTTTGGTTTGCTTATTGCCGCCACCACCAAGACCATTTTTGGTCTTGGTTGGTGCTTGTGGGACCCACGGCAGCAAGGAGGCACACGTGCCCCGAGTTTGGCTCGGGGTACGGTGTCGAATTCATGCCCGATTCATGGTTCGTTTGTTAAATCATGATCTATGTTACATGTTAATTTTTTGAATCATGAACTTAGGATATAAATTAATTAATAACATGAGATATTAATTAAATCATGACTTAGGTTATTCTAATTATTAATTTAGCATGATATTAATTTAACCTAAGTATATTTATGTTATAAGTTATAAATTAATTAATTATTTAAAACATGCCTATAATTAATTAATTTAGACATGACTTAGGTTATATTATTAATAATAATAATACACATTTTAACCTAAGTATTTTCATTTCATTTTAATTAAAACATGTTATACTTTAATTAAAATGCTTAACCTATAGTTTAATTAAAATACATGAAATAATAATTAAACTATATACTATATCATATGACTTAAGAAATCAGCTTATAAACACGTAGACTTATATGTTAGCTTATGTAACCAGCTTAATTCTAAATATGGAAACTTCTACTTATAGAAACTTAATTAAATAAGGCAACTAATCTATTAATGGAAACCTTCTATATATGGAAATCTATCTAATTCAGGCAGCTAATCTAATCATGGAAACCTTCTATATATGGAAACTTATTTAATTAAGGCAGCTGATCTATTTTTGGAAACTTTCTATTTTTAGAAACTAATCTATTTTAAGCAGTAAATTCTATTTTAGGAAACATTCTATTTTTGGAAACTTTCTATTTTTGGAAACTTTCTATTTTTGGAAACTTTCTATTTTTGGAAACTATCTATTTTTGGTAACTTTCTTTTTTTGGAAACTTTCTATTTTTGGAAACTTTCTATTTTTGGAAACTTTCTATTTTTGGAAACTTTCTATTTTTGGAAACCTGCTATATTTTTGGAAAGTTACTTATTATTACACAGTAAGTATAATAATACATGAAATACCAGTAATACTTAATCAGATTAATCAGAATACAAGATAAACACAGTTTAAGACTTTAAACAGTGAACCATGACCTAAAACATACCAAGTCAGCTAAAATGAGACATAAAACCCAGTACGTAATCAGTGAATCGATACTTATACACGTGTGTATTCATGTAGCGATAGTGATCCAGAAGTAGGAGTCTTTCTTTCGTTCATTCACTGGACTTGAGGTACGGATTCCCGTCCTTTCAGTATGGACATTCTTTCCTTATTAGGATTTCCCCGTATGCAGCCAACTGTTTTCCCCAGTATTTGTTTTATTGTTTTGAACTGCTTATGTTTAATTAGCATAATCTATAGCCATATACAAGCATGACCAGTTTCACCTAGTTATGGAGGTACCATAACCATAACATTGGAGGCACCAATGTTATGACTTCCCTACGGCGGAGTGATTGCTCGTGGCGTCCCTTTCAGTTTTGGCCATATTATATATCATGTGGGGCGTATGGGTGCATCCTAGTTACATGTTTTATTCAGTATTTCATGGTGAATGTGGTGTGTGCCTTGCATCCTTCACAAGGAGTTGATCCCTCCTACCCAAACCAGTATATTAATTAGAGGCATCCCCTCTAATCAGCATGATGAGGTCACCCCTCCAAGTATTCATGCACGTGACCTTTTCATGACCTATATGGGCTATGGTATATTTATGTTAAAACAGTTTTCATAAGATAAACACAAGGCTTTTCAAACTATAAAACCAGTTTTCTTAATACTTAACCAGTTTACTCAGAACTTAGTCTTCCGCTGTTATATGTTACATGCTTATCCTATTTCATGCTATATTGTATATCCGTGCACTGAGCGTTTTGCTCAGCCGTTACTTTCCTTTCCATGTCCCAAAACGGCAGGTACCCAAGACTCGAGCATTTGGAGGACATGCATAGGATGGAAGCTGCCATAGACTTCTTCTCCTGTTTCCTTCATATATTTATGCTGGTTTAGTCTTTCATTCAGTTCATTTACTTTGTTTATGTTTTGGGCTTATGTTTGGGAACCGATGTTTGATTCCGGTTTTCCTTATGGTCATGTATGTTTTGCTACATATTACCTTGCATGCTTTGATGACACGCCATAATTACGCGTGACATGCCATTTATCAAAATGGGGTGTTACAAGTTACGTCTTCAGATATCCCTGAATTTGTGAAGGATTATGAATTATTATTAGTCTTTTGAGAAGTTCACATCTTATCGACGGCAATAAAACTGAAAAGTTGATTGTGCCAGTAGAATGAGTTGATTGATTATGACATGACGACACTGTCTTAATTGATGGGAACTCGAGTAGAATTCCCCTAAATGATAAGATGTTGATTATCAAAAGTGATTTAAATAATCCCCGATAGGTGGCTGTATCCTGTATTTAGACTTGAAATTATACCATGAATGGTTGTGAACTAGTTATAGATATTGTAATCTAGAAGAACTTAAAATAAATGTATTAAAAGGTGTTTATGTTATCTAAAACTTTGGGAGGTATTTGTTAATGAATTACCTAGACTTTCGCCATTAAGGCAAGTTGAATTTGGTATTGATTATATAACCGGTGCTGCACCCGTGGCATGTGCACTGTACGTCAGCACCATCTAAATTAAACGAATTACCGTACAACTGAGAGCGTTGTCGGAGAAAGATTTTATTATACCAAGCCTGTCATCATGAAGAGCTATGGTGTTATCATTCCTTATATTTATGGATTACTGTGAACTGAGTAAATTGACAATCGAAAACGATATCCATAACTCGAAATGGAAGATTTGTTCGATCATTTACAAGGTTCTAGCGTATGTTTTAAAAGTTTGATCCACGGCATGGTTATCATCAATTTCGCGTCCGCGAAGAAGATTATCTACTCCAATCACTACATCCGGTACTTGTAATGAACGTTATGAGTTTCACGTGATGTCGTTTGGATTGACTAATGCACATGTAGCATTCATAAATTTGGTGAATCACGTGTGTAGGCTGTAATTTGATAAATTCATGCTTGAGATCATTAAGGACTATTTGTTTGTTTATAAGAATAAAAAGGAGTTAGTACTTATTTATAGATTGCCCTAAATTGGCCGAACAATAAAAAAAGATACCTTGAATAATTGATATGTGATTAAAGACTTAATACTTTACATGATTTAACCGTGTGATTAATAGATAATAGAATATAATAACTCTTCAAAAATTAGAAGTCATTTAAGACTATGAGTTTTACTAAAAAGAAAAATGGAAATATGTTTTGACAGATATTTTATCAAAGAACTTTTGAGGGATTATTCCCTTATACCCAAAACATTTAACTAAACTTCTGTTTAGGGGTAAATGTTTGTGTATACTTCTAAACAACCTAAGAAGAATTTAGGAAACTATGTAATTTATGACTTGACATTTGAAACGATAATTTTCGCTTTCAACTAAGAAAATTTTGATCAAAGTATAACCAAAGATTTTTCGAACATTTACGAATCTTATTAATTATTATCGATAAATCAACAAAAATCGTGTTAATTAAATTTAAATTTTTCTGAACATTTTTATATAATTAAACGGACTAAGAAATTTAAAATCTTTACGTTTACATTTCATAAAAATTGAATATTTAATATTTAATTAGTTGTAATAATCATCGACGCTTTAGACGTCGGATTGAGTAAAACAGATAAAGATAATAGTAAAGACGAAACTAAAACATAGAAGATATGAAGAAAGAATTTTGAATAAATACGGTTATGATAATTATTTCATCAGGAAAGTGAACGTGATTACTGACAACATTATGCATAAAAGATAAAGAACCAATTAGGACATGTTCCTTAATAATGAAAGTGCAAAATAAATTGCCGAACGATATAAAAATAAACAATGTTTGTAAAAAGGATAATATAAATAGGGAAAGGTTTCACGGCTAATGTGAACCATTAAAATTTAGAAGCCAATAGCGTTGAATGTTTTAAAGACCACTTGTGATTGTCTAAATATGGAGATCGTGAGATATAGTTATGTTGGAATTTGTAAGTATAAGTATTCTATTTATGTCATTTATGACTAAAAGTACCTTTGTCTGAAGAAGATTGTACTGATGACAATTATGAAGGCAGACATCGCCTCATACATTAGTAAACGTCTAGCTATTGCAAAGGTCATCATCTGAATTTGATTCGATTTGGGTCATCGTCGACAGACTGACCAAATCTGCTAATGTCATTCCCGTTAATGATAAATGCAAAAGAGTTATATAAACATAAGTGTGCCTGTATCGAACATCTTTATCAAGATCCTCGCTTCGCAACGAATTTCTAGAGATTTGCTCAGAAGTCATTGAGAACGAACCTTGATGAGAGTACTATGTACCACCCCAATCTAAGGGACGAGGTAAAGTAACGATACAAAATACTATAAGCGCTGTTCTATGTTTGAATGATTGACCTTTGGTAATGAACCGTATAATCGTTTTCCTTTTGGAAAGATTATCATTGATAATCATCATATTAGGATCGAGATTGAATCTTGTTAGGATCTAAATATTAGAGCATCTGTAAGCAGGAGTTGAGATGAAGACACCCGACAAACACCCATTGTGAGTTGAGCATGTCTTTTAGGTTTAAGGTTTCCTATGATGGCGAACCTATATACCCGACCCGCGAGACCTGAAATGATTGTTGAAATTAGGATTTGATTATTGACTGCCGGTAGTGGGCAAGAGGTTATGTGAATATGAAATGTAGATCTTAAAAGTGCCAAATGGGTAGCGAAGTTATGCCACAATTTTTAACCTTGGAAAAAAAATGAATTCATGATATGACAAATCATGGGATATAAGTCCTCGTTGTATGGGACCATTGAGATGATGTAAAAGTTGGGATTGAAAGGCATATAAGCTGGATCTACCCTAGGACTTCAAGAACTGCGTGAATTATGTTTCATAAATCGAACTTGATAAATATCTATCAAGTGAAAATCTGAATTCTTCTTGATAAAGTTTAGATCGGCGAAAAGTTGCATTCATCAAAAACCCATGAACATCATGGATAGAGAAAGTAAGTCAACATTAAGCCTGATCTTATACCTGTAGTTATGTTTGATGAAACTCGCGTATTGTAATGAATTACACTTGTGAGAAAAGACCGAATGTAGAGGAAATACCCACATGGCTTTAACTCTATAAGAAGCGAGTAGTAAGGTAAGATGATCTTTGAGGACAAAGATCCTGTTTAGGGGTAAATGCTGTGACAATCCGTCAATTTATGGTTGATATTTTATTCTCAAGTGTTATTTAAAAACATTATTTTAATATTATATTATGAACTCACTTACTTTTGGGAAGAAATTCGGATTTACGTCTTGAAGTAGCATCGACTACGTCTAAACCGAAGGATTCTACGTTACGTGCTTACGTTTACATACACCGTTTTTGGTGACAGTCCGACATTTCAGAAAAATAAATTTGTCCATGAATATTATTTTGAGATTTTAAATTTGTGTTGGTTCATAAACTCACAAATTTACGAGAAGAGATTAGGACTTACGATTTTAATTTAACGTCCTTTACGACTAAACCGGAAACCTTAGGATTACGTATTTACGTTTTTGAACTCCGTTTTTGATGAGACATTTTTTATTAGATTCGTTTTGTGCCGTTGATTCATAATTTATAAAAACGTTTTTTGTAAAACGACCCGAGGGAACGCAAATCGAGGAAACTAGAATCGAAGAATACCCGTAAATTAGTGGGATGAGACAAAACAACTTTTTCCCCACCCTACTAATATAGGATGGCAATATGTAAGCTACCACACCATTAGGTGTCAAAACTTCACAAGGAAGCTTGCACACTTGTTGCTTAAAGCTTAACTTGTAAGCTACACACCACAAAACCACTTGCAACAAACCATTTCTCACATTCAACTCATGCAAACCACCATAAACACTCTCCTCTCTCTCTAAAATTTGTCCAAGAACCACCCCTAATCACCCTCATTTGATCAAATTCAACCATAAAATCTTATGTTATTCATGCATAAGATGAAGAACCTTTGAAGCCTTGAAGATTGGAGGTGATTCTAACATCCAAGGAGGTGATTTGGTGATGTTCAAAGGCTGATTTCTACAAGAAGTTTACAAGTATTGGTGGTCTTGAAGATTGGTGTTGATCTATCACAAGTTTCTCCATCAAAAATCCAAGCCTTGATGAATACCTACATAATCTTGGTGGTATAAAGATTGTTCTCCCCATCCTCTTGTTACTTTTATTATGTAATCATGTATTTTCTTTCTTATTGTATATGTATATGATGAATATATGATGATAAAAATGTTGTGTGGGGATCAAGTGTTGATAAATATGATTAAAAAGATGAAAAACCATAAGAAACAAGGCTAAAATCTTGCTTAAATTGTTGGCTGTATAAAAACAGTAACTAACCACATGTTAGACTGATAAAATGGTAAAATAGAATCAATATACAGTAAGTAATATGTCTTGTACACATGTGAGAGTTGTCCATGCAATGAAATCATTATAATGAGTGAGATATGATCAAAACAAGTTTATAGTACCAATCTGAATAGTCAGTTTTGGACGGACTGTTAAGGATATTTAGAGTTGGATTGAGCAGTAGTTAAAACTAAGTTAATTGTAGCACATATCATGTAGTTTATGGTGTCCAAAAATGAGCTTATATCTCATTATAGAACTCAAGATATGGTAAAAATGGTGAAAGTTAAAGTAAACATCAAATTTTGGGAAATTAAAGTATAATAGTATTATATAAGTACTCAAATAAAAATAGTATAAAATGTGAATTAAAACCCACTAACTTATATAATACATTTATATAAATATGTATAAGGATAAATAAATGGACATTTTATAAAAATGGTAGTTTGATAAGTTTTTTAAGTTATAAAACTATAAACATGATTTTTACGACTTTTTCGGCTATTACCATAAAATTAACGTTTTTGCTAAATAAA
This sequence comes from Glebionis coronaria, assembly GCA_025667525.1. Taxonomy (NCBI): domain Eukaryota; kingdom Viridiplantae; phylum Streptophyta; class Magnoliopsida; order Asterales; family Asteraceae; genus Glebionis; species Glebionis coronaria. The sequence continues at coordinate 289,706,507 of CM046874.1, read as the reverse complement.
ACTTAGACGGTTGGACCCGTCTAATGTAAAGTTTTTAAAACTCATATACTGATATAAACATTTATAGCAAGTAAAAACCGATAAAACCCGAACTATAAAACATACGGACATTAACGGGCTAAATTAACGTTATTGGACTAATAATACAACAAAATAGGCTAAAACACTTATAAACTTATTTATGGGGCTTAAACCATTTGAGCCTAACATGTAAAGTATAAATACTGATAATACAAGTATAAAATGGATTAATACAAGTTAAAGAACTTATAATAAGTTTATTGGACTTAAAATATGTAAATAGGTAAAACTAGTAAACTAGTATAAAAGTTATCGACACATAACACTAAAATGAGTAAACGAGAATATGTAAACCCACTTGATCATCATATATATATAATCATCATATGTATACATAATTGTTATTTTTATAAAGTCATTGGACATGAGTCTAAGACGAGTATTATTAGTCTAGGTTTCCGTGATTGAAGCACGTACCGTACATCCAAATCGCCGATAATCGCCTTCCCACATCAACGTGAGTTCATAGCCTCGCAATATTTTAAATGTTTTATGAAATGTTTTATAAACCCGCGAGGGAGATAACATGTTAGTTTTTATAAAATAGGACACCATTTGTCCCGATTGTTTGTTTATTGATTTGGACCCGAATGATTGTATGACCCGAATGTATGACCCGATAAATGATTAAAGGACCCAATAGATGAAATCAAATGGATTATTAAAGTTAGGTTATGTCACTAAAAGTCCCATTAGCATGAATTGTGAACTACCGGGAGTTGGTAGACGCTTATGCATATAATAGTACTATTTGGGGACGATCACCCCAGTTCGCGCCTTGACGGTTGATCCCCGTCGTGCCACATTGATTGGTAAGCGAATTTATGTATGAGAAGATTTCCAGAGCGTGACCTTTGTGACGACAAGCTACTTTAGATGGGCAAATTGAGTATCGGGTTAGCGACCCGTTGTTGGTTTAGTAAGGTAACAATGTCATGCGGCTTATAATAATCCAAACTAACGAAATACTACTAGACGCTCCGAATTAAGATGTATTACCTGACTAGCAATACAGGGTCATACTATTGATATTATGTTCGTGTTTTGGTTTTTATAACCATATTCATATAACGGTTTTTATTTAATCTATACAACGTTGCAAAACGTATTGTATGGTGTTTTTAACGACAATGATTCGTATAATGATTTTTAAGGCAAATGCCTATATTATGATTTTGATAAAGATTTGTATAAAATAATTTTCTCTATTTTATGGCCTATTACAATGGTTTGTACGAAATGATTTTTGGTAATAATTTTATACCTAAGTTATATTGATGGAATTTATTAAACTCTATGAATTCACTCGGCGTTATCGCTGACCTTTTCTTTTAACATGTTTTATCTCAGGTACTTTAACGTAATTCTCGGGAAGACGACAAGAATTCATGGCCCGCACTTAAATTATAATTTCCATTCAAATGTTTGTAAAACCTGTATTAAATACAATGACTTGGGACCGATGTAACTTTGATATTTATGAATGGAAATGCTTTATTATTAAACGACGCGATTTTTTTATGCGTTGTCTATGATGCGAGTAATGTGTTATCCCGTAACACCAACTAGTCTTCCGTTGTATTAAGTTGCATAAATTTGGGCGTGTTACAGTTTGGTACCAGAGCTCTCGTTATAGAGAACGAAAGATTTTTAAAACTAAGGTTTTGAATAAAACATTTCAAAATCTTTTAACTATAAACATTTTTCTCAAAATGTCTAAAAATATTTTGACTATAACGGTGCCGAAGAATTCCCGAATTACCGACAAGGCCAGACTGAGAAGTGTTATTTTAATATATATATATAACTTGGATTATATATATATATGATGTAATTTTATTACATGATTGTTGATGATTGTTTTGATATTTATACGAGGTATTTATACGACGTAGATTGCCACAAGGAACCCTAAATCCCCTAGTAAATTAATCGAAGCTATTCTCGTAGGAATTCTAGCTATCCTAGATCTAAACCAAGTTGTGGATATTTATGATCCCAACAAAATGGTTGATATTCGTAGAAATGTTGGTATTAGATGATTATGATATTAAAGAAGAATTGGCGATATTAAAACTGATATCGATGTCATGACGATCTTTCTTTATAGAGTGGAGTTTGACAAAACGTTACCACCCGGAAAGGTGTCATCTGATTCGTTGTCACCCAATTCTTAAATTGAAATCGAAAGGGTGAATGTTGCACTTGAGGCTGTCATTGGAACCATTACCCAAAAGCCTCATGCCACTAGTACCTTTCTGAGAAGTCTAATCGAATGATCGAGTCATTTCATACTAGTGACTCATTTGATAACTATTAATGAAAGAGCTATAGGATTGGAAATTAAGTGTTGTTCATATCGAGCTTTTATTGCCCTATTAAGGTCTAAAAATAAGATTGAAAAGTATTAGAGAATGAGGTAGGATATCGAATTGAGAATAAGTTGGTTGAGACTTGAATAAAGTAAAATTTAACTTGTATGGAATAAGAAATTGTTAAGAGGAAGTCATTAAGTCCTGTCATTGAATTATAAGGTTTTAATTGATTGTAGGTTTGGGTTAAGTGTTGTTCCTAGACCATTGTACACTAACGAGGATGCCCAGTGTCCAATAAATAAATTGAAGAAATCTTCTTCTGAATTGGGACCGATGGATCTTCCGGGACAGGCAGGACACCAAATGACTCTTGTAGATTAGTATTCATTGTGGTATCTTTTGAAAATAATCCCTAACTTAACTGAGACATCAGTTGGTAGGATGAGTTCTTGGAATTGTATGACATAGTGACACATGATGTGTTACGATACAATTTTGACTTGTTTGAGATTAATGAAAAGACTACCTTTGATTGCTAAATTCTACATGTATCGATGTTATCTATCTTTTATTGCTTCATCCTAATGCTCGCATTAGTGATGCAACCATTGAACAAATACTCATCTCGATTTGAGTTATGTTGTGGATTATTCTCTTTTGAGTGCCATCAAGGTCGTGAACCTCATGATTATTTGGCTAAAGCTCATTTCCTATCATATTATAGTTAGTTCTTGGTGAACAACTCTTCATCACTCTTTTGCAGATCACACATTGTTTTTATAAAGTCAAAACGGTATCCTTTGAGAAAATTTAATTTTCATCACAATAAGGATTATTTAAAGTGAGATTTATAATTGATTGATATCGAAATGAAGTTGTTTATGAAACGCTTTGGAAACTTAATTATTTCCATAACAAAGAAAATCTTTGTAAATATATTCTTGATTCTTATCTAAGAATTAAGCATGAAAATGATTTTACTATAAACATGGATGATAAAATTTTGACGAACTGAGTATTACATCGTTAATCTTGAAATTGTATATAGTTGCGCGCCTACATACAATTTGGAATGGACCATGCAAGGCTGATTAGTAGTCACCATAAAACTGATTAATAAACGCTACATTTTCTTCGAAGATTGTGAAAGATTAAATTTTATGAGATCTGCAAGAAGTGAAAAATAGGGACATAGTGTTAGGGACACCTACATATGTGCCTGTAGCATCTATTCTTCTGAGTTGAATTTACTCATCTATGGAAATTGTCTTATTTGACAATTGACAATTCTTTCTTGTCCAATTCTCCCGTAGTGAGATTCTTAGGAAAAGTATCTGATTATCGAGTGTTGATACCCGACTGGATGTATCGACGTTCCTATCATTTCTTTTGATTTGATTTCATTTGAATGACCTGGGTAACGATCCGAGGAGCTTTCGAATGCGTACTCAAATTATGAAAACATGGGATATATTCATATTCATTAAATGTTTTCATCTGTATCTGATTTGAAATTCTATCGCGTAGATTATGCGTTGACCTTACTCTTTTAAGGTTAGTTACGTCTTCAGATATCCCTGAATTTGTGAAGGATTATGAATTATTATTAGTCTTTTGAGAAGTTCACATCTTATCGATGGCAATAAAACTGAAAAGTTGATAGTGCCAGTAGAATGAGTTGATTGATTATGACATGACGACACTGTCTTAATTGATGGGAACTCGAGTAGAATTCCCCTAGATGATAAGATGTTGATTATCAAAAGTGATTTAAATAATCCCCGATAGGTGGCTGTATCATGTATTTAGACTTAAAATTATACCATGAATGGTTGTGAACTAGTTATAGATATTGTAATCTAGAAGAACTTAAAATAAATGTATTAAGAGGTGTTTATGTTATCTAAAACTTTGGGAGGTATTTGTTAATGAATTACCTAGACTTTCGCCATTAAGGCAAGTTGAATTTGGTATTGATTATATAACCGGTGCTGCACCCGTGGCATGTGCACTGTACGTCAGCACCATCTAAATTAAAGGAATTACCGTACAACTGAGAGCGTTGTCGGAGAAAGATTTTATTATAGCAAGCCTGTCATCATGAAGAGCTATGGTGTTATCATTCCTTATATTTATGGATTACTGTGAACTGAGTAAATTGACAATCGAAAACGATATCCATAACTCGAAATGGAAGATTTGTTCGATCATTTACAAGGTTCTAGCGTATGTTTTAAAAGTTTGATCCACGGCATGGTTATCATCAATTTCGCGTCCGCGAAGAAGATTATCTACTCCAATCACTACATCCGGTACTTGTAATGAATGTTATGAGTTTCACGTGATGTCGTTTGGATTGACTAATGCACATGTAGCATTCATAAATTTGGTGAATCACGTGTGTAGGCTGTACTTTGATAAATTCATGCTTGAGATCATTAAGGACTATTTGTTTGTTTATAAGAATAAAAAGGAGTTAGTACTTATTTATAGATTGCCCTAAATTGGCCGAACAATAAAAAAAAGGTACCTTGAATAATTGATATGTGATTAAAGACTTAATACTTTACATGATTTAACCGTGTGATTAATAGATAATAGAATATATTAACTCTTCAAAAATTAGAAGTCATTTAAGACTATGAGTTTTACTAAAAAGAAAAATGGAAATATGTTTTGACATATATTTTATCAAAGAACTTTTGAGGGATTATTCCCTTATACCCAAAACATTTAACTAAACTTCTGTTTAGGGGTAAATGTTTGTGTATACTTCTAGACAACCTAAGAAGAATTTAGGAAACTATGTAATTTATGACTTGACATTTGAAACGATAATTTTTGCTTTTCAACTAAGAAAATTTTGATCAAAGTATAACCAAAGATTTTTCGAACATTTACGAATCTTATTAATTATTATCGATAAATCAAAAAAAAATCGTGTTAATTAAATTTAAATTTTTCTGAACATTTTTATATAATTAAACGGACTAAGAAATTTAAAATCTTTACGTTTACATTTCATAAAAATTGAATATTTAATATTTAATTAGTTGTAATAATCATCGACGCTTTAGACGTCGGATTGAGTAAAACAGATAAAGATAATAGTAAAGACGAAACTAAAACATACAAGATATGAAGAAAGAATTTTGAATAAATACGGTTAAGATAATTATTTCATCAGGAAAGTGAACGTGATTACTGACACATTATGAATAAAAGATAAAGAACCAATTAGGACATGTTCCTTAATAATGAAAGTGCAAAAATAAATTGCCGAACGATATAAAAATAAACAATGTTTGTAAAAAGGATAATATAAATAGGGAAAGGTTTCACGGCTAATGTGAACCATTAAAATTTAGAAGCCAATAACGTTGAATGTTTTAAAGACCACTTGTGATTGTCTAAATATGGAGATTGTGAGATATAGTTATGTTGGAATTTGTAAGTATAAGTATTCTATTTATGTCATTTATGACTAAAAGTACCTTTGTCTGAAGAAGATTGTACTGATGACAATTATGAAGGCAGACATCGCCTCATACATTAGTAAACGTCTAGCTATTGCAAAGGTCATCATCTGAATTTGATTCGATTTGGGTCATCGTCGACAGACTGACCAAATCTGCTAATATCATTCCCGTTAATGATAAATGCAAAAGAGTTATGTAAACATAAGTGTGCCTGTATCGAACATCTTTATCAAGATCCTCGCTTCGCAACGAATTTCTAGAGATTTGCTCTGAAGTCATTGAGAACGAACCTTGATGAGAGTACTATGTACCACCCCAATCGAAGGGACGAGGTAAAGTAACGATACAAAATACTATAAGCGCTGTTCTATGTTTGAATGATTGGCCTTTGGTAATGAACCGTATAATCGTTTTCCTTTTGGAAAGATTATCATTGATAATCATCATATTAGGATCGAGATTGAATCTTGTTAGGATCTAAATATTAGAGCATCTGTAAGCAGGAGTTGAGATGAAGACACCCGACAAACACCCATTGTGAGTTGGGCATGTCTTTTAGGTTTAAGGTTTCCTATGATGGCGAACCTATATACCCGACCCGCAAGACCTGAAATGATTGTTGAAATTAGGATCTGATTATTGACTGCCGATAGTGGGCAAGAGGTTATGTGAATATGAAATGTAGATCTTAAAAGTGCCAAATGGGTAGCGAAGTTATGCCACAATTTTTAACCTTGGAAAAAAAATGAATTCATGATCTGACAAATCATGGGATATAAGTCCCCGTTGTATGGGACCATTGAGATGATGTAAAAGTTGGGATTGAAAGGCATATAAGCTGGATCTACCCTAGGACTTCAAGAACTGCGTGAATTATGTTTCGTAAATCGAACTTGATAAATATCTATCAAGTGAAAATCTGAATTCTTCTTGATAAAGTTTAGATCGGCGAAAAGTTGCATTCATCAAAAACCCGTGAACATCATGGATAGAGAAAGTAAGTCAACATTAAGCCTGATCTTGTTCCTTTAGTTATGTTTGATGAAACTCGCGTATTGTAATGAATTACACTTGTGAGAAAAGACCGGATGTGGAGGAAATACCCAACAGGGGGCGCACTATCATTTCTTACAACCAATCAAACAACGACATGCAATAATTCAATTATCCATTATGGATAATGATCTGTGTTCTGTCACCTTGCCCAACCAAGGAGTGACACGTGTCCTTCTTCTTCAACAAAGAACCCAGGAACGTATATGAGCTATACTCAATTTCAGATCATGATGTCTACATGAAAAGTGATCGTTTTTTAGAGAGGAACACAATGGACATAATCAATTAAGCTCAAGATTAATGAATCAAAAGTCCCCAAATTGTGAAGAACAAGAGGATGAACACTTAGCAGTTTTGTGACACGTGGCAACAAACAAGTGATGGAAACACGTCATCAACTCCAAAACTTCTTCATATTTTGCCTATAAATAGGATGATAATCTCTCATTTGTACAAGTAGTTAATGTGTGTAAATTTCACACACATCTTCCATTTCCTCTCATTCTAGTTCTAGTTAGTTAGCTTAACAACTCAAGAGTCTGACAAGCTCTTGAGTTAGTTAGCTTAGTTGTAACAGAATTACCTGCTTTGTAACAAACTCCATTCGTAAATCAATAAAATTCACAATTCCACTTCTTCATTACTGTTCCTACCTTGAATACTGTTATCCTTGTGTTACTGTTAGCTTGTTATGATCATAAATGATCATGATTAGCTATGTTTGAAGATTTGAAGCTGTTAGATCCTGTTCTGTTCAAGCCAGTACTAGTAGAGTTGATTTTGAAGCTTTCCTGTTCAACAATGGTTGTTATGATGATTGTAGATGTTGATTGGTAGATTTTGATGCTAAGGTGGTGGTTTAGCATTGGTTAGAAAGCTCAGCGCTTCTCTACTACTTCAATGGAGGCCTAAGCTAAAAGGTTTCAAGTTCTGAGTTCTTGTTCCACTTAAATGTTGACTGCCTGCTCAATTCCTAGAGTATTCTTGTTTGACTGCATGATCAAATGTTTTTAGCTAGTATTTGAACTGATATTGGTGATTGAGTAGCTTTATTGTAGTTTAACTCTTGTTCCTTAGCTTAATCTTTGTTACTGTCATCAGTTTTATCAGTCTTATTAGCTTAATTGATCATATTGAATTTTAGCTTGTTAAACTGTTTGCTACTAGTTTCCTTACACTTCATTTTGCTCATCAAACCTTGTCTGATATGTGTTTTTAAACAGTTAAACCAATTGCCTTAAATCATTTCATAAAAGTTTGTTATAGTTCAGTAAAGTAGTGTTTGGGATTTGCTTTCAAGTTTTGTTCAAGTGTTGTTAATTGGCTAAGTTTTGTTCATTTACAGTCACTTAGTCATATTAAACAAAGTCTGATAGTTTTCAAGTCATTTTATAAGTCAAAAAGGCAATTGGCACAAAAAAAATATGGGTCAGTTTTTCACATAGAATTTCAGAAAAAGTTGTTGATTTCATTCACTTAGCGTTACTTTGTTTCGAGATGAAATTGCTTGAAACCAGTTCTCACCTCTCACTTAACATCTGAACTGTTAATGCAAGTAATGCCTAAAATCATTATTAGTGTTAACTAATCTTTCTTAGTTTTGATCATAACAAACCATAAAACACATTTAGTGTAGAGACACAAAATGAATTATTTAACTAACACTATCATCAAGGTAATAATCATATCACTAACCTTTCTTAATCATACTTAGTGATCATCAAAATGATTATCCTTAAAACTCACTTTTGCTAATAAGACAAAAGACTTTTTAATAAACTTTCTTTTTTAGAAAATGTTTTATTAAAATGGAAAATGAAAATTTGAAAATGGCATATTCCAAATGCTGTTAGAATATCCTTTGAAGGGTTTAAATACCTCAGATATTCCCACCCCACTAAAAGACAAAAAACGGAGCGGAGTCTAGTGGCGGTACCTTAAGTACCTAGGCGGTACCTTATCGATATGGTACCGCGGGGTAAGATAAGGTACCGCGCACAGTAGCCATTATATATCCGTTGTAACTTTGTCTCCTTTAAATAGTGGGTCAAATCTCATTTTCCAGCAAGCCTCTTGGACGTTTTTCTCAGCCCTCTTTCTATTTTCTATAGCATAATCATTAGTAAATGATCACTTAAATTGTTAAGGATGTTTACATATGATTATCCTCTTGATCCCCTCCTTTACCATGTCCAATGAGAAGATCACTCACTCACTAGTGTAGTGATAAAGATGAATTTATGAGCTAGTCATATTCATCATGATACCCCTTTTGTTTTAGGTCAATCCAATGTATTTATGAATACTTGGACTAGTTGTGTTCATCCAAGTTATTTGTGGATACTTGGATTTGTTGTGTACATCCATTGCATATGTGCTTGCTTGGATTTGTGTTGTGTAAATCCAAGCTACATGTGTGTACTTGGATAAGTCTAGTTGAGTTGTAATAGATTTGATTAGGAGTTCTCACTAAACTATAAAGTGATGTGGTTGTGTCTTGTGAGTTCTCACTAAACTTTAAAGTGATTAGTAGTTGTGTTGTGTGAAGTTCTCACTTAGCTTCAAAGTGAAGAGTCGTGAAGATTGGTTCTAGCTTTCGATTAGAACTCGACATCTAGCCTTGTGTCGTAAAATGGTGAAGTAGGCAACGTCGTGAAGATTGGTTCTACCTTTCGATTAGAAATCGACATCTAGCCTTGTGTCGTTAAATTGTGAAGTAGGCAACGTCGTGTAGATTGGTCCTAGCTAAAGATTAGGTCTCGACATTTAGCTTAGTGTCGGAAAATAATGTAAGCAACGATGTAAGGTTTTCTCCGCCGAGAAGGGAGCTTGTGGATATAGTGGAAATCTCGAGTAGGTGTACTCGAGGAGTGGAGTAGAAACGAGGATAGAGCCTCGTTTTCGAACCACTATAAATCTTGGTGTCTTCCCACTAGGTTGTCTCCTTCCTTGCACTTTACTTATTTCATTATCATTATACGTACTTATTATCCTTGCTAGTGTATTTCAATTGAACCTAATCATTATGCAACTTAGCATCAAGTAAAAGATAGTTTTGATACAAACCAAATTGAAAGTAATTTTAATTTGGTCACCAATCGAAGAGAAACTATTCAACCCCCTCCTTCTAGTTTCTACAATTGGTATCAAAGTGATGGTCACTCAAGATCTTTGAAGTAAATTGTACTTTAAAACTTGGATCGATCCATTGTCTCCTCAAATTAGAAGGTCAAGTTGTACTAAAGTTTCTCTTTGGTCAAAACTATGTTTTCTTTGAAAAATAGGTCTTTTAATTAAAAATATTGCATCCCACTTAAGATTAGTAGCCTTTATGCATTTTAGATATACTCTTGAAATGTATCTACTAGTTTTCATCTTGCTTTGTGTAGGTACTCATGAAGATCAATCAATTAGTTGGTTATGGATTGAGTTACTTGCACTCTTAGAAGAATCGTCCTTATTGATCTTTAACATATTTGAATGATGATACCAAGATGATTGGGAATGATACTAGTCCTTGAAGACTTAGTACTCATCATAGTATTTGATTGGGCATAGCACTTATTCCTTCATGGATTGCTCTTTGTGGCCAAGGTACGCTCTCGTTCTTCCACACGCCCTTTGATCATTCTTTTGATCATTACTTGACTATGTGCTTGTTCTTGGCATCCTTGCCTTGACATTTATCTGTGGTTTGTGTTTCTTTTCTTTTATCCTCTCAAACCTTCATTGCTTGGATACTTGACTCACTACGGTGATGTAGAGTGAGTTAGTAGAAGCTTAAAGTATCAAGCATGATTTCCATGGTTTGCACCCATACGGTTAGTAGGCCCTTTGTGGGAGAGAAAGTGAATTAATACTTTGCTCATATTTTGGTTTAGACTAAGACTATTATTGAAAGTGATCTTAGTTTAGACTTGAATAATTGCTTTGTGCTTATTCATTACCAAAGCCGTTTATCGTTTCGCCGGAAAGGCACGTCTTAAACCACTATATATGACACAAGCTCTTTGTTTCAACTACATGAAGATTGTCATTAATTCCTTGAGCATTGATCCTAGTCTTGATTCACTTCTCTTGACTTCTCTCCACTTAGTCGTTTTGCTACGAGTAGTCGTTTGTCCGTTTCGGTTCTTTTCGATCTTGATTTAACTCGTAATCCTTCATTAAGGCATATTGCTTAGTGTTATGATGATCCAATGATATTCTAAAAGGCTCATGATTTAATTTTAAGTATTTTAGAAAAACTGGATTTTCAAAATTTCGCGTTTTTCAGAGATAGAAACCTGCCTCTGTAGGCGGTTCCTTATCTCCGTGGCGCAAAACCCGCGGTACCTTATCGATAAGGTACCGCAGGCAGAAACCTTTGTCAGAGCGCCAGTTTGTGTTTTTTATTCTTTTTCAAACCAAACTCTCTCTCTCCCAAAAACACACAGCCGACGGGTTTTACCTTTTCCAACATTGTTGAAGCTTCCAAAACCTTTAATCACTCAAATTAATTTATTCCAAGTTGTGGGTTTCACTCATCCATCATCTAGCATCAATTAATTGTAAGTAATTTCTTTCAATTTCATATATTTTGTTCTAGGGTTCATCCTTTCATAATTGGGGATTTTTAAAATTGAAATTGAATTAAAACCTTAATAGGAATGTGGGTTGACATGGTAATCTTACTATGATTCCTTAGGTTGATATTCATTAAGATTTCACTAAAACCCACTTATAGAACAAATTCGAATTTAGGCTAAATGATTTTGGTTGAATTATGGATTTGAGATGAACCATGAACAAGTAGGTAATGACATTGTTAATTCTTACCTAAAAACCTTGTTTTGAAAAACCAATGTTCTAATCTATTGTGGATCTAACATAGATCATGTGTTCTTGGTCAATGATGGAATAAACACTTTGTGAACATGAAAATGATATGGAATCAATCCTATGTTTGTCAAGAAATTGATATAACACATTTTCATTTTTCGTTTTTCTTTTTGATTTTCATATGAGTGATTGGAGAAATATTGTCTTGTGTTTGTATTTAGGTACTTAATCATGCCTTCTCAATATCGAAAAGATCATCAATACACTAAAGATTATATGCCCGACATCTCCCAAACCTATGCTTCCCCCCAACTTCGAAACGCATTTCCATCCCTTTCCACTCGTTGTTTCCATGAGGGTAGAGTCGTTGACAAGGAAATAACAGGTTATGTCTATATCCTATCTATGTTTGAGCTTTCGGGGTTTGATTGCTTGCTCAACATAGAAGAAGATATTTACTCCATGATTGAATACAATGGACAAATCTTCATTCGTTTCGTATTGAATGATCAATTGATTCAATACTCTCTTGAAGACTTTGGTCAAATTCTCGGTGTGCCATATAAAGGCACTTGTCGTTTTACGGATAAATGGAGACTTGATGCTCTCTCGGAATCCTTCGATAAACCTCCAAATGACCACACCGAAATTGATCTAGAGTTCATTCTTGAAATCGTCTCGAAAGAGCGTGATGGTAACGTTGTGAGAAGCCTTCATTCAAATGTACGAAATGTGAATCAATATGAAGTGCTCTCTAGCGACCTTAAGGACTTTATGGTTCAATGGGCTAATATCCTTAGGGAGAATGTCTTTTGTCTTGGTGGAAACCGAGATCATATCCCGGCGTGTATGGTGCATATGTTGAGTTGCATCTTCACATCCACCAAGTACAACTTGGCATTCTATATCGCTCGACGGATCAATTATGCCCTTTCGAAGCCCAAGACAAACCTTCCCTATGCTATGCTTCTAACTCGCCTTTTCAAAAGGGTTGCTCATGATTTTCCCCACCTTGATCTTTCTCGCTTCTACCCGGTTCATCGGGTTATGTTGCCCATTCAAGAGGCATATGCTAGAAAGACAAGAAGTGATCGAGGATCGAGAAAATCTGTTCATCAAGAGATGGATGATGAGGACATGGACATGCCAACAAGTGATGGTGATGGCATAGGTACTAGTTCTCATTTCCACTCTTCGAGTAATTCCCATCCATCCTCAAACCCATTCGAGGATGAATTTGAAGACTTAGCTCCTCCTCCTCATCATTCTAGCGAAGTACCGGAAGATCTCAATATGGAGCATCTTTACCGCGAAAACCTTAGAACTCAAGGGGAATTCCACAAACACCGGGTTGAATCAAGAAAAGGTTTCAAGTATTTGGGAAAGATGATCAAGGGTTTAGGAAAGAAAAGGAGGTGAAGACTTTGAAGTTGTGTTAATGTTTGGATTTGATGGTTTAACATTTGGTAACACTTTGGTTTGGTTGTTTATTAACTTGTGTTGCATGCTTGGATTACAATTTATTTTGATCCTTAATGTTTGTTGTGACAATCCGTCAATTTACGATTGATATTTTATTCTCAAATATTATTGGAAAATATTATTTTAATGATACAATATGAACTCACTTATTTTTGGGAAGAAATTTGGATTTACGTCTTGGAGTAGCATCGACTACGTCTAAACCGGAGGATTCAACGTTACGTGCTTACGTTTACATACACCGTCTTTGGTGACAGTCCGACATTTCAGAAAATAAATTTATCCGTGAATATTATTTTGGAGTTTTAAATTTGTGTTAGTTCACAAACTCACAAATTTACGAGAAGAGATTAGGACTTACGATTTTATTTTAACGTCCTTTACGACTAAACCGGAAACCCTAGGATTACGTATTTACGTTTTCGAACTCCGTTTTTGATGAAACAATTTTTATTGGATTCGTTTTGTGACGGTGATTCATAATTTATAAAAACGTTTTTCGTAAAACGACCCGAGGGCACGCAAATCGAGGAAACTAGAATCGAGGAGTACCCGTAAATAAATGGGATGAGACAAGTGGGACACTTGTCCCACTCCATTCAAACCGGCCTAAAGAAGCCACCAAGCCAACTTATGTGGCAAGTTTACAACATGTAACAACACTTGTCCAAGTAGCTTACATCTTAAGCCTTTCCACTATCAAAACCATTAGCTACAAACCACTTCCACTTTCCTTACATGCAAACAGCACACATCTCTCTCTCTAACTCCATTAATGCCGTCCCATTCTTCTCCCTAAATCACCATCACTTGACAAAAATTTAACCATAAACATATGTTATAATTAACATATGTTAATCTCCATCCAAAAAGATGAAGATTGGTGTAAGTTATAACATCAAAGGAGGAGTTTCCAAGGAGTATTAGGGCTGATTTTCTACAAGGCTTCTATGAATAATGGTGGTCATGAAGGTGGTCTTGGTGCATCATAAGTTTCTCCATCCAAAACCATGTCAAACTCATAACCTACATCAAGTTGGTGGTATAAAGATTGTCCTCCTCAACTTCTTGTTATTTTGATTATGTAAACATGTATTTTATTTCCTATTGTATATATTTATGATGATTATATGATGATAAAAATGTTATGTGGGGATTTTTTGTTGATAATCATGGATAAAAAGGTGAAAAACCATATGAAACAAGGTTAAAATCTTGATTAATTTACATGGCTGTATAAAACAGTAAGTAAACATGTTATGAACTGATGAAATAATGAAGTAGGATCCATTTACAGTAAGCTAAATGTCTTGTACACATGTGAGAGTTGGCCATGCAATGGAATCAAAATAATGAGTGAGATATGATCAAAACAAGTTTAGGGTATAAATCTGAAGTTACTGTTTTGGACGATTTTTAGAAAATACTTAAAGGATGATTCAACAGTAGCTATAGAAGAGTTAAATGTAGCACATATCATGTAGTTTATGTGATAAAAGTTTTAGCTTCTATCTCCATATAGAACTCAAGATATGGCAGTTTTGGTGAAAGTGAAGTTAAAAATCAGATTTTGGAAATTAAAGAATAATACTATTATATAAGCACTCAAATTATAATGTATAAAATGTAAAAGTAAAACCCACTAACTTATAAAACTTATTTATATAAATATGTAAAAGGATAAATGGATGAATAACTTATATAAATGGTAGTGAAATAATACTTATAAGTTATAAAACTATAAACTTGATTTTTACGACTTTTTCGGCTATTGCCGTAAAATTAACGTTTTTGTTAAATAAAACTTAGATGGTTGGACCCGTCTAATGAAAACTTTATAAAACTTATATACTGATATATAGACATGTATGACAAGTAAAAACCGATAAAACCCGAACTATAGGGCATACGGACGTTAACAAGTTAAATAAACATATTGGACTAATAATTGGACTAAATATGATAAACACCCATAAAAAGAACATATTGGGCTTAACCCATTTGGGCCCAACTTGAAAGTGTATGTACTGATAATATAAGTACAAAATGGATTAAAATAAGTTAAATAACTTATAATAAGCTTATTGGACTTAAAACATGTAAATAAGTAAAACTAGTAAACTAGTATAAAAGTTATCGACATATAACACAAAAATGAGTAAACGAGAATATGTAAACCCACTTGATCATCATATATATATAATCATCATATGTATACATAATTGATATTTTTATAAAGTCATTGGACAAACGTCTAAGACCGATTATTATTTATATAGGTTTCCGTGATTGAAGCACGTACCGTACGTCCGAATTGCCGATAACCCGCCTTCCCACATCAACGTGAGTTCATAGCCTCGCACTCTTTTAAATGTTTTTATAAATGTTTTATAAACCCGCGAGGGAGATAACATGTTAAGTTTTTATAAAAAAAAGGACACCATTTGTCCCGATTGTTTGTTTATTGATTTTGGACCCAAATGATTGAATGACCCGATTGTATGACCCGATAAATGATTAAAGGACCCGATAGATGAAATCAAATGGATTATTAAAGTTAGGCTTTGTCACTAAAAGTCCCATTAGCATGAATTGTGAACTACCGGGATTTGGTAGACGCTTATGCATTTAATAGTACTATTTGGGGACGATCACCCCAGTTCGCGCCTTGACGGTTGATCCCCGTCGTGCCACATTGATTGGTAAGCGAATTTATGTATGAGAAGATTTCCATAGCGTGACCTTTGTGACGACACGCTACTTTAGATGGGCAAAATTGGTATCGGGTTAGCTACCCGTTGTTGGTTTAGTAAGGTAACAATGTCATGCGGCTTATAATAATCCAAAACTAACGAAATACTACTAGACGCTCCGAAGTGCGATGTATTGTCTGACTAGCAATACAGGGTCATACTATTGATATTATGATTGTATTTTGGTTTTCATAACCATATTCATATAACGGTTTTCATTTTTATACAACGTCATAAGACGTATTGTATGATGTTTTTACGACATTGGCTCGTATAATGATTTTTAAGGCAAATGCCTATATTATGATTTTGATGAAGATTTGTATAAAATGACTTTGGCTATTTTATGGCCTATTAAAATGATTTGTACAAAATGATTTTTAGTACTAATTTTATACTGATATTATATTGAAGGATTTTATTAAACTCTATGAATTCACTCAACGTTATCGCTGACCTTTTCTTTTAACATGTTTTATCTCAGGTACTTGAAGGTAATTCTCGGGAAGACGACAAGAATTCATGGCCCGCACCTAAACTATATTTTCCATTCAAATACTTTGTAAAACTTTGTATGAAATATAATGACTTGGGACCGATGTAACTTTGATAATTTTGAATGGAAATGATTTATAAATAAACGACGCGATTTTTATGCGTTGTCTATGATGTGAGTAATGTGCTATCCCGTACCACCAACTAGTCTTCCGCTGTACTGAGTTGTATAAATTTGGGGGTGTTACAGTTTGGTATCAGAGCTCTCGTTATAGAGAACGAAAGATTTTTTAAAACCAAGGTTTTGAATAAAACTTTTCAAAATCTTTTAACTATAAACATTTTTCTAAAAATGTCTAAAAAATCTTTTGACTATAACGGTGCCGAAGAATTCCCGAGTTACCGACAAGGCCAAGACTGAGAAGTGTTATTTTAATATATATATATAAATATATATACTTGGATTATATATATATATGATGTAAATTGATTACATGATTGTTTGATGATTATTTTGATATTTATACGAGGTATTTATACGACGTAGATTGTCACAATGTACCCTAAATCCCCTAGTAAATTAATCGAAGCTATTCTCGTAGGAATTCTAGCTATCCTAGATCTAAACCAAGTTGTGGATATATATGATCCCAACAAATGGTTGATATTCGTAGAAATGTAGATATTAGTTGATTGTGATATTGAAAAAGAATTGGCGAGATTAAATCTGATATCGATGTCATGACGATCTTTCCTTATAAAGTGAAGTTTGACAAAACGTTACCACCTAGAAAGATGTCATCTGATTCGTTGTCATCCAATTCTTAAATTGAAATCGAAAGGGTGAATGTTGCACTTGAGGCTGTCATTGGAACCATTACCCAAAAGCCTCATGCCACTAATACCTTTCCGAGAAGTCTAGTTGAATGATCAAGTCATTTCATATTAATGACTCATTTGATAATTGTTGTTGTAAGAGCTAATAGGATTGGAAATTAAGTGTTGATCATATTGAGCTTTTATTGCCTTTATAAGGCCTAAGAATAAGATTGAAAGTATTGGAGAATGAGGTAGGATATCGAATTAAGTGTAAGTTGATTGAAACTTGAATAAAGTGAAACTTAACCTATATGGAATATGAGATTGTTAATATAAGTCGTTAAGTTCTTTGATTTAATTATAAAGATTTAATTGATTGTTAGTTTGTGTTAAAGGTTGTTCCTAGGCCATTGTCCACTAACGAGGATGCCCAGTGTCCAAGAAATTAATTGAAGAAATCTTCTTCTGAATTGAGACCGATGGATCTTCTGGGACATGTGGAACACCTAATGACTCTTGTAGATTAGTATTCATTGTGGTATCTTTTAAAAATAACCCCTAACTTAACTGAGATATCAGTTGGTAGGATGAGTTTTGGAAATTGTATGACATAGTGACACGTAATGTGTTACGGTACAATTTGACTTGTTTGTGATTAACGAAAAGACTACCTTTGATTCCTAAATCCTACATGTATCGATGTTATCTATCTTTTATTGCTTCATCCTAATGCTCGCATTAGTGATGCAACCATTGAACAAGTACTCATCTCGAATTGAGTTACGTTGTAGATTATTCTCTTTGTATTCCTGAGTGCCATCGAAATCATGAACCTCATGATTATTTGGCTAAGCTCATTTCCTGATATATATTGAAGTTAGTTCTTGGTGAACATCTTTTCATCACTCCTTTGCAGATCACACATTGTTTTTATAAAGTTAAAACGGTATCCTTTGAGAAAAATTGAATTTTCATCACTATAAGGATTATTCATAGTGAGATTTATAAGTGATTGTTATTGACATGAAGTTGTTTATAAAACACTTTGGAAAACTTTATTGTTTTCATAACAAAGAAAATCTTTATAAATTTATTTTGATTCTTATTTAAGAATTAAGCATGAAAATGTTTTTATTATAAACATGGATGATAAAATTTTGACGAACTGAGTATTGCATCGTTAATCTTAAAATTGTATATAGTTGCGCGCCTACATACAATTTGGAATGGACTATGCAAGGCTGATTAGTAGTCACCAATAAAAACTAAATAATAAACACTACATTTTCTTTAAAGATTGTGAAAGATTAAATTTTATGAGATCTGCAAGAAGTGAAAAATATGGACATAATGTTAGGGACACCTACATATGTGCCTGTAGCATCTATACTTCTGAGTTGAATTTACTCATCTGTGGGATTCGTCCTATTTGACAATTGACAATTCTTTCTTGTCCAGTTTTCCCGTAGTGAGATTCTTAGGGAAAAGTATTTGATTACCGAGTGTTGATACCCGACTGGATGTATTGACGTTCTTATCATTTCTCTTGATTTGATTTCATTTGAATGACTTGGGTAACGATCCGAGGAGCTTTCGAATGCGTACTCGAATCATGAAAACATGGGATATATTCATATTCATTAAATGTTTTCGTCTGTATCTGATTTGAAATTCTCTCGCATGGATTATGCGTTGACCTTACTCTTTTCATAGTAGTTGTGTATCCTAATATCCCTGAATTTGTGAAGGATTATGAATTATTATTAGTCTTTTGAGAAGTTCACATCTTATCGACGGCAATAAAACTGGAAAGTTAATAGTGCTAGTAGAATGGATTGATTGATTATGACATGACGACATTGTCTTAATTGATGGGAACTCGAGTAGAATTCCCCTAAATGATAAGATGTTGATTATCAAAAATGATCTAAATAATTCTTGATGGATGATTTTATCCTGCATTTAGACTTGAAATTATACCGTGAATGGTTGTGAACTAGTTATAGATATTATAATCTAGATAGAACCTAATATGAATTTATTAAAAGATGTTTCTATTATCTGAAACTCTAGTAAGTATTTGTAAATGAATTACCTAGACTTTTGCCATTAAGGCAAGTTGAATTTGGTATTGATAATATTCCCGGTGCTGCACCTGTGGCTTGTGCACTGTACGTCAGCACCATCTGAATTTAAGGAATTACCGTACAACTGAGAAAGTTGTCGGAGAAAGATTTTATTACACCAAGCCTGTCATCCTGAAGAGCTATGGTATTATCTTTCCTTATATTTATAGATTACTGTGAATTGAGTAAATTGACAATCGAAACGATATCCATAACTCGAAATGGAAGATTTATTCGATCATTTACAAGGTTCTAGCGTATGTTTTAAAGATTTGATCCACGGTATGGTTATTATCAACTTCGCGTCCGCGAAGAAGATTATCTATTCCAACCACTACATCCGTTACTTGTAATGAACATTATGAGTTTCACGTGATGTCGTTTGGATTGACAATGCACATGTAGTATTCATAACTATGATGAACCACGTGTTTAGGCTGTAATTTGATAAATTCATGCTCGTGTTCATTAAGGACCATTTATTTGTTTGTTTATAAGAATAAGAATGAGGTTAATAATTAATTATAGATTGCCCTGAATTGGCCGAACGATAAAAACCTGAACCTTGAATAATTAACACATGATTAAAGACTTGAACCTTTACATGATTTGACTATGTGATTAAAAGGATAATGAAATATAAATTGACTCTTCAAAAATTAAGAGCCCTTTTAAGACTTTGGGTTTTACTAAATATAAGGTGGAAATATGTTTTGACAAATGTTTTAACAAAGGATTTTAAGGGATTATTCCCTTATACACAAACCATTTAACTAAACTTCTGTTTAGGGGTAAATGTTTGTGTATACTTCTAGACAACCTAAGAAGAATTGAGGAAACTATATAACTTATTACTTGAAATTTGAAACGACAATTTTTGCTTTTAACTAAGAAAATTTTGACCAAAGTATAACCAAAGATTTTTCAAACATTTACGAATTTTATTAAATATTTTTGATAAATCAACAAAAATCCTGTTAATTAAATTCAAATTATTTTTGAACATTTTATATAATTGGTCGAACTAAGAAATTTAAAACTTTTACGTTTACGCTTCATAAAAATTAACTAATAATTATTTAATTAATTATAATAACTATCGACGCTTTAGACGCCGGATTGAGAAAAACTGATAAAAATGATAGTTGAGACGAAACTGAAACATAAAGAATATGAAGAAAGAATTTTGAATAAATAAAGTTATGATATTTATTTCATCAGGAGAAAGTGAACGTAATTACTGAAACTTAATATAGAAAGAATATCTGAGTGAATTGTGGACATGATAATTATATCATCATGAGAAGTGAATATAAATACCGATGCATTATGTAGAAAAGATAAAGAACCAGTTAGGACATGTTCCTTAATAATGAAGGAGCAAAATAAATTGCCGAACAATTTAAAATATGAGCGATATTTGTAAAAAGGATGATATAGATAATAAAAAGTGGTTCGCAGCTAATGTGAACCATTAGAATTGAGAAGCTGATGGCGTTAAAATGTATAAAAGGGCCGTTTATGGTTGCCTAAATATGGAAGATTGTGAGATTTAGTTATGTTGGGAACTTGTAAGTATAAGTATACTATTCTTGCCATTTCTGACTAAAAGTATCCTTGTCTGAAGAAGTTGTACTGATGACAATTATGAAGGCAGAGATCGCCTCATACATTATTAAACGTTTAGCTATTGCAAAGGTCATCATCTGAATTTGATTCGATTTGGGTCATCGTCGACAGGCTGACCAAATCTGCTGACATCATTCCCGTTAATGATAAATGCAAAAGAATTATGTAAACATAGTGTGCCTGTATCGATCATCTATATCAAGATCCTCGCTTCGCATCGAATTTCTAGAGATTTGCTCAAAAGTCATTGAGAACGAACCTTGATGAGAGTACTATGTACCACCCCAAATCGAAGGGACGAGGTAAAGTAACGATACAAGGTAATATAAGTGTTGTTTTATGTTTGAATGAATGACCTTTGGTAATAAACCGTATAATCGTTTTCCTTTGGAAAGATTATCACTGATAATCATCGTATTAGGATTGAGATTGAATATTGTTAGGATCTAAATATTAGAGCATCTGTAAGCAGGAGTTGAGATAAAGACACCCGACATACACCCATTGTGAGTTGGACATGTCTTTTAGGTTTAAGGTTCCTATGATGGCGAACCTATCCTTACAAAATACCCGACCCGCGAAATCTGAAATGATTGTTGAAATTAGGATTTGATTATTAACTGCCGATAGTGGGCAGGAGGTTATGTGAATATGAAATGTAGATCTTGAAGTGCCAAATGGGTAGCGAAGTTATGCCAAAAATTTTAAACTTGGAAAAATGAGTTCATGATCTGACAAATCATGGGATATAAGTCCTCGTTGTCTGGGACCATTGAAATGATGTAAAAGTTGGGATTGAAAGGCATATAAGCTGGATCTACCCTAGGACTTCAAGAACCGCGTGAATTATGTTTCGTAAATCACACTTGATGGAATATCTATCAAGTGAAATTCTGATTATTCTTAATAAAGCTTAGATCGGCGAAAAGTTGCATTCATCAAAAACCCGTGAACATCATGGATAGAGAAAGTAAGTCAACATTAAGCCTGATCTTATTCCCGTAGTTATGTTTGATGAAACTCGCGTATTGTAATGAATTGCACTTGTGAGAAAAGACCTAATGTGGAGGAAATACCCACATGGCTTTAACTCTATAAGAAGCGAGTAGTAAGGTAAGATGATCTTTGAGGACAAAGATCCTGTTTAGGGGTAAATGCTGTGACAATCCGTCAATTTACGATTGATATTTTATTCTCAAATATTATTTGAAAATATTATTTTAATGATACAATATGAACTCACTTACTTTTGGGAAGAAATTTGGATTTACGTCTTGGAGTAGCATCGACTACGTCTAAACCGGAGGATTCAACGTTACGTGCTTACGTTTACATACACCGTCTTTGGTGACAGTCCGACATTTCAGAAAATAAATTTATCCGTGAATATTATTTTGGAGTTTTAAATTTGTGTTAGTTCACAAACTCACAAATTTACGAGAAGAGATTAGGACTTACGATTTTATTTTAACGTCCTTTACGACTAAACCGGAAACCCTAGGATTACGTATTTAACTTTTCAAACTCCGTTTTTGATGAAACAATTTTTATTGGATTCGTTTTGTGACGGTGATTCATAATTTATAAAAACGTTTTTCGTAAAACGACCCGAGGGCACGCAAATCGAGGAAACTAGAATCGAAGAGTACCCGTAAATAAATGGGATGAGACAAGTGGGACACTTGTCCCACCCCATTCAAACCGGCCTAAAGAAGCCACCAAGCCAACTTATGTGGCAAGTTTACAACATGTAACAACACTTGTCCAAGTAGCTTACATCTTAAGCCTTTCCACTATCAAAACCATTAGCTACAAACCACTTCCACTTTCCTTACATGCAAACAACACACATCTCTCTCTCTAACTCCATTAATGCCGTCCCATTCTTCTCCCTAAATCACCATCACTTGACAAAAATTTAATCATAAACATATGTTATAATTAACATATGTTAATCTCCATCCAAAAAGATGAAGATTGGTGTAAGTTATAACATCAAAGGAGGAGTTTCCAAGGAGTATTAGCGCTGATTTTCTACAAGGCTTCTATGAAGAATGGTGGTCATGAAGGTGGTCTTGGTGCATCATAAGTTTCTCCATCCAAAACCATGTCAAACTCATAACCTACATCAAGTTGGTGGTATAAAGATTGTCCTCCTCAACTTCTTGTTATTTTGATTATGTAAACATGTATTTTATTTCCTATTGTATATATTTATGATGATTATATGATGATAAAAATGTTATGTGGGGATTTGTTGTTGATAATCATGGATAAAAAGGTGAAAAACCATATGAAACAAGGTTAAAATCTTGATTAATTTACATGGCTGTATAAAACAGTAAGTAAACATGTTATGAACTGATGAAATAATGAAGTAGGACCCATTTACAGTAAGCTAAATGTCTTGTACACATGTGAGAGTTGGCCATGCAATGGAATCAAAATAATGAGTGAGATATGATCAAAACAAGTTTAGGGTATAAATCTGAAGTTACTGTTTTGGACGATTTTTAGAAAATACTTAAAGGATGATTCAACAGTAGCTATAGAAGAGTTAAATGTAGCACATATCATGTAGTTTATGTGATAAAAATTTGAGCTTCTATCTCCATATAGAACTCAAGATATGACAGTTTTGGTGAAAGTGAAGTTAAAAATCAGATTTTGGAAATTAAAGAATAATACTATTATATAAGCACTCAAATTATAATGTATAAAATGTAAAAGTAAAACCCACTAACTTATAAAACTTATTTATATAAATATGTAAAAGGGTAAATGGATGAATAACTTATATAAATGGTAGTGAAATAATACTTATAAGTTATAAAACTATAAACTTGATTTTTACGACTTTTTCGGCTATTGCCGTAAAATTAACGTTTTTGTTAAATAAAACTTAGATGGTTGGACCCGTCTAATGAAAACTTTATAAAACTTATATACTGATATATAGACATGTATGACAAGTAAAAACCGATAAAACCCGAACTATAGGGCATACGGACGTTAACAAGTTAAATAAACATATTGGACTAATAATTGGACTAAATATGATAAACACCCATAAAAAGAACATATTGGGCTTAACCCATTTGGGCCCAACTTGAAAGTGTATGTACTGATAATATAAGTACAAAATGGATTAAAATAAGTTAAATAACTTATAATAAGCTTATTGGACTTAAAACATGTAAATAAGTAAAACTAGTAAACTAGTATAAAAGTTATCGACATATAACACAAAAATGAGTAAACGAGAATATGTAAACCCACTTGATCATCATATGTATACATAATTGATATTTTTATAAAGTCATTGGACAAACGTCTAAGACCGATTATTATTTATATAGGTTTCCGTGATTGAAGCACGTACCGTACGTCCGAATTGCCGATAACCCGCCTTCCCACATCAACGTGAGTTCATAGCCTCGCACTCTTTTAAATGTTTTTGTAAATGTTTTATAAACCCGCGAGGGAGATAACATGTTAAGTTTTTATAAAAAAAAAGGACACCATTTGTCCCGATTGTTTTTTTATTGATTTTGGACCCGAATGGTTGAATGACCCGATTGTATGACCCGATAAATGATTAAAGGACCCGATAGATGAAATCAAATGGATTATTAAAGTTAGGCTATGTCACTAAAAGTCGCATTAGCATGAATTGTGAACTACCGGGATTTGGTAGACGCTTATGCATTTAATAGTACTATTTGGGGACGATCACCCCAGTTCGCGCCTTGACGGTTGATCCCCGTCGTGCCACATTGATTGGTAAGCGAATTTATGTATGGGAAGATTTCCATAGCGTGACCTTTGTGACGACACGCTACTTTAGATGGGCAAAATTGGTATCGGGTTAGCTACCCGTTGTTGGTTTAGTAAGGTAACAATGTCATGCGGCTTATAATAATCTGAAACTAACGAAATACTACTAGACGCTCCGAAGTGCGATGTATTGCCTGACTAGCAATACAGGGTCATACTATTGATATTATGATTGTATTTTGGTTTTCATAACCATATTCATATAACGGTTTTCATTTTTATACAACGTCATAAGACGTATTGTATGATGTTTTTACGACATTGGCTCGTATAATGATTTTTAAGGCAAATGCCTATATTATGATTTTGATGAAGATTTGTATAAAATGACTTTGGCTATTTTATGGCCTATTAAAATGATTTGTACAAAATGATTTTCAGTAATAATTTTATACTGATATTATATTGAAGGATTTTATTAAACTCTATGAATTCACTCGGCGTTATCGCTGACCTTTTCTTTTAACATGTTTTATCTCAGGTACTTGAAGGTAATTCTCGGGAAGACGACAAGAATTCATGGCCCGCACCTAAACTATATTTTCCATTCAAATACTTTGTAAAACTTTGTATGAAATATAATGAATTGGGACCGATGTAACTTTGATAATTATGAATGGAAATGATTTATGAATAAACGACGCGATTTTTATGCGTTGTCTATGATGTGAGTAATGTGCTATCCCGTAACACCAACTAGTCTTCCGCTGTACTGAGTTGTATAAATTTGGGGGTGTTACATTTGTTATGCCATCTTGTTTGTGTTTTACATAGCTTTGTGCATGCCTTTTGATAGTTAGCTTATTAAATTATGATCTGTAGTTAACTTTGGCTCGTGAAACCTTTGGGAAAAATTTGGGTTTATCAAAAACTGAAATGGGAAATTTTTGAAAACCTTCTGGACGCGGTTCCATATCGACCCGCGGTTCCTTATCGATAAGGTACCGCCGTTCCTAGATAAGGAACCGCCGGCCACTGTGCACGACAGCATCTTTGCTTTACACTGTTTTCTTAATTTTGTGTAAACCTTGCATGATTTTCAGTAATAAACTGCACATTTCCTAAACTAGGGTATCTAAATTCATTATTCACCTAAAATGATTTTAACCCATTACTAGTTTGGATCATCCCCTCAACCTTTTAAACCCACCTTGTTTGCCATGTTCTTCACACATCAAACATACTTCCCTAAACCTTAAACCACCCTAATCAACCATGGTGTGTACCAAAACCTCAAACACTTCCAAAACCTCCACCCCAAGAAAAACACTCAAAATAAGGGTTAAGGTAGCTAAGCCTAACTCTTCACCTTTCCATACACCTAAGAATGAGAATGCTCCTATCCTCATTTCTTCATCACCTTCCCCACCTCTTGCACCTTGCAAGACCTCCTCCACTCATGGTACTAACCACTCTATTGGTTCTACCTCCTCTTCATTCAATTCTAGAATGAATGAGCTTTCTTCACCCTTCACTCCAAGTGCACCCTTGGAAGTGACCACACAACCTTAACCTATCCAAAGCATTCCTTTTGGGAATGACTTTGATGACATTTTGGTGACTTCACCATTTACCCCTCACAACTCACCCATTTCACCAACCTTGGAGGATTTACCTCCACACTCACCCATTTCCCCTTTTGGGAACATGCCTCCTCTTTCACCCACATCACCCTTGGAGAACTTGCTTCCTCCACCTCCACCCAACTCAAACATCCTAATTTTGGGTGTTCCACTTTCCCTCCTCTTGGGTGATCCTTACTTTGGCTTTCAACAAACTCATGGTCCTAGATGTCCATGTTGTCTCTACAACCACTTCCTCATCCAAAACCTAAGGATGGATATGTATGGACTACATAGGGGTTTGCAAGATTTCTTGCTTACTTTGTTCTCCATGCCTCCTCATAGGAGATGAATGATGGAGTTGTCTTAATAAGAGTTTTCAACAAAACCAAGCCCAAGAAAACTACTTATCTAGATTTTATGATAAGCTAGCTATGTATTAGTTAGTTTTATTTATCTTTGTACTTATTTTCTCATTTATGAATGTTTATTGTTGTTATGTTATGGATTTAGCTTTGTGTGATTCTATCCTTTTGTGCACACTAATCAACTTTAATTTGAAATTAAAATTGAACCTAAATCTATCACAACCCCTAAACTTGACTAAAATTGGTTCAAAATTATCTAAATTATTTTGTCGCCCTTTGTCAAGACATTCTTTGTGAATGTGTTGCTTTATGCAACCCTAGCATATTTTGGTTCTAATAGAGGTAAAATTCCAAGATTTGCAACTTTTTGAAAAAGTCTTAGTTTTTCCCAAAACCCAAGAAAAACATTTTTTAAATTCCACTGGACGCGGTTCCTTAAGGATCCGCGGTTCCTTAGTGATATGGAACCGCCGGACCATATAAGGTACCGCGGCCAGAAATGTGGCTTTTGACGAATTTTTGGTCAAATCCTTTAAACCCTATTCCCAGTCAAGATTCCTTGTTTACTCAAATTGACTAAACATTCCTTGACAATGCACACTTTGTATTCAAATTCTTACCTTCATTACATCTTACTTATACCCCAACCTTGAGATTTCATTCTCACACCTTCCCAACCTTGAGAATTCATTCTCACATTACCTTGAGAAATCATTCTCACACTCTCACAATGCCTAACTCCTACATTCCTAACCTTGACATTTCTTTGTCACAACCCCACTCACCCAAAGCTTGCTCATCCAAGCTTTCAAAGAAACCGAAAATCTCGGTTCGACCCGTTTGGGTTAAGAAGAATGAACCATCTTCGTCCGAACCACCCAAAAACCCTACCTTCTCTCCAATCAAGTATTAGAATGAGACTTACACCATAAACCCCATCACCGGAGCAAAAGAACATGTTCCACCACCACCGCAATCCTTCAATACCCCCCAACTCAATGACCTTTCCACCTTCCCAAACCTCACAAGGCATTGTGAAAACACTCCCAAACCCTTTACCCCACCACCTCCAAACCCCAAGTTTGATGCCATACCCCCATCAAACGATTTTGTGTTGCATCATGGATCCTCGTGTGATTGTTGCCGATTTCAACAAATTGAACTTGCTCATGTGTATGAGAAGTTAAATTTTCTTGAATTCCTCCTCACTCGACCTCCTATTCAAGTTTTCGTTCCGGTGGACAAAACTTCGAATGATGCATCGTCGTCTTTTTAGTTTTATTTTTTTAAGCAATCTTGGAAAATATCACTATTAGACTAGCCTATGCTTAGTGGTTTATTTTCCATATTTATTGCTTTTAGATACTCATACTATGTGTATGACTATCCTCTTTGTTGTATTTTTTTTGTAACTTTTGTGTTATTTGTGTGCTATCTAATTAGTTCTATTTTTGAGTTGATCTTTGTTAAATTTTTACAATTGCTTATGGGTGATTACATCAATTCTAAAGCTTTAACCCATTGACAAGCCTATCATCTTCATTTTATTGAAGTTTGATTTTGTCAATTACCTCTTTCGACATACTTAGCAAAATACTTGCTTCTAATTTGAGATTTCTTCTCTTTCTCCCTCTCAAGTTACTTAGTAGGTAGTGATCATATATACATTGGTGTTTCTTTCCTTTCTACTAACCTTTGTGTAGCATGTCACCTTAGCTCACAAACTTGGTGCCCCAAGCAAGGGGGAGCAACCACCAAGGGGGAGCTACTAGCAAAGTTCGATGCACTTCAAAGACTTATGCTAACCTTTTTGCTACGACAAAGGGGGAGAAATGATAGTGATAAACTAGTTAATAATTCCATAGTTTGTGTTTATACGTAAATGAGTTTATCGTTTGTCGTAATCAAAAAGGGGGAGATTGTTAATGCAAGTAATGCCTAAAAACATTATTAGTGTTAACTAATCTTTCTTAGTTTTGATCACAACAAACCATACAACACATTTAGTGTAGAAACACAAAATGAATTATTTAACTAACACTATCATCAATGTAATAATCATATCACTAACCTTTCTTAATCATACTTAGTGATCATTAAAATGATTATCCTTAAAACTCACTTTTGCTAATAAGACAAAAGACTTTTTAATAAACTTTCTTTTTTAGAAAATGTTTTATTAAAATGGAAAATGAAAATTTGAAAATGGCATATTCCAAATGCTGTTAGTATATCCTTTGAAGGGTTTAAATACCTCAGATATTCCCACCCTACTAAAAGACAAAAAACGGAGCGGAGTCTAGTGGCGGTACCTTAAGTACCTAGGCGGTACCTTATCGATATGGTACCACGGGGTAAGATAAGGTACCGCGCACAGTAGCCGTTAAATATCCGTTGTAACTTTGTCTCCTTTAAATAGTGGGTCAAATCTCATTTTCCAGCAAGCCTCTTGGACGTTTTTCTCAGCCCTCTTTCTATTTTCTATAGCATAATCATTAGTAAATGATCACTTAAATTGTTAAGGATGTTTACATATGATTATCCTCTTGATCCCCTCCTTTACCATGTCCAATGAGAAGATCACTCACTCACTAGTGTAGTGATAAAGATAAATTTATGAGCTAGTCATATTAATCATGATACCCCTTTTTGTTTTAGGTCAATCCAATGTATTTATGAATACGTGGACTAGTTGTGTTCATCCAAGTTATTTGTGGACACTTGGATTTGTTGTGTACATCCATTGCATATGTGTTTGCTTGGATTTGTGTTGTGTAAATCCAAGCTACATGTGTGTACTTGGATAAGTCTAGTTGAGTTGTAATAGATTTGATTAGGAGTTCTCACTAAACTATAAAGTGATGTGGTTGTGTCTTGTGAGTTATCACTAAACTTTAAAGTGATTAGTAGTTGTGTTGTGTGAAGTTCTCACTTAGCTTCAAAGTGAAGAGTCGTGAAGATTGGTTCTAGCTTTCGATTAGAACTCGACATCTAGCCTTGTGTCGTAAAATGGTGAAGTAGGCAACGTCGTGAAGATTGGTTCTACCTTTCGATTAGAACTCGACATCTAGCATTGTGTCGTTAAATTGTGAAGTAGGCAACGTCGTGTAGATTGGTCCTAGCTAAAGATTAGGTCTCGACATTTAGCTTAGTGTCGGAAAATAATGTAAGCAACGATGTAAGGTTTTCTCCGCCGAGAAGGGAGCTTGTGGATATAGTTGAAATCTCGAGTAGGTGTACTCGAGGAGTGGAGTAGAAACGAGGATAGAGCCTCGTTGTCGAACCACTATAAATCTTGGTGTCTTCCCACTAGGTTGTCTCCTTCCTTGCACTTTACTTATTTCATTATCATTATACTTGCTTATTATACTTGTTAGTGTATTTCAATTGAACCTAATCATTATGCAACTTAGCATCAAGTAAAAGATAGTTTTGATACAAACCAAATTGAAAGTAATTTTAATTTGGTCACCAATCGAAGAGAAACTATTCAATCCCCTCCTTCTAGTTTCTACAATTGGTATCAAAGTGATGGTCACTCAATATCTTTGAAGTAAATTGTACTTTAAAACTTGGATCGATCCATTGTCTCCTCAAATTAGAAGGTCTAGTTGTACTAAAGTTTCTCTTTGGTCAAAACTATGTTTTCTTTGAAAAATAGGTCTTTTAATTAAAAATATTGCATCCCACTTAAGATTAGTAGCCTTTATGCATTTTAGATATACTCTTGAAATGTATCTACTAGTTTGCATCTTGCTTTGTGTAGGTACTCATAAAGATCAATCAATTAATTGGTTATGGATTGAGTTACTTGCACTCTTAGAAGAATCATCCTCATTGATCTTTAACATCTTTGAATGATGATACCAAGATGATTGGGAATGATACTAGTCCTTGAAGACTTAGTACTCATCATAGTCATTGATTGGGCATAGCACTTATTCCTTCATGGATTTCTCTTTGTGGCCAAGGTACGCTCTCGTTCTTCCACACGCCCTTTGATCATTCTTTTGATCATTACTTGACTATGTGCTTGTTCTTGGCATCCTTGCCTTGACATTTATCTGTGGTTTGTGTTTCTTTTCTTTTATCCTCTCAAACCTTCATTGCTTGGATACTTGACTCACTACGGTGATGTAGAGTGAGTTAGTAGAAGCTTAAAGTATCAAGCATGATTTCCATGGTTTGCACCCATACGGTTAGTAGGCCCTTTGTGGGAGAGAAAGTGAATTAATACTTTGCTCATATTTTGGTTTAGACTAAGACTATTATTGAAAGTGATCTTAGTTTAGACTTGAATAATTGCTTTGTGCTTATTCATTACCAAAGCCGTTTATCGTTTCGCCGGAAAGGCACGTCTTAAACCACTATATATGACACAAGCTCTTCGTTTCAACTACATGAAGATTGTCATTAATTCCTTGCGCATTGATCCTAGTCTTGATTCACTTCTCTTGACTTCTCTCCACTTAGTCGTTTTGCTACGAGTAGTCGTTTGTCCGTTTCGGTTCTTTTCGATCTTGATTTAACTCGTAATCCTTCATTAAGGCATATTGCTTAGTGTTATGATGATCCATTGATATTCTAAAAGGCTCATGATTTAATTTTAAGTATTTTGAAAATAATTTTAATTTGGTCACCAATCGAAGAGAAACTATTCAACCCCCCCCCCCCCTTCTAGTTTCTACATGAACTTTGAAGTCTAGAAAGGAAATTATACAGTTTTCTATAATAAGGGAGAAATAAGCAAAACATTAAGCTACTGGGATAATGCAAGTTTCTATAAACTTTGGCTAAACTGATTTCTCATATCTCCATTTCCACTTCAGAAACTTCCTAATTTTCTTTCATATTTCCATTTAGAAAGTGTTCCTGAGTAGATTCTAAAATTTTCAGCTTTTTGAAAAATCTGGTCAACGAAAGTCAAATAAGCTTAATTTAGCTTATTTCCATTTTCTGAATTCGTTACTTGATCATTTTTTATTTCAAAAGACATTCCAAGCTTCTCATAGCTAGCTTGAGTAACAAGTTTTGAAAAGAAAATCTGATTGTGCATGTTTGGCTTATCAGATAGCTTAATATTGGCTTATTAGGATTTGCTTATTTGAGTTTCACTTGGTTTCAGCTTTAATCCTTTTACAAGTCTAGGTAAAATCAGATTTTAAGCCTTTTGCAAGTTGTTAGAACTTATTTGGTCC
Source organism: Glebionis coronaria (assembly GCA_025667525.1). Classification (NCBI taxonomy): domain Eukaryota; kingdom Viridiplantae; phylum Streptophyta; class Magnoliopsida; order Asterales; family Asteraceae; genus Glebionis; species Glebionis coronaria. The sequence continues at coordinate 289,674,486 of CM046874.1, read as the reverse complement.
ATTAAATAGCTTAAACGAGCTTATTGAACTTTTTAGCCCGTTTTTTATAAAATCTCAACTTTAATTGCACTTTGGTCCCCCAGTTTTGGATCTGTTTTCATTAGTAGCTAATTATCCACTTAAATAGGGTTTGCACTATTACAGTCCTTGTAATTTTGAAACTTTACAAAATCAGTTAGTTAGTTTTGCATTTTGTTACAAATTTGTTAATTGTTAGTGATAATTGCAGAGTTAGTCCTTGTAGTTAACTGATTTACATTTCAAGTACATTAATTTCTAGAATTTACATTTTCAGCCCTTTACTTTTATAGATTTACATTTTTGTCTTTACTTGAATAAAAAATTTGGTATTTGACTATTTGTATTACGGTTACGTAGTTAATATTTTGAATTTTTACTTGATAGATCAATTAGACATAGACAAGCCAAATAACCCTATCAACCAAAAAAGATTATAAACCCGATCTTGTTAGGACTTTGAATTGGTTAAGAACTGAGAAAACAAACTTCAATTATACACAATTTCAATTATAGCACTATTCTGGGGAGGACATTTCCGTTGAAATGGTCCAAGAGATCCCCATTTTCCCCATGAATTAATTCATTGTGGGAAGAGTCGAGCTAGAGACTCCTTAAATCAAGCTTGAATAACTAGGTTTAGAAGTTGTTAGAACTATAGTGTTGTAGGTTAGAAATAAGGATAGAAATTTTTTGAGAAGTGTTGGAGTACACCTTCTTTTGTCTTCATGATGTTTGTAGGGTTGCTCACTCATTTCGTGCTTTGGAGCATATGGAGGAGGCCATTGTATCCGGTTCACTTCGTTACTATTGTGATCTTTCATAGACACCTTGTGCTTTAAAAATGAATTCACTATAGTTGATCTTTCCTTAACTTGGGTTAAGCAAAGTCTATTCATTGTCATAAGTGTAGGAGAAGTCTTTATACTTCCATGCTCTTAAACATTAAGGACACTGTTTAGCTTAAGTGTTGGGGGTTTTCTATCGAAGTGACCTTACCTAGAACTTGTCATTGACCTTCATGATAACATGGAAAATTTATTTTTCAAACATTTTTCAAATTTTTGATCTACTTTGGCCACCAAAAATATGCATTCATAATTTTTGCATCAATCATTTTTCATTTGCATATCACATTTGCATTGTATATATTTCTTCTTTTATTTTTCATTAAAAAGATATAAAAAGAAAAAATATAATAAGGACATGGTTTAACAAATTTAGACTTCTTTGACATATTAGGCCCGCCATGGATATTTTGACTCAACCCGAGTTTGCTTATCTTATCATTCTCTAGTTAGTATCCTTAACCATGTAGTCCTTCATTGGTCTATTAGGCTAAGCATCCACCAATCTCATTCTTTGAGATTTTAAATTGTGGAGAATGGGAAATGATTGAGTTGAAGCAAGTATAAAAGGGCTAGATAAACTTCATGATAATTACTTGTGGCTAAACACTTTTCTTCTTTACCTCTATTTTCTTCGCATGTATATATGTTAATAAATAATCAAGAACGGTTTTAATCGGTTTGTAATCTCTTATGCATTTTTGTTTAATCATTCATGGTTGGTATAAGTACGTCTTAAGACTCTAAGTTAGAACGTTTTATGTGTACTAGACTTATGTCATGTTTAATACTTAGCGGGTGTTTTTCCTTTTATTCTTTTCAATTTTCTTTGTGAGGAATAAAGAAAAATAAGAGCGGCTTACAAAAAAATGAGTGGCTAGAAAAAAAAAGAGAAAAGAAAAAAAAATAATACAAGACTCCCAAGAGGGGCAGTGAAGTGTTAATTATAGTAACTATTAGATTCCAATATTACCTTGACGGGTTGCGGCGATTTAATATTTGCTCCAATCCAATATTACCTTGACGGGTTAAGGGGTTGAAGATCCAAAGTCTCAAAAAGATGGCGGATGTAAATTATTGCGTGAGTTTTATTTTTCTTTCCTTAGCGAGTGTGTAGCTACTTATTAATGCATGACATGAGGATTTTACACATAAGGCGAATGACTTATTACTCTTGAAACATACTTATATTAATTGTGTGCGGTTTTTCAAGTAATGGATGAGAGGATTACTTAGGGTTAAAACCGTGCTTCCTTATTTTTGGATTTTACATTTCTTATACTTCACGCTTTAAATAATGACAAATTTGCTCTCAAGCAATTTGCTCAAATAATAACCGGTTCCACATTTAATTGTCATGAATAAGTTGATGCACTTTTTACTTGTGAATGCAATGATCCCATTTTTAAGCTTGGTATGGGGAAAGTGAAACTTGGGCTGATAAGTATCCATGGTACCAAAGCCCTAATCTAAGTCATTGATTTCTTTATGAGTTATTTCCATCAAAACCATTTCAACAAAAATCCCAAAAGATATAAGTAGAATTGTTTCTTTTGCATTGCATTGTTCAAATTCAAAATCATGCATCATATAGTGTAGAGTAGTGTAGATACATTCCATATTGGCCAAGGTGGATTAATTATGAGGAGAATGTAAATTTGTGCTTTAAAATATAGCATTGCATGAGGTCATGGCAATGTTCAAGTGCAGGGGATTTGATATGAGCAAAAACTCATATCAATTAATCAACAAATCACCCTAAAACACAAGAAAAATACCTAACTTTTGTGCTATAAAGCGGAATTACGTGGTATGTTTTGTGTTTGTGTATAAATAGGTAAGAAGGATACATTTTCAAGCAAACAAGAAGAAAATCAAGCTTATTTGGATGAAAAAGACAAAGAAGGATCAAAGATGACAAGAATTTGAAGATAAGGGACCTATCTTGACAAGAGTCTAAAGTTGAAGGACTAAAAGTGTAAATATGTCAAAGTCAAGATAAAAGTCAAACATGGTCAACTCTTCAGTTAACCAAGTCAAAGGGATCAATTGTGTTCAAGAATGAAGCTTGAAGGACCATTTATGCCAAAGAAATGAAGATTATAGCTTAAAATACAAATCTGCCAAAGTAAGGGGTTAAAAGTGCCAAAAATACTTCAAAGTTTGGATCAATCCGTGTGAAGGAGCTCTGAGCCAATCATATTGCAAGGAAAAATGGATTTGGATTTCCAAACAAGAGCCAGCTGGCCACTGGCAGCCTTGGCATTTAATGTCCGTATCCCAACAGTAGGGCACACTATCATTTCTTACAACCAATCAAACAACACCATGCAATAATTCAATTATCCATTATGGATAATGATCTCTGTGCTCTCACCTCGCCCAACCAAGGAGTGACACGTGTCCTTATTCTTCAACAAAGAACCCAGGAACGTATATGAGCTATACTCAATTTCAGATCATGATGTCTACATGAAAAGTGATCGTTTTTTAGAGAGGAACACAATGGACATAATCAATTAAACTCAAGATCAATGAATCAAAAGTCCCCAAATTGTAAAGAACAAGAGGATGAACACTTAGAAGTTTTGTGACACGTGGCAACAAACAAGTGATGGAAACATGTCATCAACTCCAAAATTTCCTCACATTTTGCCTATAAATAGGATGATAATCTCTCATTTGTACAAGTAGTTAATGTGTGTAAATTTCACACACATCTCCCATTTCCTCTCATTCTAGTTCTAGTTAGTTAGCTTAACAACTCAAGAGTCTGACAAGCTCTTGAGTTAGTTAGCTTAGTTGTAACAGAATTACCTACTTTGTAACAAACTCCATTCTTAAATCAATAAAATTCACAATTCACCTTCATCATTACTGTTCCTACCTTGAATACTGTTATCCTTGTGTTACTGTTAGCTTGTTATGATCATAAATGATCATGATTAGCTAAGTTTGAAGATTTGAAGCTGTTAGATCCTGTTCTGTTCAAGCCAGTACTAGTAGAGTTGATTTTGAAGCTTTGTTGTTCAACAATGGTGGTTATGATGATTGTAGATGTTGATTGGCAGATTTTGATGCTAAGGTGGTGGTTTAGCATTGGTTAGAAAGCTCAGTGCTTCTCTACTACTTCAATGGAGGCCTAAGCTAAAAGGTTTCAAGTTCTAAGTTCATGTTCCACTTAAATGTTGACTGCCTGCTTAATTCCTAGAGTATTCTTCTTTGACTGCATGATCAAATGTGTTTAGCTAGTATTTGAACTGATATCGGTGATTGAGTAGCTTTATTGTAGTTTAACTCTTGTTCCTTAGCTTAATCTTTGTTACTGTCATCAGTTTTATCAGTCTTATTAGCTTAATTGATCATATTGAATTTTAGCTTGTTAAACTGTTTGCTACTAGTTTCTTTACACTTCATTTTGCTCATCAAACCTTGTCTGATATGTGTTTTTAAACAGTTAAACCAATTGCCTTAAATCATTTCATAAAAGTTTGTTATAGTTCAGTAAAGTAGTTTTTAGGATTAGCTTTAAAGTTTTGTTCAAGTGTTTTTAATTGGCTAAGTTTTGTTTATTTACAGTCACTTAGTCATATTAAACAAAGTCCGGTAGTTTTCAAGTCATTTTATAAGTCAAAGAGGCAATTGGCACAAAAAAAATATGGGTCAGTTTTTCACATAGAATTTCAGAAAAAGTTGTTGATTTCATTCACTTAGCATTACTTTGTTTCTAGATGAAATTGCTTGAAACCAGCTCTCACCTCTCACTTAACATCTGAACTTTAAAGTCTAGAAAGGAAATTATACAGTTTTCTATAATAAGGGAGAAATAAGCAAAACATTAAGCTACTGGGATAATGAAAGTTTCTGTAAACTTTGGCTAAACTGATTTCTCATATCTCCATTTCCACTTCAGAAACTTCCTAATTTTCTTTCATATTTCCATTTAGAAAGTGTTCCTGAGTAGATTATGAAATTTTCAGCTTTTTAAAAAATCTGGTCAACGAAAGTCAAATAAGCTTGATTTAGCTTATTTCCAATTTCTGAATTCGTTACATGATCATTTTTATTTCAAAAGACATTCCAAGCTTCTCATGGCTTGAGTAACAAGTTTTGACAAGAAAATCTGATTGTGCACGTTTGGCTTATCAGATAGCTTAATATTGGCTTATTAGGATTTGCTTATTTGAGTTTCACTTGGTTTCAGCTTTTTATCCTTTTACAAGTCTAGGTAAAAAAAAGATTTTAAGCCTTTTGCAAGTTGTTAGAACTTATTTGGTCCATTAAATAGCTTAAACAAGCTTATTGAACTTCTTAGCCCGTTTTTGATAAAATCTCAACTTTAATTGCACTTTGGTCCCCCAATTTTGGATCTGTTTTCATTAGTAGCTAATTGTCCACTTAATTAGGGTTTGCACTATTACAGTCCTTGTAATTTTGAAACTTTACAAAATCAGTTAGTTAGTTTTGCATTTTGTTACAAATTTGTTAATTGTTAGTGATAATTGCATAGTTAGTTCTTATAGTTAATTGATTTGCATTTCAAGCACATTAATTTCTAGAATTTACATTTTTAGCCCTTTACTTTTATAGATTTACATTTTTGTCTTTACTTGAATAAAAAATTTGGTATTTGACTATTTGTTTTACGGTTACGTATTTAATATTTTGAATTTTTACTTGATAGATCAATTAGACATAGACAAGCCAAATAACCCTATCAACCGAAAACGATTATAAACTCGATCTTGTTAGGACTTTCAATTGGTTAAGAACTGAGAAAACGAACTTCAATTATACACAATTTCACTAAGATTTATCAAATGGGCTTATTGGGCCCATTAAGTTTTAGATAACATTTCATGGACTTAATTAGTCCATTTACATTACTTTATATTTTATGTATGTTTTTACTTAGAATATTTTTATAAGCTTATTATGAGCTTATTAATATTTAGTTTTAAATTTAAATAAATGAATAAAACTTAAAATTTGTTTTATGTGTTATACCAAATTAGATCTAGGTGTGTTATAAGGTTACAAGTATGTCATAAGCCCTAGTAGGAGCTTATATCCCACGGCTAATATTAGTTATAGCTTATTAAGATAAGTCAAGTCTCATTTTAAGGTTGCATGTAATTTATAAGTGTTACAAAAATAGATCTAACTATGTACACATCAAGAAAATAAGTCATAAGTCAAAAATAAGATCTAAACTATGTCTAGACCAAAAAATCAAACATAGATCCATGTACACTTATATATAGCTCACGGCTATATATTTAGATCTTGGTATTTCCAAGATGAACACTTTAGCTAGTTTTTAAGTCTTGTAAATATTTACAAAAACACATCATGATTATCTAGGTTACATGCATGTTCCCAAGGCTACTATTATTCAAAGAAAACAATGTATAGCCTACGACTATATTGTTTTCTCCCAATATTCCCATAAGATCTACTAGCTTATTTCATGTTTATCATGTTAAGTTAACACTCATTACTAGATCTAGGTTGTATAATAACATGCATGTACATTTAACCCATTTTAGGTCTTGTATAACCCACGGCCATATTTATATACATAACTTGTTTTTGTGATTTTTAATATTCCATTTAACATGTTATATTTCATATTCCATTATTCAAAACTTAGAAAACCAATCATATAGTCTCCACTTAATTTAGCCGTGACCTTTAAGGTCATGGTTTTCTTGATCTTTAAGTTGCACAAGTTCATTTCATGAGATCTATGGTTATTAGTTAACCAAAGTCCCATAAAAAAAGATTTGTAACTCATGCAATGTCTAGATTTATAAAAGGTTTCATATGGTTTTTAAATCAAGTTTAAAACATAATATATAAGTCATAAGTTTCTTATTAAAAGATTTTTAAATCATGATCATGATTTGCATAAATATGTCGTGACCTATAAGGGTCATAGCTTTATCAAATCTTGGTTTTAACATGTTATTTACTTGTGTTTATAGGTGTATGATGATGCATGCATGAAAGAATGCAATAATATGATGTGTATATGTAAAACCCGCTTGATTTTACCATGAATAGTAACCTTAAGATCGTACGTTGCAGATTAAAACCTTCCTTATATAGTATGATCACATTCACGTGCTATTATTTAAGTAGTACATACGTGTATAAACATGATAAGTATCGATTACGTACGAACACATGATAAGTATTTAACATTTATTTAATCACGAACGTAATTAAAACGCGAACTAATAATAATTACGTATATAGATATATATTTATTACGAACATGAATAAATAATATATTTAGTCACGATCAGAAACTAATTAAATTACGTAAACTACGTAACACGTAATCACGGACATTTAAACGATTATTATTATTATGAATATTTAATTTAACACGACAAGTAATTATATACGTAATAATTACGTTTAACACGGGTAATTATAACTAAGAAACTTACGACACATTTAATACTCGTTTACGCGTACCATTTTAACAAAGCGCGATTTAATAAAATTACAAGTGTTAAGGGGCTGCTTTTGACATAGCAGAAAAGAGTAGGACTTGGGCTCAAGGCCCAAGTGTATGATGTTGAGCCGTGTAGAAATTATAGACGGGGGAGTAATATGGTTTTTGCAACAAACACAAAAAAAGACATGAAACCCTAAAAATACAATACAAGCCGCCACTTCTTTCTCTCCTCTCTTCTCTGCCGTGACTCACACAAAGAAAAAAAGGGGAAGACCATGGCTTCATGATCCAAGAAGATCGAGATTGCAATGTTTGTTTAATCCTAAACCCTAAATACGATTTGTAAGTATATAAAACCCTAATTCTTTTTTTTTCTTTTCTTTTAATCCGAGTTCTTGGAAATTTAAAACATGTTAAACGAATATTATGAGGTGGGTTTGTATGTCGGGGTGTTGCTGTGTTGTTTGGCACACAAACCGAGAGTCAAAAGACTCTCGGTGATGGTTTATTACACCAGCCGCCACCCTAATTAGGGTTTGGTTTGGTTTGCTCAAGCAGGGGAAACGGAGAACAAGCAGGGGAAACACCACTGGCTGCGCCAGTGGTGAGGTTGTTCTAACAGTAGGTACCCACGGTTGGCTTTTCTAGCCTACCGGTGGGAATTTTAAACAGACAGGGGGAACCCAGAACTGCCAGGGGTAAACTGGCAGTAAGGGGGCGTTTGGCAGCGAGTTTTAAAATCAGGATTAAGGGCTGTTTGGCTACGGGTTTAAGGGCAGATTAAGGGGGCTGTTTGGCTAGACTTATTTTAAGAACATAACACGAGTTTCACCTTTTAAATTAATAAGACACGGGTTCGGTTTTCGATGCGTTTTAATAAAAGAATACAAGAGTACGTGTTTTATTTTACGGGATTATTTTACTTTACATTACTTATTAATTTTACAAGGTAATTAAATTAATAAGACACGACTTATAATTACAAGATTATTTATTTCAAGTTAATTAAATTAATTTAACATGCTATATAATTAATTTAATTAAAACATGGACTTAGGTTATTATTAATAATTAATAATACATGATTTAACCTAAGTATTTTAATCATGAAAAATTAGACTAACTAATTAATTAATTATTAAAACCATGACATATAATTAATTAATTCTCATGACTTAGGTTATATTAAATATAATTAATAATGCATGTTTTAACCTAAGTAATTATATCTTTATTTAATTAAATCACATTATATTTAATTAAATGCCTTTAACCTATAGTTTATTTAAATAACATGTAATAATTAATAAACTATATATTATATCATTATGACTTAGAATATTAATCAGTAAACACTTAAGCTTATTTATTAGCTTATTTAACCAGCTTATACCTATTTATGGAAACTTTCTATTTTTAGAAACTTAGCTATTTTAAGCAGTAATTCTATTTTTGAAAACTTTCTATTTTTGGAAACCTTCTATTTTAGGAAACCTGCTATTTTTGGAAAGTTACTTAATATTGCTCAGTAAGCACAATAATTGTGACAAATCTAACATTTTCAGGTAGTTAAATATTTTCTCGTATAATATTTTGAAACTTATTTTTATGTTGGTTGACGAACTCACAATTTACGGATTTAAATTTGGGCTTACGTGCATAATTTGGCGTCTTTTACGACTAAACCGGAAACCTTAGGATTACGTATTTACGTTTTTGAACTCCGTTTTTGATGAGACAATTTTTATTGGATTCGTTTTGTGACGGTGATTCATAATTTATAAAAACGTTTTTCGTAAAACGATCCGAGGGCACGCAAATCGAGAAAACTAGAATCGAGAAATACCCGTAAACTAGTGAGATGGGACAAAACACTTTGCCCCATCCCACTAGCTTATATGGGACGGCATATGTGACACACCACACTTAGGTGGCACACATTCTAGCTAAGCTTATACAAGTGTAAGCTTATGCTTACACTTTAAGCTAAACCTTCCACCACTACACAAAACTAGCTAATGGTTTTCATTTAACCGTTTACTACATGCAATTCACTCTCAAAACTCTCTCTACTTCCACCCTTGTGCCGTCCCAATTCAAACAACAAACACCATTTTTGATCTCTTCTAGCTACAAACCACATGTTTACTAGTCCTATTAAGGTGTTTCCTTGAAGCCTTGATTATTTGGTGGCCATATAACCAACTTTGGAGGTGATTTGCTTGTGTCCTAGGGCTGATTTTCCAACATATGATCTTGATATTTGATGGTCTTGGAGATACTTGTTGTATTCATCAAGTTCTTGCCTTCCTAAAACAAGAAATCCACTTGGATTGGTAAAGAAGATCATCCTCTACATTTTTCTCTTATTATTTTGTAAAGAACAAATGTATTTTCTTTTATTTTGTATATGTATATGATGTATATATGATGATAAAAATGTTGTGTGGGGATCAAGTGTTGATAAACATGCTTAAAAATGATGATAACCATAAGAAATGAAGCTAAAATCATGTCTAATTAGTTGGCTGTATAAAAACAGTAGATAACTAAATGATGAACTGATAAAAATGAATGGTTTTATCTATTTACAGTAAAGTAGATGATGTTATACACATGTGAGAGTTGGCCATGGAATGGAATCAAAATAATGAGTGAGATATGATCAAAACAAGTTAGGTGGTACAATCTGAATAAGCAGTTTTGTAGGGACTGTTAAGACAACTTAGACTCAAAATGGGCAGTAGCTATAACTAAGTTATATTTAGCAAATATTATGAAGAAGTTGTCATCCAAAAATGAGCTTCTAAGTCATTGTAGAACTCTAGATATGATAAAAATGGTGAATGTGAAGTTAAAAATCAGATTTTGGAAATAATGTTTATTATTATTATATAAGCACTCACTTTATAATTTATAAAATGTAAAGTATAAACCCACTAACTTATAAAACTTATTTATATAAATGTATAAAAGGTTAATTAAATGGGTAAAATATATAAATGGTGGTAAAAGTAATATTTATAAGTAATAAAAACTATAAACTTGATTTTTACGACTTTTTCGGCTATCGCCGTGAAATTAACGTTTTTCATCAAATAAAACTTAGACGACCAAACCCGTCTAATGTAAAGTTTATAAAAGTTATATACTGATGTATAAGTAACTAAGACAAGTAAAAACCGATAAAACCCCAACTATAAGAATTACGGACATTTACGAGCTAAATAAACGTATTGGACTAATAATTGGACTTAATAAGATAAATACTTGTAAAAAGAATTATTTGGGCTTAACCTAATAGGGCCCAACATGAAAAGTATATATACTGATCATATAGGTATAAAATGGGTAAAAACAAGTTAAAGAAGTTATAAAAGACTTAATGAACTTAAAATAGGTAAAATCGGTAAAACTAGTGAACTAGTAAGACGATACTAAAACGTAGACGCTAAAATGAGTAAATGAGAATTTATAAACCCACTTGATCATCATCATATGTACAAAATCATATATATGTATATTGTTATTTTGATAAAAGTCATTGGACCGAGTCTAAGACCGATTATTATTTATATAGGTTTCCGTGACCGAAGCACGCCCGTAGCCGATAATCCGCCTTTCATTAACAACGTGAGTTCATAGCCTCGCACTCTTTTAAATGTTTTATAAAATGATTTGTAAACCCGCGAGGGAGATAACATGCTAGATTTTTATAAAAATAGAACACAAGTAGTCCCGATTGTATGCTTAATGATATGGACCCGAATGATGCTATGACCCTATATTCGAGACTAAAAGGATTATTAGTAGTTAGGTTATGTCACTTAAAGTCCCATTAGCATGAATTGTGAACTACCGGGTTTTGGTAGACGCTTATGCATTTGATAGTACTATTTGGGGACGATCACCCCAGTTCGCGCCTTGACGGTTGATCCCCGTCGTACCACATTGATTGGTAAGCGAATTTATGTATGAGAAGATTCCATAGCGTGATTTTTGTGACGACACGCTAACTTAGATGGGCAAATTGTTTGTCGGGTTCGCGGCCCGCTGTTTTCATAGTAAGGTAACAATGTCATGCGGCTAATAATAATCCTATAATACAATATAAGACATATATAATAAACGATAACGACGCTATTACGATGAATATATTACCTATAATGGTAATATAGAGACTACGGTCTCATGGACGGTTTAAGATGTATGCTTGATATATATTGCCTGACTAGCAATATGTGGACTTACTTCCGATATTATACTTGTGTTCTGATTTTAAATGATTGTAAATGATTGTTTTTATATAACGGTTTTCATTAAACTCTATGAATTCACTCGGCATTCGCTGATATGATTTTTGCATGTTTTCTATCTCAGGTGCTTGAAGGTAATCCGGATGGAGATCGACTCTGATGGCCCACACTTAATATAAAAAATGTTCATTCGATCTGTGTTTTGTAAACTTAATGACCTGTATAATTTGGGACCTGTTGTACACTTTTGAAACTTTTTATCGAATGAATGTTTGTTAAACCTTGTACAACCATTTTTATGTGTTGTCTATGATTGGAGTTATTGTGTTATCCCGTAACACTCTGAAAGACCCTTCCGCTGTACCGATACGAAAAATGAGAGTGTTACAGTTTGGTACCAGAACTCTCGTTGTAGAGAACAAAAGATTTTAAAAACCAAGGTTTTGAATAAAACTTTTCAAAATCTTTTGACAATGAACATTTGAGAAAATATTTGAAAAATCTTTTGACTATAACGGTGCCAGAGATCTCCGACGTTACCAACAAGCCCTATTGAGAAGATATATATTTTGATATATATAATTTAATTTATATATATGTATATATCGTGATTTCATTATGTAATTGTTTAACTAGTATGTTATCCTAATACGAGATAAATATATATAAATGCAGATTGTCATGGCTGACCCTAATATTCCTGTAGAAAACCATGCTATTCCCGAACCTAATATAGAAGATGATCCTTATTTAGACTTAGTAGATTTTGATATTGATGACGAGGAGGAACCATTTGAGGATCCCGAGCCCGAGTTAGGACTAGGAGATCAGATTGCCCCTCAGGAAGACTTAGTAGAGAATGAGATTGAGAATGTGGGTAATGAGAATGTGGATATTGAAAATGTAGGTAATAAGAATGTGGATATTGAGAATGCTGATATTGAGAATGAGGATGAGATTGGGTTAGATGAGTTAGATGATGAGATTGACGACGAGGATGTCGAGGAAGATGTAGGTATAGATGTTGAGGTTGATGACGATGAGGAAGCTGAGCTTATTTATCCGTATGATGTTCCAGAGGGCGAGCCCTTGCCCCCACCAGTTTGTTTGTCTGATTCTGAGGATGAGTTACCTAGGGATGAAATGTCTGAATCGTCTGAATCTGATTCTGAATCAGAGGAGGATGAGGAAGATGATGCACCTGACGGTACTGATGGTATTACTACTCGTAGACGTGAGATAGGAGAGTCGTCTAGTGCTCGAGAGGCTACTCATATTGATGGTCTTGCACCATGGGCCTTGAGACGTGATCTAGATGCTTCCCGTGTTAAGAGTTGTGTGACAGAGGTTGGATTAGGTGTTGTTCAGACTCAGGTTGCTTATCTGGAGTCGAAGACTAAGATTGGTGAGAAAGAGCGAGAATTGCTTAGTTTGGATTTGAGTGATGTAGAGCGTGGATTGAATGAGGCTTTTAGGAGATTATCGGTATTGGAAAGCCGTGAGTATGTGGATATGAAGAGAAAGGTAAATTTTATGGAGATTCAGTTGAGTGTGGCTCGTGCGATGCGTGAGAAAGCTGAAAAGGAGTTGAATATATCTGTGGGTTGGAACAGTAGATTTTATGCTGACATGGTTGAAAGAGGAGTAATCCGTAAACGCCCAGCTGAAGATGTGTCTAGTGATCGTCCGGCGAAGATCCAGAAGACGATGGATGATGGACCATCTGGCGGTTCTCAGTAGACCAGTCTGTATTTAGTAGTGACCTTTATATCTTTTGAGTTTATAGCTTTGACTGAACCGACTTGTTAGTAGTAGACTTGGCACGAATTTTGAGTGTATATAGTGTTAGAACCTTGATATGGATGTACTAAGACAATACTTTTGTTTCAGATCGAATGAAATATGTATCTTGTCTTGAATTCCATATTGTGCCTTATTTGTGTCTTGAGTATGAGTTCGATCCATATTATATGAATCCTTTGTTGGATGAATGCTTAATACTTTGAAATTGTGGAATTATAGAACTATGCCGCCCAAGAAGGCTGTGACTGAGGATGATGTACGTAGGATTATTACGGAGCAAGTTACCACATCTATGACTGAATTTATGGCAAATGCTAGAAATGAAGCTGGCGGTAGTGGAGCTGGCGGTAGTGGAGCTGGCGGTAGTGGAGCTGGCGGTAGTGGAGCTGGCGGTAGTGGAATTGGCGGTACTAATGTGAATGTGAATGCTAATAATGTGAATGCTAATGCTGGAGGAAATGTAGGAGGACTTGGAATGAATGCACCTGAAGTTGGTGGCTGTACTTATGTGACGTTCATGAAGTGTGAACCTCTACCTTTTAATGGAACTGAAGGTGTTGTAGGATTAAGCCAGTGGATCGAGAAGATTGAATCGGTGTTTAGGATTAGTAAGTGTAAGGAGGAAGATAAGGTGACTTTTGCTATGGCTACTCTTAAAGGTCGTGCGTTGACTTGGTGGAACGGGAGAATTGCTTTCATGGGTCTTGATGCTGCTAATGCTACTCCTTGGGCTGAAATCAAGAAGTGGATGACTTTGGAGTTTTGTCCTCGTAGTGTGATCATTAGGTTAGAACAAGAGTTGATTCATCTGAGAATGAAAGGTGTGGACATTGATAGTTACACGAACCGATTCCATGAGTTGGCCTTGCTATGTCCTCGATTGGTTGAACCCGAAGAGATCCGAATTGAGCAATATGTGAAAGGGTTGACCAGGAATATCCGGGGGGACGTGACATCATCGAAACCACTGACCATTGATGATGCTGTTTGAATGGCTTACCAACTCATTGGACAGATAATTCAGGATAAGGAAGATGAAGCCCGTGTAGGTGAGAAAAGAAAGGGAGACGGTGAGCGTGTAGATAGAGGTGATTATAGGAAGAATTTCAATCGTCGTCAGAACCAGAGAAAGGGGAATGCAAATGCTATTACCAACAATGCACCGCGCAACGATGATAGATGTCCTAAGTGTGGCAACAAGAGGCATCCTGGCGACTGCTGGAAGTGCCGAAATTGCGGAAAGCTTGGACACAAGGTTGAAAGGTGTAAGAAGGGAACGATTTGCTTCAACTGTAATGAAGAAGGTCATAGGAAATCGGAATGCCCCAAGTTGAAAGCGATTGTACCTGGAAGAAACCCCTAGGGTGGTATCTACCAACTTGGAACAATTGAGGTGAAGAAAGAGGATCCGAATGTCGTTACCGGTACGTTTTTACTCAACAATCATTATGCTGTTGCTTTATTCGATTCGGGTGCCGATAGGAGCTTTGTATCCACTAAATTTAGTGCCCTTATTGATATTGAACCTGTTGAGATAAGTACCAGTTACGAGGTGGAATTGGCTGATGGTAAATTAGTGAAAACTAATAAGCTATTAGAAGGATGCTCTCTAAATCTCTTGAACCATTCCTTTCCGATTGATTTGATGTTGATAGAATTAGGTTGTTTCGATATTATTATTGGTATGGATTGGTTGTCGTTGAATAATGCTACAATTTTATGTGGAGAGAAGAAGGTTAAGATTCCTCTTAGGAATAGGACGTTAGTAATTGATGGTAGTCGAGGTGAATCCCGTTTGAAAATCGTTTCATGTATTAAAGTCCAAAAGTACATCAGGAACGGTTGTGAGTTATTCTTAGCTCAAGTGACCGGGAATGAGTCTAGGGAGAAACGATTGGAAGATGTACCTATTATTTGTGAATTTCCTGAGGTATTTCCTAAAGATTTACCAGGACTTCCACCGATAAGGCAAGTAGAGTTTCGAATCGATTTAATTCCTGGTGCTGCACCGGTGGCACGTGCGCCTTACCGATTAGCCCCTTCTGAATTAAAGGAGTTATCTGAGCAACTTAAGGAGTTGTCTGATAAAGGTTTTATTCGACCGAGCTCGTCGCCTTGGGGAGCTCCAGTCTTGTTCTTTAAGAAGAAGGATGGATCTTTTCGTATGTGCATTGATTATAGGGAACTGAATAAGTTGACAATTAAGAATCGATATCCTTTACCTAGGATTGATGATTTGTTTGATCAACTGCAAGGATCTAGTGTGTATTCTAAGATAGATTTGCGGTCAGGATATCACCAACTTCGCGTCCGTGAAGAAGATATTCCTATAACTGCATTTAGAACTCGTTATGGACACTATGAATTTCAAGTAATGCCATTTGGGTTAACTAACGCACCTGCGGTTTTCATGGATTTAATGAATCGAGTGTGCAAGCCCTACTTGGATAAATTTGTGATTGTGTTTATTGACGATATTCTAATCTATTCTAAGAATGAAGATGAGCATAGAGAACATTTGAGGATTGTTTTGAAGTTGTTGAAGGATGAAAAGTTGTATGCTAAGTTTTCGAAGTGTGATTTCTGGTTAGATTCTGTGCAATTTCTTGGTCATGTGATTAACAGAGATGGAATTCATGTTGATCCTGCAAAGGTTGAAGCTATTAAGAATTGGTCTGCACCGACAACGCCAACGGAAGTGCGACAGTTCTTAGGATTGGCTGGCTATTATAGGCGATTCATTAAAGAATTTTCTTTGATAGCTAAACCCTTGACTAAGCTTACTCAGAAGAATAAACCTTTCGTTTGGGGAAGTGATGAAGATGGAGCATTTCAGATATTGAAGCAAAAATTATGTAGTGCACCAATCTTATCATTACCCGAAGGGAGTGAAGATTTTGTAGTGTATTGTGATGCATCTCTTAGAGGTTATGGAGCTGTGTTGATGCAGAGAGAGAAAGTGATAGCTTATGCTTCTAGGCAATTAAGGAAGAATGAGGAGAATTATACTACTCATGATCTTGAGTTAGGAGCTGTGGTCTTTGCTCTTAGGTTGTGGAGACATTATCTGTATGGCACCAAGTGTACGGTATTCACCGATCACAAAAGCCTACAGTATATTCTCGACCAGAGGGAATTGAACATGAGGCAACGAAGATGGATAGAGTTGTTAAGTGATTATGATTGTGATATAAAATATCACCCAGGAAAAGCCAATGTTGTTGCTGATGCGTTGAGTAGGAAAGATAGAGAGCCTATCAGGGTGCGTTCTCTAGTCTTGACCGTGCACAATAATTTGCCTGAGCAAATTAGAAATGCGCAAATAGAAGCCTGTAAGAAGGAGAATTTTGTTAATGAAGGGTTCCGAGGAGAAGGAGATCCTTTAGAGGTTAGAGCTGATGGAGTGAAATGTTTAAGAGGTCGTATGTGGATACCTAAGTTTGGAGGCTTAAGAGATTTGATTATGTTAGAATCCCATAAATCTATGTATTCCATTCATCCGGGATCTGATAAGATGTACCATGATTTGAAGAAGTTGTACTGGTGGCCGAATATGAAAGCTGACATAGCTATGTATGTTCTTCAATGCTTGACTTGTGCTAGAGTCAAAGCGGAACATCAAAAGCCATCAGGACTACTTCAACAACCAAAGATTCCTGAATGGAAGTGGGAGCGAATTACGATGGACTTTATCACCAAGCTTCCTAGAACATCATCTGGAAACAATTCGATTTGGGTTATTGTTGATAGACTGACCAAATCAGCACACTTCATTCCGGTTAAGGAGCAGTTCTCACTGGAGAAGCTGACTCGAATATACCTGGATAATGTCGTATGCAAGCATGGAGTGCCTGTATCGATCATTTCAGATCGAGATCCTAGATTCGCATCGAATTTTTGGAAATCTCTCCAAAGATCTTTGGGAACGAATCTCGACATGAGCACTGCTTATCACCCCCAGACTGATGGGCAGAGTGAAAGGACGATACAAACACTGGAAGATATGTTGAGAGCTTGTGTGTTAGACTTTGGTAAGAATTGGGATAAACATTTGTCGTTAGCAGAGTTTTCGTATAACAATAGTTACCATTCTAGTATTAAGGCTGCACCGTTTGAAGCTTTGTATGGTAGGAAGTGTAGATCTCCTGTATGTTGGAGTGAAGTTGGGGATACCCAGCTCACGGGACCGGAATTGATCCGGGAGACTACGGAGATGATAGTTCAGATTAAGAAGAGGTTGTTGACTGCCCGTAGTAGACAGAAAAGTTACGCGGATGTGCGGCGGAAGCCAATGGAGTTTGAAGTTGGTGACCGAGTAATGTTGAAGGTATCGCCATGGAAAGGCGTTATAAGATTTGGAAAACGAGGAAAATTGAATCCCCGTTATGTTGGACCCTTTAAGATTTTATCTAGAGTAGGTCCGGTGGCTTACAAACTAGAGTTACCCCCAGAACTTCATGGTGTTCACAACACATTCCATGTATCTAATCTGAAGAAATGTCTAGCAGTGAGTGATGAGAAAATTCCGTTAGGTAAGGTTCGAATAGATGGGAAGTTGCATTTTATCGAAGAGCCCGTAGAAGTTATGGACCGTGAGGTAAAGCAACTGAAACAAAGTCGGATACCTATTGTTAAGATCCGATGGAATTCAAAGCATGGACCGGAGTATACTTGGGAACGAGAGGATGAAATGTGGAAGAAATATCCGCACCTCTTCGATTTCAATAAGAAACGGACATCCAAATGAAATGGATCACGAGGACGTTGATCCCTTTTAGGAGGAAAAGCTGTGACAAATCTAACATTTTCAGGTAGTTAAATATTTTCTCGTATAATATTTTGAAACTTATTTTTATGTTGGTTGACGAACTCACAATTTACGGATTTAAATTTGGGCTTACGTGCATAATTTGGCGTCTTTTACGACTAAACCGGAAACCTTAGGATTACGTATTTACGTTTTTGAACTCCGTTTTTGATGAGACAATTTTTATTGGATTCGTTTTGTGACGGTGATTCATAATTTATAAAAACATTTTTCGTAAAACGACCCGAGGGCACGCAAATCGAGAAAACTAGAATCGAGAAATACCCGTAAACTAGTGAGATGGGACAAAACACTTTGCCCCATCCCACTAGCTTATATGGGACGGCATATGTGACACACCACACTTAGGTGGCACACATTCTAGCTAAGCTTATACAAGTGTAAGCTTATGCTCACACTTTAAGCTAAACCTTCCACCACTACACAAAACTAGCTAATGGTTTTCATTTAACCATTTCCTACATGCAATTCACTCTCAAAACTCTCTCTACTTCCACCCTTGTGCCGTCCCAATTCAAACAACAAACACCATTTTTGATCTCTTCTAGCTACAAACCACATGTTTACTAGTCCTATTAAGGTGTTTCCTTGAAGCCTTGATCATTTGGTGGCCATATAACCAACTTTGGAGGTGATTTGCTTGTGTCCTAGGGCTGATTTTCCAACATATGATCTGGATATTTGATGGTCTTGGAGATACTTGTTGTATTCATTAATGTTCTTGCCTTCCTAAAACAAGAAATCCACTTGGATTGGTAAAGAAGATCATCCTCTACATTTTTCTCTTATTATTTTGTAAAGAACAAATGTATTTTCTTTTATTTTGTATATGTATATGATGTATATATGATGATAAAAATGTTGTGTGGGGATAAAGTGTTGATAAACATGCTTAAAAATGATGATAACCATAAGAAATGAAGCTAAAATCATGTGTAATTAGTTGGCTGTATAAAAACAGTAGATAACTAAATGATGAACTGATAAAAATGCATGGTTTGATCTATTTACAGTAAAGTAGATGATGTTATACACATGTGAGAGTTGGCCATACAATGGAATCAAAATAATGAGTGAGATATGATCAAAACAAGTTAGGTGGTACAATCTGAATAAGCAGTTTTGTAGGGACTGTTAAGACAACTTAGACTCAAAATGGGCAGTAGCTATAACTAAGTTATATTTAGCACATATTATGAAGAAGTTGTCATCCAAAAATGAGCTTCTAAGTCATTGTAGAACTCTAGATATGATAAAAATGGTGAATGTGAAGTTAAAAATCAGATTTTGGAAATAATGTTTATTATTATTATATAAGCACTCACTTTATAATTTATAAAATATAAAGTATAAACCCACTAACTTATAAAACTTATTTATATAAATGTATAAAAGGTTAATTAAATGGGTAAAATATATAAATGGTGGTAAAAGTAATATTTATAAATAATAAAAACTATAAACTTGATTTTTACGACTTTTTCGGCTATCGCCGTGAAATTAACGTTTTTCATCAAATAAAACATAGACGACCAAACCCGTCTAATGTAAAGTTTATAAAAGTTATATACTGATGTATAAGTAACTAAGACAAGTAAAAACCGATAAAACCCGAACTATAAGAATTACGGACATTTACGAGCTAAATAAACGTATTGGACTAATAATTGGACTTAATAAGATAAATACTTGTAAAAAGAATTATTTGGGCTTAACCCAATAGGGCCCAACATGAAAAGTATATATACTGATCATATAGGTATAAAATGGGTAAAAACAAGTTAAAGAAGTTATAAAAGACTTAATGAACTTAAAATAGGTAAAATCGGTAAAACTAGTGAACTAGTAAGACGATACTAAAACGTAAACGCTAAAATGAGTAAATGAGAATTTATAAACCCACTTGATCATCATCATATGTACAAAATCATATATATGTATATTGTTATTTTGATAAAAGTCATTGGACCGAGTCTAAGACCGATTATTATTTATATAGGTTTCCGTGACCGAAGCACGCCCGTAGCCGATAATCCGCCTTTCATTAACAACGTGAGTTCATAGCCTCGCACTCTTTTAAATGTTTTATAAAATGATTTGTAAACCCGCGAGGGAGATAACATGCTAGATTTTTATAAAAATAGAACACAAGTAGTCCCGATTGTATGCTTAATGATATGGACCCGAATGATGCTATGACCCTATATTCGAGACTAAAAGGATTATTAGTAGTTAGGTTATGTCACTTAAAGTCCCATTAGCATGAATTGTGAACTACCGGGTTTTGGTAGACGCTTATGCATTTGATAGTACTATTTGGGGACGATCACCCCAGTTCGCGCCTTGACGGTTGATCCCCGTCGTACCACATTGATTGGTAAGCGAATTTATGTATGAGAAGATTCCATAGCGTGATTTTTGTGACGACACGCTAACTTAGATGGGCAAATTGTTTGTCGGGTTCGCGGCCCGCTGTTTTCATAGTAAGGTAACAATGTCATGCGGCTAATAATAATCCTATAATACAATATAAGACATATATAATAAACGATAACGACGCTATTACGATGAATATATTAACTATCATGGTAATATAGAGACTACGGTCTCATGGATGGTTTAAGATGTATGCTTGATATATATTGCCTGACTAGCAATATGTGGACTTACTTCTGATATTATACTTGTGTTCTGATTTTAAATGATTGTAAATGATTGTTTTTATATAACGGTTTTCATTAAACTCTATGAATTCACTCGGCATTCGCTGATATGATTTTTGCATGTTTTCTATCTCAGGTGCTTGAAGGTAATCCGGATGGAGATCGACTCTGATGGCCCACACTTAATATTAAAAATGTTCATTCGATCTGTGTTTTGTAAACTTAATGACCTGTATAATTTGGGACCTGTTGTACACTTTTGAAACTTTTTATCGAATGAATGTTTGTTAAACCTTGTACAACTATTTTTATGTGTTGTCTATGATTGGAGTTATTGTGCTATCCCGTAACACTCTGAAAGACCCTTCCGCTGTAGCGATACGAAAAATGAGAGTGTTACAATAATACATGAAATACCAGGAATACTTAATCAGATTAATCAGAATATAAGATAAACACAGATTAAAGCTTAAAACAGTAAAACATGACTTAAAACATATAAAATGAGTTAAGACAAGACGTAAAACCCAGTACGTATTCAGCGATTCGATACTTATACACGTGTGTATTCATGTAGCTTTAGTGATCCAGAAGTAGGAGTCTTTCTTCCGTTCATTCACTGGACTTGAGGTACGGATTCCCGTCCTTTCAGTATGGACATTCTTTCCTTATTAGGATTTCCCCGTATGCAGCCAACTGTTTTTCCCCAGTATTTGTTTTATTGTTTTGAACTGCTTATGTTTAATTAGCATAATCTATAGCCATATACAAGCATGACCAGTTTCACCTAGTTATGGAGGTACCATAACCATAACATTGGAGGCACCAATGTTATGACTTCCCCACGGCGGAGTGATTGCTCGTGGCGTCCCTTTCAGTTTTGGCCATATTATTATATCATGTGGGGCGTATGGGTGCATCCTAGTTACATGTTTTATTCAGTATTTCATGGTAAATGTGGTGTGTGCCTTGCATCCTTCACAAGGAGTTGATCCCTCCTACCCAGACCAGTATATTAATTAGAGGCATCCCCTCTAATCAGCATGATGAGGTCACCCCTCCAAGTATTCATGCACGTGACCTTTTCATGACCTATATGGGCTATGGTATATTTATGTTAAAACAGTTTTCATAAGATAAACATAAGGCTTTTGAAACTATAAAACCAGTTTTCTCAATACTTAACCAGTCTACTCAGAACTTAGTCTTCCGCTGTTATATGTTACATGCTTATCCTATTTCATGCTATATTGTATATCCGTGCACTGAGCGTTTTGCTCAGCCGTTACTTTCCTTTCCATGTCCCAAAACGGCAGGTACCCAAGACTCGAGCATTTGGAGGACATGCATAGGATGGAAGCTGCCATAGACTTCTTCTCATGTTTCCTTCATATATTTATGCTTGTTTAGTCTTTCATTCAGTTCATTTACTTTGTTATGTTTTGGGCTTATGTTTGGGAACCGATGTTTGATTCCGGTTTTCCCTATGGTCATGTATGTTTTACTACATATTACCTTGCATGCTTTGATGACACGCCATAATTACGCGTGACATTCCATTTATCAAAATGGGGTGTTACAATTATGGTATCAGAGCCAAGGCTTCGACCTGTAGGCTCTAAAACTCGACCTGTGACTAGTGGGTAGTCACCAGGAGCTTCCTAAGCCAACGTTTGTTATTCCATGTATTGATGTTTTCAGCACATTGTTGTTTTAACCATGATGTTTTCAGCACCTTGAGGTTTTAACCTTGACGTTTTCATCGATATTGTTTTACTAATATGGATGGACAACCGTCATTCATATTTAGTTATGTGTCATTGTTTCATGCATAATGTTCCTCGTGAACTGTGGCTTTGTGTACTGAACCCCAGTAGTTCATAATTAGTCACAGAAAATTTTTTCTGATAAGTTTTGACAGATAAGTTTCATTTATTCATGTTTCATGTATCATTGTTGCAGGGATTATGACTAAGTAATGGTTGGTACAGGACTGGCCCTATTTAGTCGCATGTGCTTTTATCGAAACTTTTAACTTTGGGACCGACCCATAGGCGTCCCCTCGCCATGTCTTTTGTTTTGGGACCGACCCATAGGCATCCCCTCGCACTTATAAAAGGTTTTTATAAACTACATTACACATTCATGCACTGTTTTCATGCATAAAATTTTTTCTCATGATTTATTGGCATAAATTTTTTTTTCATGTCCCCTCATAAGTTACTATGTTTTTTTATGTCAAGTATGTTTTCATACTGTCATGGTTAACTTCGGTTTCATGCTAAATATGTTATACACTCCTTTATGATAGATCGTTTTATGTTCCTTCATGATAATTCCATTTTCATGTTGATTACGTCTTACGCCTCTTTTGTTAATTATGCTTTCACGCAAGACATTGTTGGATTTCATTGAATTCTGCTTTCACGATTGTCATGGTTGGTTTTCATTGATCATGCTGTCAGGCAAATCATCTTTGAATTTTGTGTAACCGCACTTTAGCGTTTCTCTATGCAACCAGAATGATGTCTATGCTAATACTGCCAGGTTATCATGGTGGTTTTCCTAACTGTTTAACCGATATACTTCCTTAAATCATGATAAATGATCGACCCCATACCGATCATTTCATGTGTATTCCACGTGTACTCTACGTACAGTATTCCATGTATATTACATGTACCTAAATCCATGTGTATTTCATTTGTAATACTTCACGAATATTCGCTAGTCGATTCTGAATCATCTCAGGCGTATTTTCAATTGCTGATATTCTACTAGATTGCTGATGCCGCTCATAACTTGGAGATGTTACTAAAAGTTGATGCTGCTGTCGTTCGGAGACGCTACGAGATGCGGATGTTGTTCACAACCTAGAGATCCTACGAGACGAAGACAAAGGCGTCAGAGTAAAGCTATTGGATGAAAAGATACTTCACCATCAGACGATTTTATCAATCATTGTCCCTAATTCTTAGTTACATGTCACACGTCATTCGGCTGTCATTTCAGCCATATGAGTGCAAACCGGTACCAGCCGGCCACTCAGCTGAATAGCTACATGAATCACGGTCATGAGAATGACCATCATGGAACTGACAGACAGGACGATAGTAACCACTACTATGACAGCAACTATCCTAGAATCACAACCGAGGCTCCAGCCGCGGACGTGATCAGACATACAAAGGATCAGTAGTCCAACCGATCCGCCAAGTCTGGCATAATAACCTAATATTGTAGTTCTATTATTTTACATCTCGAGACGCATGTCAAGACATCAGTCAAGACACATGTCTCACGTATACTTTCTGAGGACACATGTCAAGATACCAGTCAAGACGTATGTCATGCTTATAGTTCCAAGACACGAGTCAAGACACATGACTCACGTCCAACTATGGAATATTTCTAAGAAATTCAGGGTAGCCTCCAAGGGTATATCCATTTTGTTGTGCCATGTATTAATCAGGCCACAAGAATTTCAATACCATTATCGGCGCATAAGTGAGAACTGTCACGTTGCCGATGTCACTTTCATTTCTTTCACCATATTTCATATATTCATGACCATGAAGGACGCCTTTCGTATTCCCACGTATACGAAGGTTTTCCTTCAGCTTAATGATGAGATCCAAGCTGCTAACGCATTTCCTCGGACAGACACGAGATGAATTTTATCCTAATTATGGACTATGAACATCACACCATGCTACGATTCATAATTATGTACAGTAATGTTCAGGCTCCTGAATACATTCAGCTTGATTTTCCATCAGGAAAATCTGTACAAATTATCTACGCTTACAAGCAGGTTCGTTGTTAGCCATGGTCGCTAAAATTTTCTAGCTGTCAGTAAGAAACGACTACTTAAGTCCTTTTACGCATAGCCAGTTGATTATTCCAAAATCTTCCTATACATTCCAGAAGAACCTACAAGGAGAAGAACGGTACCATGAGATTAGTTGTCGACTACCGTCGACTTAAACAAATCACCATTCATGACCATTATTCTCCTCCACGTATTGACAACATGTCCAATCGACCTTATAGTGTTAATCACTTTTCCAAGATCGAATTCATGATCATGCTGCCAACAGTGACGAGTGAAAGAGCAGGACATGTACATGACTGCTATTCGTATACGACTCAGTCATGCTAGATTTATGATTTTGAATTAGTCTCATCAATGCTCTAACGACATTATAAGAATGAGTTTCCATGAACTCATAGCAAATTCATCAGTGTTTTCATTAAGGATAACCTGATTTCCTGTAAGCCCATAGAAGAACAGGAAGACCATATCTGCACTATGTTGCAAATTCTATGACAAGAGAAATTTTACCCTAGAAAATTTTCCAATATCAATTCTGTTTGATTACAGAGACATGCTGAATCACATGGGTTTCTACGGTTAATCTTACCATGACTCAGCTTATGCGTAAAGTAGAGAACCCTACACTACATTAGGTGTTCTATAAAATCCCACACTAAGAAAAGTCTAATCTCGGAGACTCAGAGTTTCGCAAACCTTCTATGTATCAACTTTCTACGAAGCATGATACATCTACGTTCATATCTGTGTACCTGACATACTAACAGGTTAAGATAGAACACCAACAAACTAAGATGTTTATCCACCATCAGAAATTGTAATCAGAAATGGGACAAGTTCCCTACAGATTTTGGTTACCAGATTACAGCAAACTCAGAAGAAGCATGATGCTATCTGGGTCATTGTCAACAGTTTGATCAAGTCTGCAAAATCCTTGCAACCGCGAAGATTTCACAGTAGTAGACTTTCAGATATTTCAGCCAAAGATCGTACAATCATGATTTGTTTCAGCATTTATGTTCATGAACTATTCATGTTCATGATAGTATTCTACCTTACGATGTAACTCTCAAATTTCATTCCGGGAAGTTATAAGAACTTGGGAGACAAGACTTAAGTTCAATAATTTTCCATCCTCAGACAGACGCTTCACGTCACACTTCGCGTTTTACCCATACCGTTTAGCATTGTCATCTAAGTTATTCTACGTTCATGATATGTTCCCATATCAGGGACCGTGATATGCTTACTCATACTACACTCACCAAATTTTCACGTATTCCGTTCGAAATTTTTCACGTATTCCGTTCAAAATTTTTCACGCATTCCGTTCAAAATTTTTTCACGTACTACCTTTCAGTATGTCTCGCGCATCGTTGCAAATTTTTTGTTACGTTAAATTGTTTTGCACAATAACGTTCAGTTACTCTTATACGTTAATTCTTTTTCCCTCGATCAAATCCAGGGAGTCCATTTTACGTTGATAACCAACAACTTGTTTTCGGATTTTTTTCAAGTCAAGGTCAGGACGACCAAGATTTATCATCCGAGGCAAGACATTGAGAAGGATCGTTCCAAGAGGGAAGCCACTCGGAAACGAACAAGTTATCCGGACTTCTTATCCGTTTTTATCTTATCAGCTAGATTTGTCCTTTCAGTCACGTCACGTCCCATGTCTTTTAAAGACATGTCACGTTCCGCGTTCTTTCTGCCAGATCACATGCACGTTCATTATATCACATACCCTCTCAGTCTGATTCGGGTGTGTTCCGCTTCCAGTTACTTTATCTATAATTCGGGGACGAATTATTCTTTTTAGGGGGGAAGAATTGTAAAACCCGCTTGCTTTTACCATGAATAGTAACCTTAAGATCGTACGTTGCAGATTAAAACCTTCCTTATATAGTATGATCACATTCACGTGCTATTATTTAAGTAGTACATACGTGTATAAACATGATAAGTATCGATTACGTACGAACACATGATAAGTATCTAACATTTATTTAATCACGAACGTAATTAAAACACGAACTAATAATAATTACGTATATAGATATATATTTATTACGAACATGAATAAATAATATATTTAGTCACGATCAGAAACTAATTAAATTACGTAAACTACGTAACACGTAATCACGGACATTTAAACGATTATTATTATTATGTATATTTAATTTAACACGACAAGTAATTATATACGTAATAATTACGTTTAACACGGGTAATTATAGCTAAGAAACTTACGACACATTTAATACTCGTTTACGCGTACCATTTTAACAAAGCGCGATTTAATAAAATTACAAGTGTTAAGGGGCTGCTTTTGACATAGCAGAAAAGAGTAGGACTTGGGCTCAAGGCCCAAGTGTATGATGTTGAGCCGTGTAGAAATTATAGACGGGGGAGTAATATGGTTTTGGCAACAAACACAAAAAAAGACATGAAACCCTAAAAATACAATACAAGCCGCCACTTCTTTCTCTCCTCTCTTCTCTGCCGTGACTCACACAAAGAAAAAAAGGGGAAGACCATGGCTTCATGATCCAAGAAGATCGAGATTGCAATGTTTGTTTAATCCTAAACCCTAAATACGATTTGTAAGTATATAAAACCCTAATTCGTTTTTTTTCTTTTCTTTTAATCCGAGTTCTTGGAAATTTAAAACATGTTAAACGAATATTATGAGGTGGGTTTGTATGTCGGGATGTTGCTGTGTTGTTTGGCACACAAACCGAGAGTCAAAAGACTCTCGGTGATGGTTTATTACACCAGCCGCCACCCTAATTAGGGTTTGGTTTGGTTTGCTCAAGCAGGGGAAACGGAGAACAAGCAGGGGAAACACCACTGGCTGCGCCAGTGGTGAGGTTGTTCTAACAGTAGGTACCCACGGTTGGCTTTTCTAGCCTACCGGTGGGAATTTTAAACAGACAGGGGGAACCCAGAACTGCCAGGGGTAAACTGGCAGTAAGGGGGCGTTTGGCAGCGAGTTTTAAAATCATGATTAAGGGCTGTTTGGCTACGGGTTTAAGGGCAGATTAAGGGGGTTGTTTGGCTAGACTTATTTTAAGAACATAACACGAGTTTCACCTTTTAAATTAATAAGACACGGGTTCGGTTTTCGATGCGTTTTAATAAAAGAATACAAGAGTACGTGTTTTATTTTACGGGATTATTTTACTTTACATTACTTATTAATTTTACAAGGTAATTAAATTAATAAGACACGACTTATAATTACAAGATTATTTATTTCAAGTTAATTAAATTAATTTAACATGCTATATAATTAATTTAATTAAAACATGGACTTAGATTATTATTAATAATTATTAATACATGATTTATGATGACGTATAGTCCCCAGCCGGGTCATGGACCCGGCCCAAGGGTACTACCCGTATCCGGCCCATCACAGAGGGGTGGGATAATGTCAGTCAGGCTTATGGGCTTGGATGAACAGTAACCGCACACATGTGTGCGGCCCACGGCCCGGTACGGCCGACACGGCCGACATAGGGTTAGACAGAATAATATTCTGTCTAGGAATATCTTTACCCCAATAAGAGAGGATATTCACTACCAGAATTAGAAGATAACAATCATTCTAATTCTGGTGCTTATCTCTTCCTTGGGGCCGAAGGATCAGTGAAAGCCCACTAGGGTTTCACTGCCTATAAAAGGAACCCCCAAGGGTTCCACAAAGGTATTACGACTTATACTCTAAACTCACATAAACCTTAAACCGATTACTTACTCTCACGCCGGAGTCTAATCGTGGGAAACATTCCCACGGTAAGCCTAACGCGTGTTGTTTAGTGTGCAGGATCCCAACCAAACGATTCACTTGGTGCAGGAGCCGGAGCCCAGCCAACCCGAATTAAGCCTAATTCGGGTCTAGCAAGGATCAACCAACTTTTGCATCAACAAGTTGGCGCCATCCGTGGGACCCATAACACTAAGCTAGAACAAAACCTCATCTCGAATCTCCAATGACGAAGGGGCATCCGCCAACTAACCCCAGGAATGTGAATCCTGGGAACCGGAAGTCCCAAGGGGAAGGGATTCTCATCCCCAACCAATCACCTAACCGCCTCGCAGGCGGGCCGGGTAACCGTAGCGGTTTTCAACCCGCGGGGGTGACGAGCACGATCTCGGTGACACCCCCGCCTACTTCAACCCTGGACAACCCTGATCCAGGGAGTGCGCCAGACCCTCCTAACAAGGAACCGCGCAGACCCTCGACGGAGGAAGAAGTGGAAGCCCTACCACTCAGTGAGGAGGATCTTACTCGAGTTCTCACTCAGAACTTCGAGAGGATCGTCCCAGGGATCGCATCAAGATTGAGTCTGGGGAGGAACCTCCAAGCCAGACTCAACTTTGGTGACAGTGGACCAACCACCCCCTCCCAAAACTGGAGAAAAAGGAGAACTCGGCCTCAGGAGCAGGGAACCTTTGAGGAAAACCCTCAACCCCGGAATGTGTTTGAGCGCATAGGAGATCGCCTTATACAAGAATTAACGCAGTCTCAAGAAGGAGAAAGGTCGGATGGCTCACCCGAGCGGCCAGATCGAGAGCTGACTAGAACCACACGCCGCCCAAGTGTGTGGGATAGAATGAACACTGGGAGAAAGGCTCCTAGTTTGTCTCAAAAAAGTGGTCCCTATTCAAAAGGCGGGGCACCACCACCGTCCCCAGATCCGTCTGGGGAGGACTCAGATGACCATCCGCATAAGCGCCGCCGGCCTAGGCGCACGCCTCCACCACCAAACAATGAGGAGTATTATGGTGGCCCTTACTATCGGGATACAGAAGCAGAGGACCTCTCGCGTCTATGGTGTGAACCATGGGATGACCCTAGGCTCACACGGCCATGGGCGGATCCCAGAGAAGATCCGTTCACCCTCCGCATACGGAACTATTCCGAGGACACCAAACGTCGCATGCCGGCATGTATCAAGACTTATGATGGGTCCGGTGATCCTGTGGATCACCTCAAAATATTCGATACTCAGGCTAAAATTGAGCGATGGCCCATGCCTATATGGTGCCAAATGTTCAATTCGACCTTGATTGGAAACGCCCGTGACTGGTTCGAGGCACTCCCCCACGGAGTATTGATAGTTTCACGGAACTACGCACTGCGTTCGAGAACAATTATACTCAAAGGAAGAAGTATAATAGGGATCCGGTCTCATTGGCAACCGTTAAGCAACGGCCGGGGGAGTCCACAGAAGCCTTCACTGAGCGCTTCAATGATGAGTGCACACGCACAAGAACCATGCCAGAGCTCCTGAAAATCTCTGACTACATGCACGCCATAACAGACAGAGAACTGATCAGGCGTCTCAACGACAAGCGCCCAGAGAGATATGATGACCTCATGGAAAGGGTCAGAAATTTCATAGAGGGAGAAACAGCTGTTGCCGCGGCCTACCCATCCCGAGGAAATGGGTACCGGTCAAATGACCAGTCCCGGAGACAGTCGGGCGGTCAAGGCAACCAGAACAATAACAAGGGCTCGGACTATAAGAGCCAAAGCAAAGGCGGACGGTCGGACGACAAGTTCACCCCCCTAAAGATGTCCTACCGGGAGATCTTGTTGACTGAAGGGGCGAACTTTCCAAGGCCTCCCCCAATGACCACACCCTCGGAACGTCGGCAAGGAAGTCGCTTCTGCGAGTTCCATAATGACAAAGGACACGACACGGAGGATTGTATCCAGCTCAAGAAGCATATTGAGTCGCTAATCAAATCAGGCAAACTCAAGCACTTAGTTAAGGATTGGAAAGACGGAAAAGACAACAACAAGAAGTATGATAAGAAGGATCCCCAAAAGGACAAGCCTTCTACCATATACATGATCCAATCCAGACAGCGCCGCACGAGACAGAAAATTGGCCAAAAATTTTCACGCGGCAGGGAAATCTCATTCCCTCTCATTACAGCAAGCGATGTGATTGATGCGCCTCTCACTATTGAGATAAGCATTGGAACACACAATGTTCGTCGCATGTATGTGGATAGAGGGTCGTCAGCAGAGGTACTGTATGAACACTGCTTTGTGCAGTTATGCCCGGAAATAAGAAGCCAATTAGTACCGGCCACGTCGCCGCTTACTGGCTTTAGTGGAGACACTATCTGGCCGATAGGGCAATTGCGTTTGCTTGTCACCATTGGGAATGAGGAACATTCCACTACAACGTGGATGAACTTCATGGTGATACGTTCACACTCTCCGTATAATGGAATCATAGGCAGACCAGGCATTTTGGCTATCCGGGCAGTACCCTCTACGGCACACGGAATGATCAAATTCCCCGTTGAGGGGGGAATCGTTACTATTTACAACACAGTCGTACCAACATCCGAGTGTCACACCGTGACAACACCAGCACCACCTATCCCACCCAAGGATGGGGCACCACCACCCAATTGGAAGGTGGCCATTCACCCTGACTATCCGGAACAGGAGGTATCCATAGGAGGGGCACTCTCGGATAGCGGCAAAAGGGCCATGTGCTCTCTTTTAAGTGCAAACCTGGACATATTCGCATGGGAGCCAAAACATATGACGGGTGTGCCACGTGCGATAGCAGAGCATAAGCTTCAGATCCGCCAAGGGTACCAACCCATCAAGCAAAAGAAGCGCGGCCAGGCGCCCGAGCGCAGCCAAGTTATACTGGAGGAAGTGCGGAAGCTGGTGGACGCAGGCATCATGCGCGAGGTATACTACCACGAGTGGTTATCTAATCCAGTCATGGTCAAGAAACATGACGGAAGTTGGCGCATGTGTGTGGATTTCACGGATCTGAACAAGGCCTGCCCACAGGACTGTTACCCGTTACCAGAAATCGACTGGAAGGTGGAGTCCTTGTGTGGATATCCTTTCAAATGCTTCTTGGATGCATATAAAGGGTATCACCAAATCCAGATGGCGGAGGAGGATGCAGAAAAAACGGCGTTCCACACGAGCCAGGGCGTATATTGCTATACGAAAATGTCGTTTGGATTGAAGAACGCGGGCGCTACGTATCAGCGGTTGGTGGATAAAGCTTTCGAATCACAAATAGGACGCAACTTGGAAGTATATGTTGATGACTTGGTGATAAAAAGCCACACGGAGGAGGCACTTCTCCGGGATGTCCAGGAGACATTCGACACGCTGAGAAGGATTAACATGAAGTTAAATCCAAAGAAATGTACGTTTGGTGCAACAGAAGGATGTTCCTGGGATATTTGATTGACCCAAACGGCATCAAACCTTGTCCAGAGAAGACGGACGCAGTGATACGACAACCGTCCCCGTAGACACGGAAGGAGGTGCAGTCCCTGAATGGGAAGTTAGCCGGGCTGAATAGATTCCTATCTAAATCCGCAGAGAAGTCATTACCCCTATTTAAGACACTCAAGAAGTGCATTATAAAGGGATACTTCCGTTGGACGAAGGAAGCTGAGGAAGCCTTTTTCCAACTCAAGCAGCATCTCGCTTCTCTCCCCATGCTAGTAGCTCCCCGGCCAAAGGAGGAACTCGTTATGTATCTCTCAGCTACTCATGGCGCAATAAGCGCGGTACTGATGACGGATAGAGATACAATACAAACTCCGGTCTACTTTATAAGTAGAACGCTACAAGGGGCGGAGCTGAATTATTCCTCCATGGAAAAATTGGTGTTAGCACTAGTATTTGCTACAAAGCGGTTGCGCCGGTACTTCCAGGCGCACCCAATTGTGGTGATTACGGATCAGCCAATCAAGCAGGTTATCTCTAGACCAGACGTGGCAGGGAGGCTGGAGAAATGGAGCATCCTATTGGGGGGGCACAATATATCTTACAGACCAAGGACGGCGGTTAAAGGCCAGATCTTGGCAGATTTCCTGATCGAGAAGCCGGATGAGGAAGAACCAGTCATTAAGCAAGACGAGATCCCAGCAGAACCTTGGGTGCTATTCACGGACGGATCCTCATGCACAGACGGGTCCGGGGCAGGTCTCATCCTCACGAATCCAGAAGGAATGGAATTCACATACGCCCTCCGTTTTGAGTTCACGGCCACCAATAACGAAGCGGAATATGAAGCATTAATTGCGGGTTTAAAAATCGCCGCTAGAATGGGAGTCTGCAACCTTGAGGCCTACGTGGACTCACGGCTTGTCGCGAACCATATTCTAGGTGGGTATGTGGCTAAGGAGGACAACATGGTCAGGTACTTGGAAAAAGTCAAGTCGTTAATCGCGACTTTCAGTAAGTTTTCCATCAAGCAGGTACCAAGGGGCGAGAACAAGAAAGCGGATGCTCTTAGCAAGATCGCATCCACGAGCTTCGCCCACTTGTCTAAACAGGTTTTGGTGGAAATACTCAAGGAGAAATCTATCACGGAAGGGGAAGTGGCCGCTATAGTTGAGGAGGAGGGACCTACGTGGATGACCCCAATCATCAACTATTTGACTAATGAAACTCTTCCAGACGAGGAAAGAGCAGCAAGACGCATCAAAAGGAAGTCACAACATTTTGAACTCCGAGAAGGCATCCTTTACAAGCGCTCTTTCTTGCAGCCGTGGCTGCGGTGTGTTGGGCCGCGCCAGGCGGCTTACGTCATTAGTGACATACATGAAGGGTTGTGCGGCATGCATGCAGGCCCACGATCCGTGGTAGCTAGAGCCTTACGAACAGGTTATTATTGGCCCACCATGCACAGGGACGCGCGCGACATGATTCGCAAGTGCAACGATTGCCAAGTGCATAGGCCAGTTCCGCGACACCCGCAGCAGGAGCTTACACCTATCACGTCCCCATGGCCATTTTACAAGTGGGGAATTGACATTGCAGGACCATTTCCTGTAGCTGCGGGGGGGGGGGGGGGGGGGGGTTAAATTCTTGATTGTTGCAATGGACTACTTCACACGATGGATAGAAGCCAAGGCAGTCAAGTCTATCACAGGTAAGCAGGTCAAAAAGTTTGTGTGGGAACACATCGTGTGCCGTTTCGGTCTACCAGGAGAAATTATCTCGGACAACGGCAAGCAGTTTACGGACAACCCATTCAAAGATTGGTGCGCATCATTGAATATCAAACGGCGCTTCGCGTCCGTTAAGCATCCACAAACGAACGGCCTTGTCGAACGAGCAAATAGGAGCTTGGGGAATGGAATCAAGGCGCGGCTGGATGAACGACAGGGCAAATGGGTCGATGAGTTGTCACACGTGCTATGGGCACATAGAACCATGATCAAAACAGCCAACGGAGATACTCCATTTACATTGGCTTACGGCACTGAAGCCGTTATACTAGCAGAAATAGGGATGCCTACCATCCGCACGGCGGAGGTTAACGTTGTCACAAACGATGAACAACTGTGAATCAACCTGGATCTGTTGGAAGAGAAAAGGGAAATAGCAGCCATCAATGAGGCTAAGTCCAAGGCTAAGATGAAGGCTTATTATGACGCCAAGGTCAAAGGTGTTTCTTTTCGACCGGGAGACTATGTCTATCGTGCTAACGAAGTGATTCGAGTGGAGAATACAGGAAAACTGGGCCCTAAATGGGAAGGACCGTATGAAGTCACTGAAACCTTGGGACGAGGCGCGTACAAGTTACGTGATATGGATGGCCGCGACCTAGAGCGCACATGGAACATCTCCAATCTCAAAAGGTGCTATCTTTGAAAACTACGGCTTCCGCATGGGCACTTCGCTATAGGCGGTCTTAATAAAGAACCATGCGGGTTATTTGTTTTGTTTGTTTTTCTTATGTTTGTTTAAGTTTCCTTTCTTGTTTTTTAGGACTTGTCGTCATTATTCAAACAAAAGTGTAAACGTTCTAATAAAATGCCGTGGTGCCTAGCTAGCTCCACGGCCTGTTTCGTGCAAATCATTTTCCTTTCTTTGTTAGATTCTTTGTTAGCCGTATGAATTTTACTTGTATTATAATATGCCATGTTTCATTCGTATGCATTCTCTCAAATTACCGTACATGTACTATACGCCCCCAGGTGGGATAAGAGGATTAAGTGAACCTACTAATTCAACTTGCCGCGTAAGAGGGATGCAACCCCAGCCGCACGGATCATGTATCCTTACTAGACACCTTACTCACAAGACGTTGGGGTAAGTTTCATATGCTATAGCCATACGGTGCTCCGCATAGCAAAGACGCACGTCGCATGTCTGGTAAATTATAGACTTGTATGTATTTTCTTTGTGTGTAAGACGTGATATATCATGCAGTATTGAGCTACAATATTTCAAACACAAGTAAAAATACACCGGTTTCCAAACGTATCAAAATTGCCGTGGTTACTCACGGACTTATATACGAAACACAAATATTGTTAGCCGTGTACATGCACGGACGAATAGAAACAATACATATTCATAAATTACAAAACAAAAGTGTCTGATCACGAAAAAGGAGCATCCTAAATAGAGGGGAGAAACCTACCCATTTCTGCTTGCTCTTCAATCAGACGCGGCAACCATTCATCACCTTCTCCCCGCTTCTGGGCTTGAGCCGCAGTTCTTTCCAACACTACACCTAAGGGTTCCTCGTCAAGCATGACCCTGGTTACGTCCTCGTATATAGGAAGGGTCAGCGGAAAGGAAGCGTTGGAAGGCGTGCTAAGACTGAGCTTTTCCATAATTTCAGTGTTTGGGGCATCTTTGGTGGCCTCCAGCTCATCTAGGAATGGGTAGTGTAGATCTTGCATCGCGGCCATGGAGGCAGTCATCTTGCTGGCAGCTTCAGGTTTAAAGAAGGTATGACGGGCGATGTCTCCCCCCTTCGTGATCAGCTCAGCGGCCTCAACCATTCCCTCGTGTCGTCCGTGGTCAATACCATCAGACACGAGGTTGGCGAATTGTTGTACAAAGGACGGGGCCTCTAACACCTTCATGACGGCTAGGCGTGCTCCATGCCCAACCATCCACCTACGGCCGGCAATGGCTGTTAGCAGTTGGGGGCATAATACATTGTCACGTTCAGCGGTAAGGGCATCAATCATCAAATCGTTTTGGGCAACTGCCTCTTTCAGTTCTTGGATGACGGCCCTCTCATCAGCAAGGTCTGTCTGCACTTTTTCCATGTTTTGGACGGCCAGGCGCGCATCCTCTAGCTTCTGGTTAAGCACTTCTACTTGGCTAGAGTGCGAATGGGCAGAAGCTTCCGCCGTGGCTACCTATAAGGAAAAAACGTGTTAGCACATTTATTTTTTAAATATGGATGGCACGACACGGGTATGTACCTTGGTGTTTGCAGCATCTAGTTGAGACTCAAGGTTGGTTACTTGCTGGTCGTATTCACTTGCGCGGGCTGATTGTTTTTTGATGGTCGCCTCGGCATTAACTAGTTGGGATTGGAGGTCAGCGATCAGGGCTTCATTATCTTCAATCATTTTTTCCCTCCGTCCAACTTTCCTCTTGAGAGAGTCAACATGCCCAAGCGCGGCTTCAAACCTAACCCTCATAGAGGTTCCCATCGCCATTTGGTGTACCAGCGTGCCATTATACTCATCCGCCAAATCAGCATGACTGAGCGAGTTTACCTCTTGCACCAAGCTTGGTGGTATGCAGTTGTTGAGGTACTCCCGGCACTCATCAGCGTTCCTCAATCGTGACGCCGTGGTAATAGTCCATACTGGGTTAAAAGGTTGAGGGATGCCGGACGTGGGGAAGTCTTGGGAGGCTATGGGTGAACCATCTTCAAATACGGGACCGGACCTTGTGGGGGCCGTGGGGTTTTCTTCCATTGCTTTTCTTTTCCCCTTATCCGCTTGGGTGTCAAAAGGAGGCGTGGCACCAGCCTGGTTGTCCCTGTGAAACAAGTATTACAAGAAATCTTAAGTATTACTTACAAGAAAACTTGTCATTCTTACATATTAAGATGGGTTCTTACATATTGCTTCTTGCTACTTCGGAGGCGGTTGGGGCAATTTGAGTGACGGGATCGACATGAGTGGCCCGGTTAGCCTCGGAACCCTGGGTAGCACTCCCTACAGATTGATACATGGGGTGGTCTTCTCGAAGCCTCTTGGCGGGAGCATTGTGTTCGCCAATCTCGACCGAGGCAGTCCCTCTCGCACGGTTGCCTCTCTTCCTGGTACGCCTGGCGATGGGCTGCGTTGTTAGTTCAGCAATCTCCTCCTCGGCTTCTTCTTCT
Organism: Glebionis coronaria; assembly: GCA_025667525.1. Lineage (NCBI taxonomy): Eukaryota > Viridiplantae > Streptophyta > Magnoliopsida > Asterales > Asteraceae > Glebionis > Glebionis coronaria. The sequence continues at coordinate 289,637,605 of CM046874.1, read as the reverse complement.
TCTAGGTTGACATGTTGCTGCACTTCATCATCATCATCGCCCATCAGTCGGCGAATGCTGGAGTCGGTTCGTTCGATATTGTCCCCTTGTTGTTCCCTATGTGGTGAGGAGGGCCCGGCCCCTCCTTCGTTCATCTGATTGTCACCGTCGCCGTTGTCTCCATGCTCCTCGTCAGAATGGAGATCAGGCACGGCTTCCAAGGCAACCGTCACGGGTCGGGTGTGCTCGAGAAGGGGTTGTTCATTTTCACGGAGAGGACGGAGACCTTCCGGCACAAGCCTTGGATCTCCCTGGCGCAACAGTCCAAAAAAGTTCATTTCTGTCCAGCACAAAACAACAAATGTTAGTTATTATGCAAATACATATATACATTCTTCTTGGTGTACGGATGATTAGCCTACCTTCGCCCTGCCTTCTCCAAAAAACGGGATACCTATTAGAAGGAACAAAGTAATTGCGGCTAATTCCTAGCAAGCATAGGAATGATTCGAGTAGGTTTCTGTGGAATCGGGTTGCGCCATGAGTACCTAAGTATTTTAATCAAGTCAGATGAACAGTTATCGGGTTGCGCCATGAGTACCTAAGTATTTTAATCATGAAAAATTAGACTAACTAATTAATTAATTATTAAAACCATGACATATAATTAATTAATTCTCATGACTTAGGTTATATTAAATATAATTAATAATACATGTTTTAACCTAAGTAATTATATCTTTATTTAATTAAATCACATTATATTTAATTAAATGCCTTTAACCTATAGTTTATTTAAATAACATGTAATAATTAATAAACTATATATTATATCATTATGACTTAGAATATTAATCAGTAAACACTTAAGCTTATTTATTAGCTTATTTAACCAGCTTATACCTATTTATGGAAACTTTCTATTTTTAGAAACTTAGCTATTTTAAGCAGTAATTCTATTTTTGGAAACTTTCTATTTTTGGAAACCTTCTATTTTAGGAAACCTGCTATTTTTGGAAAGTTACTTAATATTGCTCAGTAAGCACAATAATACATGAAATACCAGGAATACTTAATCAGATTAATCAGAATATAAGATAAACACAGATTAAAGCTTAAAACAGTAAAACATGACTTAAAACATATAAAATGAGTTAAGACAAGACGTAAAACCCAGTACGTATTCAGCGATTCGATACTTATACACGTGTGTATTCATGTAGCTTTAGTGATCCAAAAGTAGGAGTCTTTCTTCCGTTCATTCACTGGACTTGAGGTACGGATTCCCGTCCTTTCAGTATGGACATTCTTTCCTTATTAGGATTTCCCCGTATGCAGCCAACTGTTTTTCCCCAGTATTTGTTTTATTGCTTTGAACTGCTTATGTTTAATTAGCATAATCTATAGCCATATACAAGCATGACCAGTTTCACCTAGTTATGGAGGTACCATAACCATAACATTGGAGGCACCAATGTTATGACTTCCCCACGGCGGAGTGATTGCTCGTGGAGTCCCTTTCAGTTTTGGCCATATTATTATATCATGTGGGGCGTATGGGTGCATCCTAGTTACATGTTTTATTCAGTATTTCATGGTGAATGTTGTGTGTGCCTTGCATCCTTCACAAGGAGTTGATCCCTCCTACCCAGACCAGTATATTAATTAGAGGCATCCCTTCTAATCAGCATGATGAGGTCACCCCTCCAAGTATTCATGCACGTGACCTTTTCATGACCTATATGGGCTATGGTATATTTATGTTAAAACAGTTTTCATAAGATAAACATAAGGCTTTTCAAACTATAAAACCAGTTTTCTCAATACTTAACCAGTCTACTCAGAACTTAGTCTTCCGCTGTTATATGTTACATGCTTATCCTATTTCATGCTATATTGTATATCCGTGCACTGAGCGTTTTGCTCAGCCGTTACTTTCCTTTCCATGTCCCAAAACGGCAGGTACCCAAGACTCGAGCATTTGGAGGACATGCATAGGATGGAAGCTTCCATAGACTTCTTCTCCTGTTTCCTTCATATATTTATGCTTGTTTAGTCTTTCATTCAGTTCATTTACTTTGTTATGTTTTGGGCTTATGTTTGGGAACCGATGTTTGATTCCGGTTTTCCCTATGGTCATGTATGTTTTACTACATATTACCTTGCATGCTTTGATGACACGCCATAATTACGCGTGACATTCCATTTATCAAAATGGGGTGTTACAGTATACCTTTCTTGCCTAAAGGTACCAAGAATGATCTAGATGAACAAAGAGGTTTGAGATCTACTCAAGGTGATGAAGAAAACCATAATACAAGCCAAGCCGTGGCCTTGATGATTTAGCTAGGGCTTGTTTATAGTGATTCCAAGAGAATAATACTACTAATGATTTGTAGTAAAGATGAGACAAGGTTCTTGGTGGATTTAATACTTGGTTTTGGATGTATATGGCTTTAAGCCGTATGATTGAGAGAGAAGAGGGTGAGAGAACAAGATTGGATTGCATGTATGTGAGAATGTGTGTGTGTTTCGGCTTAAAGAGGAGAGAGGGAAAGGAATGTCAAAAGATATGATTTACCTTGGTAAGACATATCATGCCAAGTGTCCCCCTTTGCCTTTCCAAGGCAACTCTTCTTCTTCCACACAAGCCTATGTCGTGTGACACTCACCAAAGAGGGGGAAAAGGATGGGCTTTGGTCATGGGCTTATGTAGGGCTTAACACAAAAGAGTACATAATATTGGGCTAGTCCAAGAAGGTTTAGGGATGCTCATAATATGCATACATATATATACGGCTATATATACATGGTGTAGCATATTTTACCATTTTTTAAGTTAAGTGTTGTTTAATCAATGTTGGTTATGTATTTTTACTACTTGTTTTATGTACATAGTTTACATAGTCAAACTTATTATAACAAGTATGTATGTAAAAATATATCTGCACATTAGACAAGTTCGCACATGACTTATAGAAATATAATACATGAGTTTGTGTTCTAAGATCTAATGGTTGAAATTTCATTACATAAAATCATGGTAAAATCATGGATTTTACAAGAGTCCTCCATTCACCAAAGTTCTAAACAAAAAGAGTTAACACGTAAGCAATCTTGCAACTAGTCAACCCAAGAAAATAAGCATACCCCAGTCTCCATCCCTACCATTCCTTTACTATGGTTAGTTGGTCTTGGAAATATGTACTAAAAATCTTAATTTAGACAGCAAGCTGGTGAATAAAGAATTTTAAGTACACAATGCAGTGCCTCAAGGTTTCAGAACTCCAACAAGCTTTGCAGCAAGTCTTAATTGTCCCAAACCCCTACTCACCAGTGGATATGATCTAGAATCATATATGAGTATCCAAAGGATACCCTAAATCCTAAATGTGGGACCTAACCTACCCTGAAACATAGAGCATATACCTGATCCTCCCATAATATAGTATGCTCCATTTGGATCTCTGCATTGTTAGTCTAAAAACCACATATAACCACTTTAAAAAGAAAAAAACGTAACTTAAGAGAAACACTCTTAGCTGGGAAAAATGCCTTAGCAGGGGGATGAACCCCAACAGGGGAATCTTTGTTCAAAGCAGTGGAATGAAGAATAATCGAAAAAGTGACTAACAAATGTACAACAACAGCCATAAAGCAATCCTGAATATACAAGACAAATTAGACATCAATTTTTAAGGAGTGACCATTCCAATACTTGCAACCAAGTACTGAAACCGCCCCACATCAAAAGCTTTTGTCAAAAGATCAGCAACATTTAGTTCTGTATCAATTGCCTCTGGGACAATTAACCCTTTTTCAAAACAATCTCTAATAAAATGATGTCTGATTTCAATATGTTTAGTCTTGTTATGAAAGACATGATTTTTAATAAATCAAATTGTGCTGTTATTGTCAATAAATATCTTAGTTTTAAGAAAATTGTACCCATAATCAAGCAGCTGGTTCTGAACCCAAAGAATTTGTCCACAACATGCAGCAGCTGCTACATACTCAACTTCAGTTGTGGATGTGGCCAGAATAGTCTGCTTTTTACACTACCAAGATATAAGTCTGCTTCCCACAAAATGACAACCACCTGTTGTAGACTTCCTATCATTGTTGTCACCAGCATAATCACTATCTGAATAGGATACCAGCTCAAATGGTGATTCCTTGGGATATCAAAGTCCTAAAGTTAGATGACACTTCAGATACCTAAAAATTCTCTTCACAACAAACAGATGGCATTCTGTGGGTGCCACTTGGTATCTTGCACATAAGCAGACTACAAACATGATGTCAGGTCTTGAAGCTGTAAGGTACCTGAGAGATCCAATCATGGACCTATAATTCCTAACATCAATAGGCTTTCCAATGCCATCTTTGCCCCAAGGATGCTCCTTATCCATTGGAGTAGAGACTTTCTTTCCTTCATACATTCCAAACTTCTTCACAATTTCAGCCACATACTTGTCTTGTGAGATAAAGATCCCATCTTTCCTCTGCTGAACTTGTAACCCCAAAAAGAAGTTGAGTTCACCCTGCACTCATTTGAAATTTATCCTGCATCAACTTGGCAAACTCTTTGCAAAGCACAGAGTTTGTGGATCCAAAGATGATGTCATCCACATATACTTGCACCAAAAGAAAGTAACCCTTTTGTTTCTTGATAAACAGGGTCTGGTTAATTTTCCCCCTGTTGAAGCCATTATCCAACATGTATTTAGAAAGAGTTACATACCAGGCCCTTGGAGCTTGGTGAAGTCCATAGATAGCCTTCTTCACCTTGTACACTTTGTTTGGGTCTTCTAGGTCTTCAAACCCTGGAGGTTGCATAACATAAACTTCTTCATCAATGGTGCCATATAAAAAGGAACTCTTAACATCTATCTGGTATACTGTGAAGTCCATGAATGAAGCATAAGCCAGAAACAATCTAATGGCTTCAATCCTGGATACTGGAGCAAAGACTTCCTCATAATCAATACCTTCTTCCTGAGTATATCCCTATGCTACTAGTCTTGCTTTGTTTCTGACTACAATACCCCTCTTATCCTTTTTGTTCCTGAGCACCTACTTTGTCCCAATGGGCCTTGCCCATTTTGGACAATCTACCAGAATCCAAACTTCTTGGATGTCAAACTGTAAGAGTTCTTCTTGCATAGCTTCAACCCAACTTGGATCATTGAGATCCTGAAAGATCTTCTTTGGCTCTTCTTGTGACAAAAATGTAGTAAACAGACAACATTACATATTGTCATGGTTAAACTTCATAATAATGTTGGCAATGAAGCTGTGTTCCTTTGCTGAATACCTTGTTTGTCTGGGAGTCTCAAGATCACCTATGATTTGTGATTGCGGGTGATCTTTATTAATTCTATAGGTAGGCTGCATGCTCATGATTACTTCTATTTCATCCTCTTCCAAATCAGGATTTATAGGGCTATCTTGATTGGGAAAGAAATCCTCAAAAGAGCTTCCAAATGATACTGCATGACTGAGGGATGGATGTTGATGAGTTGAATGCAGCTCTGAATAACTTGGACCTCCATTCCTAATTATTTTGCTTCCACTGCTGGATATGAGTGGACCACCAGTGATAGGTGAAGATGAGGAAATGAGTGGGGATTCTCTTTCTTCATCATTAACATCATTGACAGCTGGTTCTTTATTAGCAGGGGAAACTTTTGGTCTAGCAGGAGAATCCTGGATTCCACTGCTTTCAGCTATTCCCCTGATTTTAGGAATTGACTTAGCAGGGGAAGGGATTGACTGCTCCTTTCTTTGAGATGTGTCATCTTCTTCACCTGTTTCTGTAGCAGCATCATCAATGGGAAAAAATGAGGGTACAGTCATGTACCTCAGTGGTGGCTTCTTCACAGTGGTTGGTTCTTTTGTACCTAAAATGTTAGTATTTTGCAAAGCAACAGGCACATAATTCATGGATTTTGAAAGTACTTCAATGTCAAAGAACCAATCAGGACCTGTTTGTACATCTTCAGTCTTGTCTTCAAGAAAATCTACATGGAGATTTTCTATCACTTTGCTTGTCTTATTGTTGAAGACCCTATATCTATTGCTGTTTAATGAATAACCAATAAAGTACCCATCATCCCCTTTTTCATTAAAAGTTCCTAAATTGTCAATTGTGTTCAGAATGATCACATGACATCCAAATGGTCTAAAGAAGTCAATCAAAGGGGGTCTGCCACTGAACAGCTGATAAGGGGTCTTGTTGTGTGCCTTAACCACCAAGGCCCTGTTTTGAACATAACAAGTAGTGGCTACAGCTTCAGTCCAAAAGATAACTGGAAGCTTGGAATCAGATAACACAGTCCTTGCAGCTTCAATAAGTGTCATGTTTCTTCTTTCTGCAACTCCATCTTGTTGAGGTGTTGTAGCTATACTGTATTCCCTCTTTATTCCTTTGTTTGTGCAAAAAGTGTCCAGTTCTTGTTTCTGAACTCACCATCATTGTCTGATCTCATGGTCACTACCTTCATACTTTTGGAAAGTTCAATCTGACTGATAAACCCTAGGAGTACATCTGCCGTGTCACTCTTTTCAAACAGAGAGAATGTCCATGTAAACCTTGAAAATCATCAGTAATCACCAGGCAGTACCATTTCTTCATTATGCTTGCCACAGAAGTAGGACCAAACAGATCCATGTTCAGTAATTCCAATGGCTTGGTAGTAGACAGGCTTGTTTTTTACTTGCAAGAGGCTCTATGTTGCTTCCCTTTCAGGCAAGCAGCACAAGTATGATCATTGGCAAAGGACTTAGAAGGAAGACCATGAACCAGATTATACTTGAGCAGTTTGTTCATATTCTTGAAGTTAAGTTGACCAAGTCTTCTATGTCATTTCTTGCATTCATCAACTGATGCTTTGGCAATGAAACAATTTTCATTGTTTTAAAGAGAGATGCCCTTGATATCAATTGTGTACATATTCTTTTGTCTTGGATTTCTGAGCATAATAGGAGTGTTTGGTGGTAAAACAAACTCCTTCCCCAACACAAGACATTCAGTATCTGTAAACAGGACAAAATTCTTGTTATCAGTCATCTGGGACACACTGAAGATATTGCACTTTAGCTCTTTCACCAAGTAGACATTATCAAATATCATCCCATTGGTGATAATAGTTCCTTTTCTTGTGATTGTTCCATGCCCATCTCCAAAAGAAACACCATCATTGTCATGCAGGGGAACAAAGTTACACAGACAGGATTTATGTCCAGTCATGCTCCTTGAGCATCCACTATCCCAATAGGCTTTATCATTCCAGGTCTGCTTTGTCACCTGCAAAAAGAAAAACAATTTAGTTTATCTTGGGGACCCAAGCTATTACAGACTTGGATCTACCTCGTGTATCAATGTAAGATAACTTGTCAAAGACTAGAGATACACCATTGGATTGAGTACCCCTTTTGGGTACCCAAACCCAACAAGCTAAGGACTTCACAACTTTTCCCCATTTTCCCATGTTTCTAAAGGAAAAACTTTGCTAGCAGGGGATACCCTAGACTTAGCAGGGGAATCCCTATGCTTAGCAGAGGGAATCCATCTTTTGTTTTGGCCTCTATTGGTGTATTGGTAGGGTCTATACACATATTTATATGCAGTATGAGGTGTTGGTTTGGTCATGTAAGAGCTAGACTTGGGTCATACATCATTCACCTTTCTTAGAGCAGGAACTACATACTTATCAGATACCTTGTTTCTCAGAGCAGGGGAAACATACTTAGCTAGGAAAAAAGATGTTTCCCTTGCATTCAAAAGAATTGCTTTTGGTTGCATATCCTTTAAAGGATTTGTAGCCACCACTTCCATTGGTGCCTCACAGTCTTGATAATTGTGATCAAAACTGCCACATGTGAAACAAGGTTTGTTGTTTATCACAAAGTCCTCTCCTAATTGACAAGACTTTTGGTCGTTCTAATTTCTCTAATTACCTCTAATAGGCTTATACATACCAGCATATTTAACAGTAGTCTTAGAGGGCTTTGATCCTGATTTAGATCTGCTAGAGGTTCTGGATGAACTACTCTTAGAACTTGAATCTCTTCCAAATAATCCTTCTCTTGAAAAGAGAACTGGGTTATCTATTTTCCACTGTTCTAAAGCAATTTGTTCCTTTTCAAAGTCCCTAACAACACTAGTTTTCACTAGTGATTATTCTGTTTCTAGATTGTTTGGTATGTATGCATTTAAGTCAAATTCAATATCTTCCTGCTTTTTGAAACAAGAAAGACCAATCCATGACAAATATTTTCTAGGGAATGGTGCATGTATATTGGTAGGTGGTGGTGGAATAGTAGCATGCTCATTTTTGACACCAAAGCCTGTTTTGTCCCTAGGAGACTGCCCAATTTCAACTGCTTTCGTTAAATCATTAGAAGCTTTTCCAAAATTTTCAACAGTTTGTTCATCTATCTTCTTGTTAGATCTGAAAACTTCTAATTCGGCAGTTAATTCCTTAATGGAATCATTATTTTCTTTAGCATCTTTCTCTAATACGACAATATGATCTCTGTAATCATTTTCTCTTTGTTTATACTCTCTTATGGTGGATTCTAACTGTTCTAAAGCACGTTTGTAGTTATCAAGGTCATTATCACAATTAATGTAATCAACTTTTAACTTTCTTATTTGATCATTCAATGACTCAGTATTTTTTCTACAAGCTTTAGTACAATATGAATCATCATATACCTCATTGTCTCAACAAGAGCTTGACACTTAAAACCCTTGTATATTCATAATTACAAGTTTGGTCCCTTAAGTTTGTCAAAATTACAAAATGGTCCTTCAACTTTGAAGATTTGGCAAGATTAGTCCCTCATAAAATCTAATTTGTCAATTATGATCCCTCATAAAGTCGAAGAACCAATGAAGACATTTGAAGATCAAGAATGTCCAAAATCAGTCCCTCAAATATTCAAACATGGCAAAAATAACCCTCGATTAACTTTTGCAAAAGTTTTAGGGCAAAAGTGTGAAAGTGAAAAGTTTATTTACAAAGGAAAACGTGTTTTGTTGGCTGGAAACTTGTTTTACCATGTTTATCAAAACACAAGGGCTACTTTTGTCAATTCCCCAACTTCAAATCAAACAAACACGCGCCAAACACCACATCCCACCCTTTTCGGATCCAAATTACCACTATTCACCATTCATCCCACCCAGAATTACCTTCCACTTAACAAAGGGTAAAATGCAATTACCCAGGCACATGCTTGATTCACACATGTAGAAACCTATCCCACACACAAAACCCTCACCTCCACTCACCAAAGGGCCCCACACTTAAGGACGTCCACCCATCACATCACAACTTAGCCTCCAAGGAATGCCAGGTGTCAAAATCAACAGCCCACACTCAATGCTTAACTAGAAAGCTAAAATGAACGATTTGGATGCATTTGGACAGCTCAATATCAAAATTCGTCTAGAAGATTCTAGGGCATTTTAGGGACTTCATAGCTAGGGTTTTCTCATTGTAATCTCAGCCTTTATGGCCTATATAAGGACTCATCAACTTGTGAGAGAGCCTTGTTCCAGTTTTACCTTTTAAACATTGTAATTCCTTTTTGAATTTTATAAAAGTTGGTATTTTGAGAAAATTGTAATTCCTTTTTATGTTTTTGAAAGTTGGTGTTGTTTAAGGGTAATTATGAGTTCCATTATATGTTATAAGTGTGCTTGAATCTTGTGGTTCAAGGACGTTTATGTTTGGTAAGGTTTTCAAGTTTGAAAAAAGCTTGAAAAGTGGTTTCTGATTTTTCTACTTTGCCTGTACTAATCCTTAACCAAAAGCTATAAGCTCTTACAAGCTTGTTGACACCAAGCTTGTGAAGGGATTGAAGCCTTTGGTTGGGCTGTTTGTTCATTGTGTTGAAGAGAACAAGCCCTTGAGTTTCTGCTTTGAAACATCAACCAAGGCAGTCACTTATCTTTCTTGTTGAAGTACCTTGGTCTTGTTCTAGTTGTTTTACAAGATCCAAGGAGCATTGCTGGTCCTCCTAGGATGTTGTGGAGGACAGGTATAAGCTCTTGTTAAGATTCCTCGAAAAAATCACATGTTATGGTCTGTTTTATGTTTTGCTATGTGATTTGGTGATTTTTTGTTTGTGCTTTGTGTTTTATGGTTGGTATCTGTTAGTTGTCACCAGTGTAGCTTATTGATCATTAAAATCAGTAGGTTGTTTGAAGGATTAAGAAGTTTGTTTGAAAAGTGCTTAATAAAGGATTGTTTGGGATTACTGGTTCATAAGGCCTTGTGGCCTTGTGCCCTTGGTTCTTAGGTTTTGGGAAGTCTAAACAAGTCATATTGAACAAGTTTTAGTCATTGGTTAAGTTTCTGAAAGTTTGGAAAAGGTATTTCAAGTTTTACAAAAATCTGATAAAAGGTGTTTTGAAATTGGTCAAACACATCAGACCCAATAACTTCTTTGTTTGTTGGATCTAAGGTCTGAAATCAGGTTTGGGAATAGTTTAGGTGATAAGCTATCTATTGATTATCTGGTTGTTGAATTTGGTAGCTTATTGAGTGTGCTATAGCTTATCAAAGTTGGCTGAAGTGGTCATTTGCATCAGCAAAGTGACCACCTCATTTGGTGCTTGCATTTGTAATCCTAGAGTATGCCTTGTGATTTAGCTGCTTGGACCTTGTTTATGTGCTGCTTGTGAGTGGATTTTGCTATTTGGTGTACCTTGTATCTGGCTTATAAGCTAACTGGCTTATTAAGCCCTTATTGCCAAAATCTGTCATCAAAAGGTCAACTGACCTCTTGATTCACAAGGAATCCTCCTTGAGTTCTTCACAAAAGTTGCTTATAACAAGCCCATATACCATCACTGATCATTTGGTTAACTTTGGAGTACTTTGACTTTTGGTCAAATAAGCACAAATTGGCTTATTTTTTAGAACTGCTTATTGGTACATGCAACAACTTGGCTTTTGTAATAGAACTCATTTTTCTTAGCTTAATAACAAGTCTGGAAGGTTACAAGTCTTTTGGTGGACCTTTTGCTAGAAAACTAGCTTATTTGGCTTCTTCAGCCAGCTTATTAGTTCATACAGCTTATTCTACTTGGCCTTTTGTGATTTTCTTGATTGATTATTCTTAGTTAAGCTATTTGCGAGCTTTTGCAACAAACCAGAGCTTCTGAAACCCCCTAGAACTCTAACCTGACTATTTTGTCGTTTAGTGAATTTCTATTTTGCTTATTTCTGGCTTATTGAGTGAGCTTTTTCAAAATTTCTTTTTACAGATCTCTCAGGCATCTCAAAAGAAGGTTGTGTGTTTAAGCAGAGCTTATGGCATTGGCTTATTGATTAATGGGCTTATTGGCCCAATAAGAACAAGCAGTTTGTTATTTAAGCTGTGATAAGCTCATATTCAGCTTTTGGGCCTTCAGACTTATGTGCTTAGAATTAAATTTTGAGTAAGATAGGGCTTTTTCAGGTCATTTGGGCCTAGTTTGACTTTTTGGGCCCAAAAGCCCATTTAAGTTGACTGTTTTTTGTTTTAGCCCATTTGGGGGCCTATTAGGGGTATTTTGGTAATTTCACTTTCATTTTCTGATTATTTAGGTTAAAATAAACTAGTTTGCAAGTTTTTAGAATTTTTTATAATTTTTGGATTTTTAATATTATTTTAGTATTATTTTATTATTAAATTTCAAATTTCACATTTTTGCACTTTTTATATTTTTCTTATCTTAAATACATTAAAATTGGATTTTTGCAACTCTTAGATTAATTTTATCATCATTTAATTAATTTTTATAATTATTTAAATTTTCATAGTTTTTAAATCATATTAAATAGTTTTTCTTAGTTATAAAATTTATAAAAATAGTTTTTAATCTTTTTAGGTCATTTTAGAGGTTTACCAATTGAAAAATTTTTATTTGGGCTTTTTGATAATTAATTTGATTTTTAGGACTTTAATTAGCATTTAAAAATTAATATTTAATTAATTAAAAGGTTTGAAAAAGTTTTGATCATTGGTAAACTCTTAGTTTATTTATTTTTATTTTTGGTATTTTTTTGAGAATTTTTAGAATTAATTTTTATTTTTTTACTTATTACGGTTTTACGTTTAGTCGTAGTAATAATTAATTTCACGTCTTCGTCATTATCTTTTCTCATCCCCTTCTTTCAAATATTAATCTCAAACCAATTACGAGTTATTCACACACATATACCTCCTTGGGAAACGAACTTCATTGGGTCATTACTGTTTGATTTTCCTAAATCATCACTTAATACTTACAACTTATACGTCTTTTCCTAAAAGGTCGTATTTTACCACAATCATTTTGGCGACGCTGTCGGGGAGGTGTGTCGTGATTAATTTGTCTTGTTGTTTTTAATATTAACCATAAATAGTATTAGTATTAGTAGAAATCTACTAATACGTATTATCGGTTTTTTGGTTTTTCTTGTGAAATTATTATTACTATATTGTATTAAGTATCACAATCAATTCAAAATATCTCCAAAAGTGTGAAAACACAACCTTAATTGGGATTTGATCTCCTAATTATTGTATTCGAATCTCAAACAAAAGAAAAAGGCGAAAATAGATAATACTTTCGTGAAGCTCGATTTTGAAAAATACAAATTATAAGGTTGGTATAAGGCGGGTATTATAAAATATACCCTAAGGAAAAAGGCTCTTAAGTGCTTCGTGCCGCCTCGTTTCCCCGCTTGCTTGTGAGTATTTTGAGATTGAAGGCTAATCGAGGGTTTTGCCGCCCAAAGTATTATTACGTATCATATATATTTGCTTGGTTTCTTTGTGATTAAACCCTCTTGAACGATTTGGTTTTCACCAAAGTTCTAAAGTCATTCGAAGGCGTTCACTCCACGTGATCGTTTTTATTCTATTGAGGCTTTTTTAATCAAGAGTTTGATTCGAGGAGAGATTTGGTAGATTGTTGTCTACGAAGATACACCAAAATCCAAAAAAATTTAAAACAATCAAAAACACAAAAAAATTGAAAATTCACAAAACACCTAAAAAGAATCTTCTTTGCTCACCTCCCATTCTACGTGAAGTTTATGCTAACTCGTAGTCAAGCTAAACGAGCTCGAAACGTCGTCAAAATCAAGGAAATCAAGAGCCTTTGATTGAAGAACAAACTCCAATTGTTGAACCTATTGTAGAACAAGAAGTCGTCATGGCTAATCGTACTATGATGGAGTTGCTTCAAGCACCCACCGAGGGTTTTGGAGAGGCCATTGTGATTCCCGCTATCCTTGCGGAGAATTTCGAGATTAAGACGGGTTTAATGTCTATGTTTCAAGCAAATAAGTTTAGAGGTCATGAGAAAGATAACCCGCATTACCACATAAGGAATTTTAATCGTCTCACCGCTACTAGCAAATTTAAGGATGTTCCACATGATGCCATTAAGATGACGTTGTTTCCATAATCATTAGATGGACCCGCTAAAAATTGGCTTGAGAAAGAACCGCCAAATTCGATTTTGACATGGGGTGATCTCGTTTCTAAGTTTGTGAACAAATTTTTCCCACCATCTAAAACAACACATTTGAAAAATGAGATTTCAAGATTTGTACAACGAAATAATGAAAGATTTTCAATGGCATGGGAACGATTTAAGGAAATGTTACATGAATGTCCACACCATGATTTTTCAAAATTACATCAAGTTGATACTTTTTATAATGGGCTTAATGATCATGAACGAGATTATTTGAATGCCGCCGCGGGTGGTAATTTTTTGTGCAAAACGACCGATGAGGCTTTAAAGATTATCGAGAATAGATCTAAGGTTTACAACCCTCGTAACACACCTAGTGTTGCCAATATGGGTTCGTCATCGTCGTCATCGTCTCGTAGCATTAATGCCTTACATGATGAAGCTAATAAGGAAAATCGGTTTTTCGATAGGTTTTCAAATCTTATGACTCATTGGAAAGCACAAGATGCTTTGAATTCCGCTTCGGTTAAAGCGGCTGATAAGAGTTGTTTGTCTTGTGGTGGAGCTCATGATCTTTCCGAGTGCATTACCGCCGGTGGTAACACTTCGAGTGCTTACGTAGCAACGGGAACTTACAACCAAAACGGCCAAGGTTCCCGCCCAAATCAAGCTCCACCAAATCAAAATGCTAATAACTATCGAAACAACAATCAAGGTGGTAATTATCAAGGCAATTCACGTAACTACAACAAAGGGAATTATTAAAGTGGGAATTGACAAGTTACTAATCAAAACCAAAACCGTGATTTTCAAAACACTACACAATTTCAAAATGCTCACACTAAAAATCTTCAACGAGAATTTTTGGATTATGCTAAAGCAAATGATGCTAAATTTGATAACATGCAACATGAGATGATTAGCTTAAGATCCGAGTTGAAAAACGAGCTTAAAAACGAACTTGCTAATGAACTTAAAACTCATGCTAATAAAATGGAGGGAAATGTCCAACGTCTTCAACAAAATCAACAAAAGATAGAACAAGGACAACATGAGATAAAGCAAGAATTGTTAAAAGCGGATTTAAGGCAATCAAAATTTGAAGACCGAATGGCAAAAATGTTTGAAGCAATCATGTGTAAACCCTCTTCCTCGGGTGGTCTTCCTAGTGATACCATTGCAAACCCGAAGGGAGAAATGAAGGTTATTACTACACGAAGTGGTAAAACTTTCAAGGAACCAATCTCTCGTCAAAGTACTTCTACGGAGAAGGAAATCGAGAAATACCCGAGGTGATGGTCGAAAAGGAGCATATTACAAGCCCACGAAGTACCGCTGATACCATACCTACGGTTGAACCAATACCAATTATGGAACCCGAGATTCCAAGGCCGTTGCCTAATGTCCAACCCACACCACCCTTACCTTACCCTTCGAGACGAAACAAAGAGAAATTGCAAGAACGTAACAAACAACAAATGGAGCTTTTTATAAAAATGTTTCAACAAGTACATTTTGATGTGAGTTTAGCCGACGCGTTGTTATATATGCCTCGTTTCGCTTCCCCTTTTAAAAGTATGATGAGCGATAAGGAGAAGCTTTCAAAGCTTGCTAATTTTCTTCGGTTTATCTTAACCGCATACCGGAAAAAGTTGGTAACCCCGGAAAGTTTCTCATTCCTTGTGACATACAAGATATGAAAGAATGCCTCGCCTTGGCCGATCTTGGTGCGAGCATTAATTTGATGCCATTTTCCATTTGGAAATCGCTTTCGCTTCCGGCTCTTACTCCTTCGAACATGTCTATCGAGATGGCCGATCATTCTACGATTTTAGCATGTGGAGTAGCCGGGGATGTTTTCGTGAAAGTGGGGAAGTTATACTACCCCGTTGATTTTATAGTAGTTGACATCCCCGCGGATCCTCAAGTTCCTCTAATTTTAGGTCGTCCATTTTTAGACACCTCGAGATCTCTTATCGACGCTCATGCAAGAACTATCACTTTGAGATTCAACGAAGAGGAACTTGTTATAAACGCTACTCAAAACTCAAAACCTTCTCATGTTTATGCAATCGCTACCATCAATCACATTGACTTAGTCGATGTGGTTTGCGATGAGTTTTCACAAGAAGTGTTAGGTTTTTCTGATAGCTCGTCAAGTGGCAATCCCACTATTTTGGATCCAGTTCTTGCTAATTCCACACCAAATCTCACTCCATTCCAAGGAGGCAATTTTACTTCAAATGAAATTGACAATGAAGATGAGGTGATTATTAGTGATGATACTTCTATTCCACCATTTCTTCCGTCGATGGAGGTTATGAGTGTTGAGCAAAAATCTTCAATCGAGGAACCACCTATCCTTGAATTGAAAGATCTTCCTTCTCATCTTGAATACGCATTCATGGAAGGTGATGACAAGTTGCCAGTTATTATTGCAAGAGGTCTTGCTAATGATGAAAAAATCAAGCTCTTGAAAGTTCTTAAAGCTCATAAAGGGGAAATTGCGTGGAAAATTTCCGACATTAAGGGTATTGACCCAAAATTTTGTACTCACAAGATTTTAATGGAGGAGGACTACAAACCCGCAATTCAAAGTCAAAGAAGGGTAAACCCCAAAATTTACGATGTCATAAAAAAGGAAGTTCTTAAGATCCTTGACGCGGGAATGATTTATCCTATCTCCGATAGCCCATGGGTGAGCCCAATCCATTGTGTCCCTAAAAAGGGAGGAATGACCATTGTGCCTAATGAAAACAACGAGTTAATTCCCACTCGTGTTGTGACTGGTTGGAGGTGTGTATTGACTACCGAAAGTTAAATGACGCCACTCGTAAAGACAACTTTCCTTTGCCCTTCATGGATCAAATGTTGGAGCGACTAGTGGGAAATGAATTCTATTGCTTTTTGATGGTTTTTCCGGTTACTTTCAAATCCCTATTGACCCTCGTGATCAAGAGAAGACTACGTTTACGTGTCCTTATGGAACGTTTGCTTATCGTAGGATGCCTTTCGGACTTTGTAATGCACCGGGTACGTTTCAACGGTGTATGATAGCCATTTTTCACGATATGATCGAGAAGTCGATGGAAGTATTTATGGATGACTTTTCGGTGTTTGGCAATTCCTTCACGTCGTGTTTATCTAATCTCTAGCAAATGTTAAAACATTGTGAAGAAACCAGTCTTGTGCTTAATTGGGAAAAATGTCATTTCATGTGTAAACAAGGAATCGTCTTAGGACATAAGGTCTCGAAAGCGGGGATTGAGGTCGATAAAGCTAAGGTAGACGTCATCGCCAAGTTACCTCATCCCAAAACCGTTAAGGGAGTTAGGAGTTTCCTAGGCCACGCGGGCTTTTATTGTCGTTTCATCAAAGACTTTCCGAAAATCTCTCGACCTATGACACACCTTCTCGAGAAAGATGCTCCTTTTAACTTCAATGAGGATTGTGTTAGAGATTTCGAAACTCTTAAAAGGAAACTTACCGAAGCTCCCATTCTTGTTGCTCCTAATTGGGAATTACCGTTTGAAATCATGTGCGATGCAAGTGATTATGCTATAGGGGCCGTCTTAGGGCAACGTTATGAAAAGCATTTCCGTCCTATCCATTATGCTAGTAAGACGATGACCGAGGCTCAATTAAAGTACACCACAACGGAAAAAGAATTCCTTGCCGTGGTCTATGCTTTTGAAAAATTCCGACCTTATCTCGTCTTGACTAAAAGCATCGTGTATATCGACCATTCGGCTATCAAGTATCTCTTAGCTAAGCAAGATGCTAAGCTGAGATTACTTCGTTGGATGCTCCTCCTCCAAGAATTTGATGTCACCGTGCTTGACAAAAGAGGAGCCGAGAATCTAGCGGCCGATCATCTCTCTCGTCTAGAAGATCCTCACAAAGATGTTTTCGAGAACAAAGAAATCACCGAAACATTTCCTCTCGAGACTCTCAGTGTAGTGAATTCTAAAGACACCACCCCATGGTTTGCCGACATTGCAAATTACCATGCGGGCAATTTCATAATCAAGGGTATGACGACACAACAAAAGCGAAAATTCTTTCGTGACGTCAAGTTCTATTTTTGGGACGACCCTTATCTCTTTCGGGTTTGTGCGGATCAACTCGTTCGACGTTGTGTTTTTGGTGCCGAAGCTTCTAACATCCTTAGAGCTTGTCACGAGGGACTCACGGGTGGTCACCACGGTGCTAACCTCACGGCTAAGAAAGTGTTCGATGTCGGCTTCTTTTGGCCTTCTATCTATCATGATGCACACGCACTTGTGAAGTCGTGTGATTCGTGCCAACGTCTAGGAAAATCGTCTCAACGTGATGAAATGCCGCAAAACATAATTCAAGTGTGTGAGATTTTCGACATTTGGGGCATAGACTTTATGGGGCCGTTCCCATCGTCTCATGGTAACAAGTATATCCTCGTCGCGGTCGACTACTTTTCTAAGTGGGTGGATGCTAAGGCTTTACCTACTAATGATGCTCGTGTGGTAGTGAAGTCTTTGAAGCAACTATTCTCTCGGTTCGGAACCCCTCGTGCTATTATAAGCGATCGTGGAACCCATTTTTGTAATAACCAATTCGAGAAGGTCTTAAAGAAATATGGAGTTACTCATCCTCATCCTACGGCTTATCACCCGCAAACGATTGGGCAAGTCGAGGTTTCGAACCGAGCTTTGAAGAGGATTTTAGAGAGGTCGATTGGAGAAAACCGTGCTTCATCGTCCGACAAACTTGATGACGCTTTATGGGCCTTTAGGACCGCTTATAAGACACCTACCGGTTGTACTCCGTATAAGTTAGTCTATGGGAAGAATTATCATTTGCCCATTGAATTGGAGCACAAGGCATATTGGGCCCTTAAGCATGCAAACTTTGACTTAAAGACCGCGGGAGATCACCGGAAAATACAATTGAATGAATTGGATGAACTAAGAGACAATTCTTATGAAAATTCATTGATTTTCAAAGAAAAGACTAAAAAGTTTCCTGATGCAAAGATTAAAAACCGGGTTTTTAACGTTGGTGATCAAGTGTTACTTATTAACTCTAGACTTAAGATATTTTCCGGGAAATTGAAATCTCGTTGGTCGGGTCCTTTCACCGTTACACAAGTGTTTCCTTATGGGACCATCGAGCTAGCTCAAGATGATGGTCCTAACTTCAAGGTGAATGGACATAGGCTTAAGCACTACTTTGGTGGGGAAATTCCTTCAATGGTTGACCTCGACCAAGTCACCTTCCCCAATGATAATTAGCATTGAGGGGATCGAGTCGAGCTCATGATTCGGTAATAAAAAACGAGGTGCCTCGTGGGGGAGATCCCATGCTTATCCTTTTTATGCTTTCTAATAAATAATGAGAGGGGATTTGTTCCCTTCCAACTCGTTGTCTCGTGGTTGTTTGTGATTGTGTTATCTAGATCATCTACGATTAAAGACTCTCGTGATCGTTTACGTGAGCCTCCATCGTTTGCTTGAAGAAGTTTTTCACGAATCCATGACATATCCTTTGTTGTTCTAACAATTATATTTTAGCATAATTCATAAACGGCTTTAGATATATTGTTGATCACTCTTTCCATGCTAGATCCTAAGCATTCGACTCTTCGTCTCTAGTATGGGGGTGATCCACCTTTAGACTCGAAACATTGAGGACAATGGTTACTTTTAGTATGGGGGTGAATAGGTACTTGCTTTGCTACGCCCTCACGTTTTCCAACTTTCAATCTTTTGTTGCTAATAAGGCTAAAAATGGCCAAATTTTAAAATTTTTCTTAGTTTTAATAAGTGTTTTTAAGACACGAATGTATATTTTCCGATGGGTAGAATAAGAGCTAATTTTTGACTTGATGGGCATTTGGAGCCCTTTACATTCCTTAACCTGCTCAATTCAAGTTTTGCTAGACTTTTATATAGGGAACTTTAAAACGCGAAAGTCTTAGCTCACTCGGGTTAAGAACAAGAACTTTTCGCAAGTTCCTATAATTGATCCTAGAAAGTCACTTACCAGGGGAACTATAAAATGCATTCTCTATACTTGAAAAAATCCAAGAAAGTGCAAGATCCTATAGGTGGCTTGAAAACCCAAAACTTAGATTTGATATAGTCTTAATGAAAGCTGATCCAAATTTGGCTTAATTTTGACTTGCATGGATAAGTATTCACGAGTCTCTTTAATTAGAGGTCTTTAAATAGTGAAGAACGAGAAATGATAGAGTTAGACAAGTGATCATGCTAAACGTAGAACATGAAAATGTTCTTTCAAAAACTCATATGTTTTTAATTGTGGCTTTTTCTTCCCATAAGATCAATGCATTAGGAATAAAAATAACTGGAATAAGTAAGGTCGTACGATTTGAAAGGTTACTTAGCTTCTAGCACAAGATCGTTTAAAAGTTGCTCGGGGTTGAATAGAGTTCATAGCCAAGGCATAACTTATTGAAGCGGGACACGAAGATTGGTGAAGATCCAAAAAGGCCCTAACAAGGCATGAGGAGCTCTATTTTTGCTAGAGATCCCAGATGATGTGAAGTATCATTATTCCTAAATCAATATGAAGGATCGAGACACACGACGAAAAGCAATTACTCCCCTAAAGATCATGGAGAAAGTCTATCCAAAAAGACCCTTACAAGGTATGAGGATAAATATATCCAAGTCCGAAAAGGAGGCGGATCGTTGTATATCAAAGTCCAAAATAAAGATTGAAGAAAAATGATGAAGTCGTGGTCCAAATATGAAAAATCTCTCAAAAACGTCATGTGAAGAAATTCCAAAATTTGAAGAGAAGACCATAATTTCAAGAACGTCTTCCCAAGATTTGAAGTATGAAGTACATGCCAAATATCGGTCCGAGAAAGGTCTCAAATCATGAAACGAGTTATGCCAAGATATAAACTTAAGGAGATACACGAGAAGCCGTTTTAAAAGATTTTGTCCTTCGGCTAACTATCAATTAAATCGTGCTACTTTGCTTTCGGACTAATAAATACTCAAATAAGTCAATATGAATCACTTGTGATCTATGACAAATAGTTAAAAAAATGCTAGTAACCCATTTTCTTTTATAATAACTAGGATTGCGGGGAGAAAAAGTATTACCCGATTTGGACGTATGAGTAGTGTTAACATTGTGACTTGTACCAACAATGATCTCGTTTTTTCACTTAGCATGGAATGTATGACAATCAAGGATGACGAAATTTACTCTAAGGGACATTTACTTGTTTCTATTCATTAACCCTAAAAGTCACATTCGTGATGAAAATCATACATTATGTCTTTACACATCTTCGTAGTATTATTGCAAGTCTTTTACTCTTCAATAAAGGTTAATAAAAATGAATTTTGGTGATGCTTAGATACTTTATTCTAGCATTGCGTGAGGGCACGGCAATGGCTTAGTATGGGGGAGTGATGAGATGGCATTTATACATGATCTCATCGTTCTTTTCGGGCTTCAAATGCATTAAAAAGTCATAAAATACCATATATATGCTTGTATTCGTTTACTTGTGTGTTTTAGGTATGGATAGCGTGAAAAAGACAAAAGATCACAAGAAACAAGGAAAACGGACACGAGAAACGAAGTCGTACAAAGAACCGGGCCCTAGTTCATGAATTATCCAAGATAAATCCTTGAAGACTTGAAGATGCACATGATTGATCCTCAAAATATGAAGAAATGACACTTAAAACCCTTGTATATTCATAATTACAAGTTTGGTCCCTTAAGTTTGTCAAAATTACAAAATGGTCCTTCAACTTTGAAGATTTTGCAAGATTAGTCCCTCATCAATTTTAATTTGTCAATTATGGTCCCTCATAAAGTCAAAGAACCAATGAAGACCTTTGATGATCATGAATGTCCAAAATCAGTCCCTCAAATATTCAAACATGGCAAAAATAACCCTTGATTACCTTTTGCAAAAGTTTTAGGGCAAAAGTGTGAAAGTGAAAAGTTTATTTACAAAGGAAAACGTGTTTTGTTGGCTGAAAACTTGTTTTACCATGTTTATCAAAACACAAGGGCTGCCTTTGTCAATTCCCAAACTTCAAATCAAACAAACACGCGCCAAACACCACATCCTAACCTTTTCGGATCAAAATTACCACTATTCACCATTCATCCCACCCATAATTACCTTCCACTTAACAAAGGGTAAAATGCAATTACCCAGGCACATGCTTGATTCACACATGCAGAAACCTATCCCACACACAAAACCCTCACCTCCACTCACCAAAGGGCCCCACACTCAAGGACGTCCACCCATCACATCAAAACTTAGCCTCCAAGGAATGCCAGGTGTCAAAATCAACAGCCCACACTCAATGCCTAAACTAGAAAGCTAAAATGAACGATTTGGATGCATTTGGACAGCTCAATATCAAAATTTGTCTAGAAGATTCAAGGGCATTTTAGGGACTTCATAGCTAGGGTTTCCTCATTGTAATCTCAGCCTTTGTGGCCTATATAAGGACTCCTCAACTTGTGAGAGAGCCTTGTTCCAGTTTTACCTTTTAAACATTGTAATTCCTTTTTGAATTTTATAAAAGTTGGTATTTTTAGAAAATTGTAATTCCTTTTTATGTTTTTGAAAGTTGGTGTTGTTTAACGGTAATTCTGAGTTCCATTATATGTTATAAGTGTGCTTGAATCTTGTGGTTCAAGGACGTTTATGTTTGGTAAGGTTTTTAAGTTTGAAAAAAGCTTGAAAAGTGGTTTCTGATTTTGCTATTTTTCTTGTACTAATCCTTAACCAAACGCTATAACCTCTTACAAGCTTGTTGACACCAATCTTGTGAAGGGATTGGAGCCTTTGGTTGGGCTGTTTGGTCATTGTGTTGAAGAGATCAAGCCCTTGAGTTTCTGCTTTGAAACATCAACCAAGGCAGTCACTCATCTTTCTTGTTGAAGTACCTTGGTCTTGTTCTAGTTGTTTAACAAGGTCCAAGGAGCATTGATGGTCCTCCTAGGATGTTGTGGAGGACAGATATAAGCTCTTGTTAAGATTCCTCTAAAAAATCACATGTTATGGTCTGTTTTATGTTTTGCTATGTGATTTGGTAATTTTGTGTCTGTGCTTTGTGTTTTATGGTTGGTATCTGTTAGTTGTCACCTAGTGTAGCTATTTGATCATTAAAATCAGTAGGTTGTTTGAAGGATTAAAAAGTTTGTTTGAAAAGTGCTTAATAAAGGATTGTTTGGGATTACTGGTTCATAAGGCCTTGTGGCCTTGTGCCCTTGGTTCTTAGTGTTGATCCCAAACTTAGATCGATTAAGCTTTGTGTATACGAGATTAGATCAAGTACTACACGTAGAGAAACCTTTGCTTATGAATAAAGTAACTAAGTGTTATGCGGAATTAACACTTGATCTAAAACACAAAGATGTTAAACAAACTTTCACTTGTATTAGAATGATCGTACTTGATTACAATGAAAGAGGTTTAACTTGCGAATACTTATGAAAACTTAATATTAACTTTAACCTAAAAGACCTTCTTTTATAGATCAAGAAGTCTTGTACAATAAGCTACGAATCAACTATTCTAGGTAAAGATAATAATGGAAAATACAATGTCGAGCTTATCTTTACCATACACAAATAAAGAAACAAATAAACAAAAAGATTCGTATGAAGATATTCCATCAGTGTCAATCTTCAAGGCTGTCAGCGTTGACTTCTTCTTTGTCAACGCTTGGCTGTCAGCGTCCAATGTCTTCTTATCAGCGTTGACATTCTTCTTATCAGCGTCTAGTGAACTGACCCATATTTTATTCCCAACAATCCTCCCCTAAACTTGATATCTATTCCAATGATCAAGTTTCTGAATAAAAACTTAAGACTTAGGAGGAATCTTGCAAAAACTTCTTATGTTGGTGATAAACATATCTAATCAAGTCCTTGGCCACGTCACTAGTATAATCAATCTCCAAGGGTGTCTCTAGCATCTTCTCCAACACTTCTTTGGACAAGAAATAGTCAGCATCCACAAGTAGATACTCTGAAAACTTTGTAGAGCTCAAATGAAATACACCACAAGTAGAATTAAGCCTCCAATGAAGATTACTGAGATCATCTTCAAGATCCTTCCATATGGCAGGATCTGCTTCTCTTGGACCACACAAAGTCAAAAATGTGTTCCAAAGTCTTATTCCATTTGCTGAAGTAGGTGCTTCAGCTGTATACTTGGCCTCTATTAATCTCCATAGATGCACCAAGTCTTCTCTGTCTATGCTTGCAAATATAGAAATAACTGAAGTGAAAGTATGTACCTCCTTTCCAAACCTGCCAATCTTCCAAAATCCACACTCATCTTCATCAAAACTGATGATTGGATTTCTGTCATCTAGAGGTACTACATTAACCAAATCTGAAGCTTCCAATGGAGAAAGCTTGAGATGCTTCCTTATGACACCTTCAGTTGGAAAATACACATCCATATCTTTAGGAAATTGGAAAGGATCTCCTTTCTTCACTGGTCTTTGAGCAATCCTCATTTCCTTTTGAATTTGCATTTCCTCAGCAAGCCCTTGTTTCCTTTCTTCTGAAAGAAACTGGTAGACATTATTTTCTTGCACACTCCTCCAAATAGGATGTGCCCTATACTCTAGCTCCTCAAAAGATAAATCCAGCAACTTCTTGGATGTCCAGTTAGGTTGATGACATCTAAGCAACTTGTAGTACAACTGCCTTCTATCTCTTTTGAGCCAAGTCTTGACCTCCTGTGCATTATACTTCAAAATCACCTTTATATCATCTTGTACCCTGAGAAGAACTTCCAACCCCCAAATTTGATCTGACAAACTCATCCCTGGGTTGTCCATAACCTTGTCTTCCCAAGCATGGTACATTCTGGTGATTTCAGGAAGGTCCCAATCAATCTGATTCTTCAAATCACTCAACCTTTCCTTTGCTAGCTCATCCCCATATTCAAGTCTTTCTGGATCTTCAATAATTTGAACACTTGAATCTGAGCTATCATCTTCTTTTCCATCACCACTTTCTTCCTCACTCTCAGAAACAACAAATGGTGATCTACCACTCCTCTTCAAATCTCTTTCCAAAAGTTGTGCAGCCAACTGTTCATCAAATGCAATTTGTGCTGCATCTTTCTTTGGAACATCTTCTTCAACCAATTTTCCTTTACCTTTGTCTTTTGGATCAATAATAGGTAAAGTAGAAGAAGAAACCTGTGTGGACACATCTTTGATGATTGTTGATGGCTGGAATACATCAACACCACCTGCAACTTTATCAGCGTCCAAGTTACCTCTATCAGCGCCACGATTACCTTTGTCAGCGCTGGATGTGTCAGCGTTCAAACCTGTATCAGCGCCCATTGTTTCTTTGAAAGATCCTTCCAAGTTTAATGGTGTCACCTTGGATGTATCAATAACTGGGTGCTTCTTCAAGTTGGTGAGTGCTTCAGCAACCTGTAAAGATTCACTAAATTGTGAACTCTTCTCTGAACTCTTCTCACTAGCTGTATGAATCAGCTCATCCTCTTCATCCTCTTCATCCTCCCCTTTGGAAGATTCCTCCATTAGACTCCTGCTACTTGGATTCTCCAAAACAGTTACCCGCTCCCTCAATACTTGGAGTTCGCGGCCCTGTTTGTTGACAGTCTGTACAAGGCTGACATTTTGCTTTTGCAAGCTAATGACAGCAGCCGTCAATTCAATTAATGTCATAGGTTCCAATCTGCCCTCAGCTAGAATGGGGATTTGACCTCCCAAAATAGAATCATAGGGCATGAATGAGGTCTTAATGATGTTGGGACTGTCTTGACCAGCATCTAAGCCTGTATCAATAGCCCCAGCCTCATCCATGTCACCAGCCACACTTGTGGAGGTGGTTCTCTCTGCTACAAGGCTAGGACCACTAGAGGAGAACACTCCAGTAGTCCTTTGGCGTTTATTCAACCTAGATTGTAATGGGGTGGAAGATGAAGTAGATTGTGTGGGTGTTGGTTGATTAAGGGGTGTTTGGGATTGTTCAGGGATGGTATCAGCGTTGGGATTGGCTGTGTCAACGCCAACATTTTTAGTGTCAGCGTTGGGTTGGTCAATGTCCATGTGGTCTGGTGAAGGTAATGGTTCATGAATAGGCTCAAGTTGGGGTTCAGGGTCTGGTTGTGGTTGTGGTTGAGCAGCCTGAATTACTTCAAGCATGGGTTGGGTAAGAGGTATGGATCTGTTTGTGGAGCTCATTTTAGCAAAAATGGTTTTCTGTTGTTTAGGGATCTCATAAAAAGTGTCATGATCCCTAGAACAATATTCTTGTAAATCAAAGACCATTTGCAAAAATCTTGGGTAAGCCAAAGTCATTTTACTTCCCTTATTTTTACACATCCCTTCAAAAATCATTTTTGAAAAATTATACTTAAGCCCACGTGTTATACAAACCAAAGCACTTGCAATTGACCTGTTTATTTCATTAAAAGAAGTACATTTTGGACTTAAGCATTGTAAAAGGACATGTATCAAATATTTCCAGTCAGAGGGAAATTCCTGCTTATGATATTTATTTAAAGTGACATCAGCAGGAATAGGATAACCCAATTCCCTAAGACCTTGTTCTATTGTTGCAATGGAAAGGGTAGTCACACCATCAGCGTCATCAAGACGCAAAGCTTGGCGAACCAAGGCTTCAGTGACCACCCATGTTCTTCCATGAACAGTAGATGTTAATGTGGTCACTCCATTAGCTGTTGTGGAACTAACATTATTCCAAAACTGTCTAATGTGTGCGACAGGGACTAATGGTGTATGAGAAAGTGCATACCTTAGAGAGGATGCATTTAAAAATGCCACCATTTGTGAATACTGAGGGAACAAATCATTATCAGTAGTCAAGTAAGCTATCATATTATGTTGGCTCTTGAACTCCAATGTTAAATTCTTTGAGTTGAACTTGGGTGCCATGTTGAAAGCTGTTTAGGTTATGTGATATGGGAAAAATCTAGGAGAAAAGTGTTAGACAAGAAAATATGAATACCCAGAATAAAAGGTTTAACCAAATTTATAGGAGAGATGCATGATTTTGATTGGTCAAAAATGAGGCGGTTATATTCAAAGAGCAATGATGAAAATATTGAATCAAATATAACTTATCTCATGCATTAATTAAAAGTAACAACTCCCCAAAATTACGGCCAAAGATTAGTCAAAAATAACAACTGGGTAGGGCCCACTAGGTGTCAACGGTCAAAAATAGCCCATCAGCGCCCAACGGCTATATTTTCTTGTCAGCGTTTGCCTAAAGCCTTGTCAGCGTCACGATTGGACGTAACAGCGTTTGGAGAAAAACTTGTCAGCGTCTAAAAATAAAAATATTTAAAAAGAAAAACACCTTAACAAAGTAATTTATCCTAAGGGAAATATCTTACAAGTTGATAATAATTACTGGGCGGCAATCACTGTCCATTTATGCACACTTGCTTAAGCAAGATAGACAAAAATGTCCTCTAGAGTCCCTTGCTAACCAAAATACTTACCAACAAAGTTATTTCACAAAATTCTTTGTAACTCCCAGGTAAACCCATAACCAAACTATTCCCATGTCTCCCATCAGACCACAACCAATTCTAGGCCAAAAATGTCTTGGCAGCATGCATAGTTTATCAACTTTGCATGCTACAGTGCCTCATGGTTTAGTAAAACTAACCCATACTCACCTGTGGACACAATCTAGAATTGTGATGAGAGTATTGTAAGAATACCCAAGAGTCCTAAAGGTTCCTTAAACCTCCCCTTAAACTATGATACATGAGTTCTCAAAATATATATGAACATTAAAAATTTATGTCAAGATAGGAATATAAATATTCCAACCATCATCCATAAACAAAAACATGTCCAAATAGCTCTTCAAAGATCCATAAGCAACTCTGTATCCAATGGCATAAAGCTACCACTTACCTACACATTTAGATGAAAACCACAAAACTAACATTTGTTGCTGACAGCGCTCCGACAACACTTATCAGCGTTGAAGGAACTATTGTCAGCGTTAGACAATAATATCTCTAACAACGGCAAAATAACACTTGACAGCGTTACATTTACCTTTGTCAGTGTTAGAAAAATAAAGTGGAAAATCTAAATCATCACAAAGACCAATAACAATGCATTATCCTGTACATACTTTTACAAAAAGGTTCCAAAACACATATTAAGTGAGATTAACCATTCCAATATTTGTTACCAAATATTGAAATCTTCCAGCATCAAAAGGTTTAGTTAATAAATCAGCCACATTATCTTCTGTGGCTACCCTATCTGGTTGTATTAAACCTTTCTCAAAGCAATCTCTTATAAAATGATGTCTAATTTCTATGTGTTTGGTTTTAGAATGATGTACAGGATTTTTAATAATGCATAAAGTACTGTTATTGTCTACAAAAATCTTGGTATGCATAAAATTATACCCATAATCCAACAGCTGGTTCTGAATCCATAAGACTTGTCCACAACAAGCAGCTGCAGCAACATATTCTGCTTCAGTTGTAGAGTTTGCCACCACTGTTTGTTTCTTGCATTGCCAAGATATTAATCTGCTCCCAAGAAATTGACATCCACCAGTTGTGGATTTCCTATCAAACTTGTCACCACCATAGTCACTGTCTGAATATGCAATAAGATCCAATGGAGAATCTTTTGGGTACCACAAGCCAAGATCTGGATAACATCGTAGGTACCTAAAAATTCTTTTCACAGCAAAAAGGTGACATTCTTTGGGAGTCACTTGATGGCGTGCACATGCACACACAGCAAACATGATGTCAGGTCTTGAAGCTGTAAGATACATCAATGAACCAATCATTGATCTATAGTGCCTAACATCCACATCCTTTCCAGCTCCAATCTTTCCCCAAGGGTGTTCCCTATCCATAGGAGTGGAAGCATCCTTTTCATGTGGAGAAAAACCATATTTCTTCAAGATTTCAGCTACATACTTGTCTTGGGAGATGAAGATACCATCTTCTTTCTGCTGAACTTGTAACCCTAGAAAGAAGTTCATCTCACCCATTGCACTCATCTTGAATTTATCTGTCATGAGCTTGGAAAAGTCCTCACTCATTTTTGGATCAGTAGACCCAAAAATGATGTCATCAACATAGACCTGCACAAGCAACACATGTTTTCCTTTCTTCTTTGTAAATAGTGTCTGATCTATGGTGCCCCTCTTGAATCCATTGTCCACCAAATATGTAGACAAGGTACCATACCATGCTCTTGGGGCTTGATGAAGTCCATACATAGCTTTCTTCACTCTATAAACCTTGTCTGGATTCTCAGGATCTTCAAAACCAGGAGGTTGCATGACATATACTTCCTCAACAATTGTCCCATAGAGGAAAGCACTCTTCACATCCATTTGATAAACAGTGAAGTTCATGCAAGAGGCATAAGCTAAGAAAATTCTGATAGCTTCAATTCGTGCAACAGGAGCAAAAACTTCTTCATAATCTATGCCTTCCTCTTGTGTATATCCCTGAGCTACCAAACGTGCCTTGTTTCTGACCACAATGCCTCTTTCATCTTTCTTGTTTCTTAGAACCCATCTTGTCCCAATTGGTCTCACATATCTAGGACAATCAACCAGCTCCCAAACATCTTGTATAGCAAATTGGTGAAGCTCATCCTGCATTGCTTCCACCCAACTAGGTTCTTTGAGAGCATCAAAAATCTTCTTGGGTTCTTCTTGTGACAGAAAACATGCAAACAAACATGCTTGTACAAGAGGGGTATCAACCTTCTTGTGTATATTGGCAATAAATCCACCAAGACTTTGATGGGATCTTCTTGTCTGAACTGGAGCCATAACATCACCAATGATCTGAGATGTGGGGTGATCCTTTGCTGTGGAAGTGAGAACTCCTCCTTCAAAAAGTCTGGTGTTCTCAACTTCACGCTCCATGTTGCCAATATCTTCTTCATCAGACTCTCTTTGATCAACATGAATCTCTTCATGGACATTGGAAGGTCCACCTTGTTCAAAATGTGAAGAGAAAAGATGTGCAAAGGTGTTGTCAAAGTCTGAACCTTGTTTGTCAGCGCTTGGGCTAACAACGCTTGAACTGTTGGTGTCAGCGTCTGATCCATCAGCGTCTGAATTGCTCTTGTCAGCGCTTGATTTCCCTTTGTCAGCGCCTGAAGAAGTATGCATGTTTGTATTTGGTGGTATTTGAAAACCACCATTATCTTTTCTAGCAGCAGCAGCAGTAGCATAATACTCATCTGTCCATATAGGAAGTGTAACATATTCTTGTGTGGGAGATGATATAACTGCTGGTGGTCCATCCTCCTTAGCAACCTGTATACCTGAAACATTACCAATTCTCTTTTCCAAAACACTTGAAGTTACCTTCACAATGTCTGGATCAGTAACAGGCATATAATTTAAAGCTCTAGATAAAGGTTCTAAGTCAAACAACCAATTTGGACCACTTTCAGGATCACTAGGTTTACTCTCTAAAAACCTAACATGTACTTTTTCAAGTATACGTTTTTCCTTTTTAATGTAAACCCTATATCCTTTGCTCTGCACTGAATAACCCATGAAGTAGCCTTCATCACCTTTTGAATCAAATTTACCTAGGGCTTCACTAGTTTCTAAAACAACTACATGACAACCAAAAGGCTTGAGAAAGCCAATATTTGGCTTCCTTCCCCAAAGTAATTCATAAGGTGTCTTATTATGTATTTTGTTGACCAATGCCCTATTTTGAACATAACAAGCTGTGTTAACAGCTTCAGCCCAAAAGGCTATAGGAAAGTGGGCATCAGCCAACATGGTTCTGGCTGCTTCAATAAGGGTTCTATTCTTCCTTTCAGCAACCCCATTTTGCTGTGGGGTTCTAGCTATGCTAAACTGCCTAGTAATCCCTTTCTTGGCACAAAAATCATCTAATAACTGATTTCTAAACTCACTCCCATTGTCACTTCTAATAATTTTGACCTCATTACCATTCTTCTTTTCAATCTGGGTAATGAAATTAATCAGACTTTGGGCAGTTTCACTTTTCTTGGCTAAAAAGAAAGTCCATGTAAACCTGGAATAATCATCAGTGATAACAAAACAATATGATTTACCCTTTAAACTTTCTATATTAGTTGGACCAAAGAGGTCCATATGCAATAAGTGAAGTGGTTTAGAACTAGAGTGCACCTGTTTAGACCTGAATGAGACCTTGTGCTGCTTGCCCTTAAGACATGCAACACAAGTGTGGTCATTGTGGAAAGCCTTTTCAGGCAAACCATCAACTAAACCAAGCCTCACAAGTCTATTGATATTTTTAAAGTTTATGTGCCCTAATCTCCTGTGCCAAAGATTACTTTCATCTACTGAGGCTTTAGCATAAAGAAATGACATCATTTTATTATTTACCTTAATTCCATTAAGATTCACATTATATATGTCTTTATGCCTTGGTGTTCTAAAATCTATGTATTTTTCCTCAGGGAGCTTATAATCTTTGCTTAACACCAAGCACTCAGTATCTGTGAAAAGAACCTTATTTTTGTTATCACACACTTGTGATACACTAAACAAATTATAATCCAGTTCTTTTACCAAGAAGACATTCTCAAACCGTAGATTGTTGGTGACAAGGGTTCCTTTTCCTGTGATGGTGCCATAGCCTCCTCCAAAGTATACCTTATCACCATCTTGAATAGGAGTGAAGTTGGTCAGATAGTCTTCCTTTCCTGTCATGTGCCTTGAGCATCCACTATCCCAATATCCATAATCATTGATCTTCTTCTGAATGCCCTGCACATAAAGAAAACACATTAGTTTTCTTTGGGAACCCAAGCCTTTGAAGACTTGGATTCATCTGGTTGTTCAACAAGAACAGACTTGGTTCTCATAACAACCCCATTTTCATCCCTTTTTGAATGAAATTCCCAGTTAACCCCAATTGGTGTTGACATTGCTTTTGAAATATAATGAAACCTGTTGCATGTCATAGAAACACCAGTAGAATTAGAGTTTTGGTCTTGTTTTGGTCTCCATGTTAAGCTAGTAGAAGCTTTAGACCTATTTCCCTGTGGTTGCAAATACCTAGGTTTGGCAGTGTGTCTGTCAGCGCTGAAATTGCTCTTGTCAGCGCCCCGATTGCCTTTATCAGCGTTGAACCTAGGGTTTGCTACAGGAACCCATTGCCTATTGGACCAAGTGTTTGACTTTTGAAAAGGTCTTAGGCCTTGTGTGTTAGACCCTTTAGAAAAGAATGGGGCTGGTCTAACAACTTGGGAACTTTTGTTCACAAAGGTATTGGGTCTGACAGTGTTTGACCTATGTTGACTTTTGTCAGCGCTGAAATGGTTCCTATCAGCGTTGACATTGGAAGCGTTGACACATCTGTAAGCCAAATGTGAGAAGCTACCACATGTGTAACAAGCTTTTCTAGACATAGTCTTAGGTCTAGAAGCAAAGAAGCCTGTTCCATGATTACTAACTTGGCTTTTTGGTGACCTAGTATTCCTATACATCTCTGCAGACTTAACACTAGGTTTTCTAACAGTTTGTGGGCTAAGGTCAACAGCTTTGCCAGTGGTAGGGTGTGTGATTTTAATAGGTTTAGGATCATTGGACTCCACAATTGGTATCATGATTGGTGTGGGCTCATTTGGACTTTCACACAACAACCCTCCCTTAACAAACAAAGTGTGGTTAGCTTTCTTCCACTCATCTAGGTCAGTCAGTTTTTGTTGGTATTCCTCAACTGGGGAAGTCACTCTAGGTGGAGGAATGAATTCCTTCTCTTGGAGTTCTGGCAAGCCAGTCCAAGATAAGTCCTTTGATTGGACACTATAGAAATCCCCAGCTGGTGGTGGAACAC
The DNA here is from genome assembly GCA_025667525.1 of Glebionis coronaria. Taxonomy (NCBI): domain Eukaryota; kingdom Viridiplantae; phylum Streptophyta; class Magnoliopsida; order Asterales; family Asteraceae; genus Glebionis; species Glebionis coronaria. The sequence goes on along the minus strand of CM046874.1, from coordinate 289,605,287 downwards.
CAGTATAATTTTTCATCCCAATCCCACTCATGTCCTTAGAGTCTCTTTGTTTACTAACACACTCTCCTAGGGATTGTGTGGCCTTATCAAATCTCTGGATTTTAAGACTCACATTATCTTTATTTTTGTTAGCCTCCTCTAACTGAGCTATCAAATCAAGATTAACCCTGTTTACTATATCTTGACAATCTTTACTTTGATGTAACTCATGTTTTAAGATATTTATTTGATCCTTTAAATCAAACTCCATTTTCTTATACTCAGCTACTGTCTTTTCTGTTTGGTTAAGAGCAATTTGATAATTAGATACTTTGCATCTTTCAGTACTTGCCTCATCTAATAATTTTACTATCTCTTGATTTAGTTTTTCAGTATTTAAACGACAACCCTTAGAACAGAAAGCATCATCATATACCTCATTATCTGATGAAGAGGAGGAGTGTGCCATGAGAGCATATTCAACATGCTCTTCTTTAACTTCAGCAACCAAAGCTCTGTCCTCTTCCTCATCCTTAGCCATAAAGTTCCAGCTCCAGTCCCATCCTCCAATGCCATCAATTTGTTGAACAGCAACCATGGCTTTGGGATCTTGGCTCTTAACCATTTGGCTTGAGGGTTTACCAGCATCAGATCTTCTTGGAGATCTACATTCCCTCATAAAGTGCCCCATCCGATGACAATTGTAGCACTCAACCTTTGATTTGTCAAAACCAGCAACATCCTTAGCATTAAAGGTCATCTTCTTCTTGAACCTTTTATTAAACCTGTTTGCTCTTAAACTTACAAGAGCCATAGTCCACTTGATGTCCATTTCTTCCAATTGCTCATCACTTATCTGCTCAAGATCTTCATATGTAATCCTTGAATCACTGGGCAAGGAAGCAATGAATGCACACACAGTATCTAGATCTAAACCAGCAGGTTTAATTCTATCAGCGCCAAAGTTGTGTGTGTCAGCGCTTGAGTATAAAGCGTTGATAGGATATGATCCAGCGCTGACAGACTGACATCCAGCGCTGACACCTTGAGATCCAGTGGCTGGATGTCCATAGAAGTTCATGGAATCAAATTGGCCTTCACTTTGTGAGAAGAAGGCCATGTTACTACTGGAAGATTTATTATCACTGTCCAAAAGCCATTCATTCTCCAACAGTCTTAGTTTGTTGAAGATGTCATCAAACCTGGAAGTCTTGTGGGTGTTATTGACAAGAATGGATCTTGTCTCAATCTTCCATACATCACCAAGACTTTTGAGAAAAGTAGCATTCAAGTCAGGGTCATCAATCTGTGTTCCCATGAAGGAAAGTTGACTTGTGATGTCAAGCAATCTACTTCTCACACTGCTGAGATTCTCATTTGGTTGAGCCTTAAAGACAGCATACTCATGCATGAGTAGCTTCTTCTTTTCATCTTTTGTGTCAGCATTGCCACCATGTGCTACTTCAAGAGCTTCCCAAAGCTCTTTTGCAGACTCAAAAGGTTTGTACTTGTGCTGATTCTCATGACCTAGGGTGTGTTTCATGATGTTCAAGATTTTCATGTCCACCCTTTTCTTGGCTATATCTTCAACAGATACAGCTCTTCCATCATCAGGCTTTTCCTTCTTATCAGCTTCAGGACAATTAGGAAGAGCTACCCTTGCAGCAATAGCAGCAGCAATCTTTTGAGCTTTGTTGAATGTGTTCCCATATTCAACAATCTCCCAAAGAGTGTAGTCATGGATGGCTATATATTGCTCAAAATTAGACTTCCAGAGCTCGAAGTTCCTGGCATCAAACATGGGAATTTTGATACTAGGGTTTGTGGAGTTGTTTTGTAGCAAAGCAGAAGGCTGATTTGTGCCAGACATGATGTTTTTAGGGTTTTGAGAGATTTAGGGTTTTTAGGGTTTTTGGTGTCTTAGGGTTCTTGCGTTACTTAAAGATCAAAAGTTTCTCAACAAGCTCTGATACCACTTGTTGATCCCAAACTTAGATCGATTAAGCTTTGTGTATACGAGATTAGATCAAGTACTACACGTAGAGAAACCTTTGCTTATGAATAAAGTAACTAAGTGTTATGCGGAATTAACACTTGATCTAAAACACAAAGATGTTAAACAAACTTTCACTTGTATTAGAATGATCGTACTTGATTACAATGAAAGAGGTTTAACTTGCGAATACTTATGAAAACTTAATATTAACTTTAACCTAAAAGACCTTCTTTTATAGATCAAGATGTCTTGTACAATAAGCTACGAATCAACTATTCTAGGTAAAGATAATAATGGAAAATACAATGTCGAGCTTATCTTTACCATACACAAATAAAGAAACAAATAAACAAAAAGATTCGTATGAAGATATTCCATCAGTGTCAATCTTCAAGGTTGTCAGCGTTGACTTCTTCTTTGTCAACGCTTGGCTGTCAGCGTCCAATGTCTTCTTATCAGCGTTGACATTCTTCTTATCAGCGTCTAGTGAACTGACCCATATTTTATTCCCAATACTTAGGGTTTGGGAAGTCTAAACAAGTCATATTGAACAAGTTTTAGTCATTGGTTAAGTTTCTGAAAGTTTGGAAAAGGGATTTCAAGTTTTACAAAAATCTGATAAAAGGTGTTTTGAAATTGGTCAAATACATCAGATCCAATAACTTCTTTGTTTGTTGGATCAAAGGTCTGAAATCAGGTTTGGGAATAGTTTAGGTGATAAGCTATCTATTGATTATCTGGTTGTTGAATTTGGTAGCTTATTGAGTGTGCTATCGTTTACTTATTTTTGTAGTTTACTTATTGAACCTCGAGACGTTTAGGTTTTCACCTATCGTTTCAAAGTCGACCGAGGGTAATTTACTTTCATAGTAGTTATCCTTACTCCTTTTTTTTATCGATCTTTTTGATTGAGCAAGAACAAAAAAAATACGAAAAATAATCTTCTTCTTGTCTAATTTCTTTTCTTCAACCCTCTAGAATTCTCGTCACATTGGTTTATGCAGTTACGATCTTCTCGACTTTCGATTGATTACAATAGGCTTGAAAATATTCCTCGTAGAAATAGAAATCGTCACCAACGAATAGTGGAACCCGAGCTTCCACCTATTGTTGTAGAGATGGCCGATAACCGAACAATGGAGGAATTGATCCGTGCACCCACCGAAGGGTATGGGGAAGCAATCGTTGTGCCGGCTATTTTGGCGGATCATTTTGAGATTAAAACGTGTCTTTTATCTCTCATTCGTGCCGACCAATTTCGTGGCAATGAGACCGATAACCCGCACTCTCACATTCGGAATTTTCTTCGAATTACCTCGACTCTCAAGTTTAGAGATGTGCCGAATGACACGATTAAGCTCATGCTTTTTCCGTACTCGCTTGAGGGTAACGCTAAGATTTGGTATGAGAAAGAACCACCGGGTTCGATTTTGACATGGGATGATTTAGTGTCTAAGTTCATGAATTACTTCTTTCCACCATCTAAAACAACACACTTTAAGAACGACATCACTAGATTTGAACAAAAAGTGCATGAATCGTTTGGGGTTGCTTGGGAAAGGTTTAAAGATTTGTTAAGACAATGTCCACACCACGGTTTCTCGGAATTGCATCAAATCAATACTTTTTATAATGGGCTTAATATGATTGAAAAAGATTCTTTAAATGCCGCCGCGGGTGGTAATCTTTTAAGAAAAACTCCGAGAGACGCGTGGGGTATAATTGAGAATAAGTCTAGAGTGCAATATTTATGAAACACACCGGTTGTTTCCCATGTGAATTCATCTAATATCAAGATTTCTAGATTGGACTCTAAGATTGACATGATTTTGAATGAGCTTAGGAAGAATCCTCATGGATCGATTAATATGGTTGAGAATTTTTGTGTATCATGTGGTGGAGCACATCCTAATTATGTTTGTTCAGGGGTTTGATCGAGCTAGTGCTTTTGCCGCGACGGGAACTTATGGCTCCAACGGTCAAGTTCCTCGTCAAAATAATGTTGCTCCACCGGTTCAAAATAGGTACAACAATGGGAACAATGGGAATAATTTTAACCGTGGTAACCAAGGGAATTACAATTAAGGAAACGGGTTTAATGCTAATCAAAACAATCAAGGTTTTCAAAGCAATAACCAAAATGATTTGTCAAGCTACATTAAAACGAATGAGGCAAATTTGAAAGCTTTTCAAAATAATATTCAAGGAAAAAATGTCAACTTTGAAAAATGAGTTTCAAAATACGATTAAAGGGAAAAATAACAAGATTGAGCTTAATCAACAAAGACTTGAACAAAACCAAAACCGTTTTGAGCAAAGATTAGAGCAAAGTCAAAATCGTATGCAACAAAGTTTGGAACAAGGTCAAAATAAATTCCTTTCGATGTTTGAGGGATTTATGTCTAAACCATCTTCTTCTTCGGGTTACTTACCTAGTAATACAATTCCAAACCCGAAGGGAGAGCTTAAGGCCATCACCTTTTATGATGATTGTGATAATTTAGAAGAAGTGATTAAGTTTGATCCTCCACCTAAGGAAACCTTTCTTTATGTTACCAAGGCTAGTTTAAATGTGATTAGTACCTCAGTTTTCTTTGATTTCTTTCCCGAGAAATATAAAGATCCGGTTCAATTCTTGATACCTTGTGTTTTCAATGAGCTTGGGGTATGCAAAGCTCTAGCCGATCTAGGAGCTAGCATTAACTTAATGCCCTTAGCCATTTGGAAAACTCTTGACTATGCACCACTTAGTACCACTCGAATGATCATTGAGCTTGCAAATGGTACCACCACCCGTCCGGTTGGTATAGCGGAAAATGTCATTGTTAAAGTGGGAAAATTTTTGTACTTAGCTGATTTTGCTATAGTTGATTATGAGACCAACCCTCGTGTGCCTATCATTTTAGGATGACCATTTTTGTGCACGGCTCATGTTCAAGTTGATGTGAGAAAAGAGGAGATTAAATTGATTTATGGGGATAAAAGTATTGTTTTCAAACCGGAAAAGATTCCAAGATTTGTTTCTAAGAAAGTGGAAAGTGTGAAACTTGTTAAGACTATTGAAAGTAATAAGAAATATCTCTTTTACAAAGGTGTTTTTCCAATTTTGGAAACCTCATTTTGTGATGAAGAAAAGTTAAATTTATAGGAAGATGCTTGTTTTGTTGAATCATGTTGTAATCTTACCTCATCTCCGCTCACTCCACACGAGGATGATAGTTCTAAGATTGAAAAGGAAATTGATGAATACCTTAGTGCCCCATTTGATACTAGTGAGTTTAATAGTGAGAATTTTGATCCCGAGAGAGATATTTCTTTAATTGAAAAATCATTTAAAATGGACTCATTTTCACTCTCTTTGAAGGACCAAATTTATAACCCTAAGGCACAATCTTCATTTAAAGAGCCTTTGATTCCTAACTCCACACCGAGTGAGGTTAGTGACTATTCATTCGATAAGTTAGCCGATGAACTTGTTGATCCACTTCCACGAGGAAGTGAAGACGTTGCCGATCTCGAGATTGAGCGTGATTCTCATGTTTTACCTACCATTCTCGAGGAATTCTCCGATAAATTTCCTTCTAATGAGAATGATGATCTTGTATCTGAGTGTGACACACTTGATACTTTGTCGGATATTTCTTGTGATGACAAGATTGATGATACTTTTGTGACCTACTCAAATCCTCTCTTTGAAGCTTTAATGAACAATAATCCATTGTTTAAAGAGGATTTCGAGAGCATCATACTTCCTACATCTCACAACCTTTGTGATGATGAACTTCTCTTGAAGGAGGTTGATGAGTTTCTTTATATAGACATTCCTTCGGAATTTGAGGAAGAGTCTAATGATGGTGATGAAGATATTTGGTTTGATCACCCGATTTATGATGATGATAATGTTGACCCGGAGGGAGAAATTACCTTTACTTTAATTATCCTTCCCACTCGCTTTGATCTTAATGTATGGGTTTTTCATGCGACTCATTTTGAGTACCATGACCCTTTTTTTCACATTCATAAGAGTGATAAGGTCAACAAAGTCATGCAAGTTGAGACCACTAGTGTTGAGACTTTTAGCACACCTTTACCATGTGTTTTATATGATCTTGGATTAGCATGGGGGGACGGCACCGTGTTTTCTATTCCTTTCTCTCACGAGGACGTGGTATTCGACCCCGGAATCGTTGATTTAGGGAAATCTCGGCCTTTCACCGATGTAATAATTGAAAGACTTTTCGATCATCTTGGTGCGAGTTTCTCTCGGGGAGCATGCTTTATCCATATCGTGATTTGTGACTATCATCTCTTTTTAGAGATTTTTGTTGGAGTTTTATCCTTTCGTTTGTCATCCGACAACAAGGATGTAATCTTTGACCCTGGCATCGTGCTTTATTATGGATTTTATTCCATTATGTCGGTTTTCACCATTTTCCCTAAGGACCAATGAATGCGGGGACTGATAGTTGTAAAATTACCCCTTTAGGAAAAGAGCGTAAAAATATAGTGGTAAGCACGACGATTTAGGAAAACCGTGTGTAAATGACCCTTAAGAAAAGTGAGTTCGTTCTCGAGGAGGCTAGTGCGTTGTGTAATGAATGATTGATTAATGTTTTTGATTATTAACAAGAAGAGAAAATGACGAAGATGTAAAAAATAAAAATTGACAAAAACACTACTAGAAACTTAAGACGTAGAAACGTAAAAAAACACAAACATTAAAATTTTAACCTAAAAATTCCTAAAAATTACTAAAAATCCACAATAAAATTCTAAGAGTTTACAAAAAATCCAAACTTGCTAAAACCTTTTAATTAATTAGATAATGACTTTTTAATGCTAATTAAAGCCCTAAAAATCACTTTTAAATATTAAAAAGCCCTAAACAAGATTTAATAGTTTGTAAACCTCAAAAATGACCTAATTAAGCTAAAAACTATTTTTAAAAATTTTAAAACCAAATTAGACTATTTTTAAACTCCTAAAAACTATTAAAATCTATTAAATCTTAAATTAATTCTAAAAAATAAATGAAAAGCCTAAAAAATATTTGGAAAGTGAAAAAGTTCCTAATTTAATGTCTATAACCTAGGAAAAATGAAAAAAGTAGAAAAAATAAACTTTGAATTTTTCTTAATAAAATAATATTAAAATATTATAAAAAATAAAAAGTTTAAAATAAATTCTAAAAAATTCTCAAAAATCCTAAATATTCACTAAGATAAAAATGCAAGTTAAAGTTTCTAAAACCTTTTTATTATTTTTATATTAATTTTTAAAGTTGTCTAAAAACCCTAAAATTAAATAAAATTAAAAATTAGACTTTTTGAAAACTTTTTTGAATGTAAACCTCAAATAACTTAATTAAAACCTAAAAACTATTTTTCTGGATTTTTAAAATACTTTTTACTATTTTTAAATTACTTTCTAAAATTTAAACTAAAAATATTCCTAATAAATAATTAAATAAAGGGAAAAATAATATTTTTAAACAGAAAAATCCTAAAACCTAATACTATCCTAGTAAAAATAAGCTATCACAACTAGGCTACTTAAATAAGCTGAAAAGAACCAAATAAGCTACGGCTTATTTAAATAAGCCAAAACCAAAACCTGTTTAAGTAATTAATGGAATGAAGTGTAAACGTAAAAACCCATCTAGATCACTGGTTAACACGTACACTCCCCCAACGAGGGGTCCCGTGTTCGAGTCCAGGCGGGGTGAGGTTTTTGATTTTAATTTTTAATTTTTTTTTTTTACTTTTAAAACTCAAACAGTAACCTTTGTTAAGTACAAAAACACAAACACAAACCTAAAATGACAAAGATTGAATCAAATGGAAGCCAAAACGTGCCCAGTTGAGCACTTGTTTCTGATGAACAAGTGTACTTTTTTCACTTGAGCAGTTAAACCAAGAGGGCTTGGATCTGCTTGTTTGTGGTGTATTTGTTGGATACAAGGGCACCCCTACACTCAATTGGAGTGTAGGGAGTCAATACAATCTCAAAAAACACAAATGCAACAAGAACAAACCAAAAATGCCAAATAAATGTTGCTGATGTACAAGGAGCAGGTCTGGTGGTTTTTGTTGCTAATTGAATGCACAAAAATGAGTTTCAAAGTCCTAATATTTGCACACAATCTCACAAACTAGCATAAAACTGATCTCAAACCTGTCTTAATCCTATCTACTAGCAAAGATCAAAGAATGATGCACAACATTCAAGAAAAACAAGCAGATAAAGAAACTAGGCATATTTTAGCTTTTTTCACTTTATATATCACACAACTTGCTCAAACTTGTACCATACCTGAACTAATACTAGGATACAACCTAACACAACCCTATTCAAACTTTCTAACAGGTTTTTAACTCAACAATTAGTCACAAAACCTGCATAAAACTCACATCCAAACACCCCTTTATGTGACTGAGAATAAATTTAACAAGGCAAATCTTTCCAAAACAAACTCAAACTGATTTAAAAAACATCTATCATGCATTTAACACTAACCAAGAACCATACCATACCATATAACAACATTTAAACAAACTTTACAAAAATTTCATGCAAAATCACTCAAGACTGAAATCTTATAAACTAAATAAGGAATTAGAAAACTACCTTGTGGGACCCACATCCACGCCCCACAGTGGTTGAAAAACCACCTCCAAACAAACTCGGGTTTGTGTAGACCCTTGATCAACAAGCAACAACAAATCCTGCTAAGAAAAATGGAGAGAACAAGCAAAGTATGCAAAACCTGATTTTTATGAAACTTTCCTTAAACCTTTTGAAAAACTTTCTTAAAAGGTTATCCTTTTTTAAAACTCTTAAACAGACCCTTATGATCCTGGAAAAACAAATCTTTAAACAATGTTCACCACAAATGCACCAATTTCAGAACCTCTTTCTGAAAATCTCAAACACCAAAGTGTTTACACAAATATATTGGAACTCAACTTAGCAATTCAAACACACACCAACTTTTTAAAAACAGTAAAAGGAATTACACTTGTATTTCAAACAAACACCAAATTTAATATTTATAAAAAAGGAATTACAAATGTGAATTGCTAAAAACTGGAACAAGGGTCATCACAAGTCGATGCCTCTATTTACTAGTCTATAGAAGAACCTAGAACACTAAAAACCCTAACAAGAAAAGCCCTAATTTGCCCTTGGACGATTTGACTGAAAATTGGGTCAAAAGGTGCCCATGTGAATGCCAGCCTCGCAAACTTGATCAAAATCGTTGAAAATTCCTTGGAGGCCAAGTAGAGTGATCCCACACGTTGGTTTGGTCGGGTTTTGGGGTTTTGGTGAGAGTGACGTTGCAGGGGAGGGGTCCACAACCACATGGGTGTGTTGTGGATGGAATCTGGGTTGGGGGATTGGTTAATGGTGGGGTGAATAGTAAATCTGGAAAGATTGGGGTAAAAACCCTTTGTTTTGGGTAAATGAGTTTTTAGGGTTTATGGGATTAGAACATGGGATTAAGGTGCGTTTAATCCTTTTTGGGTGGGGTTAGTTTTAAAAATTTTGTTTGGAGGGAAATAATGTGGGGTTGACTGGGTGTTTGACCCAGTTTAATAAATAAACTTGGGTTTTGGGTATTGGATTGGGTAGGGTCGGGTAAAGGTTTGGGTATTTGGGTTAATGGGTGGGCAGTGGTGACGTGGCAAGAGCTGGTTGGGTGAGTGGGATTGGTAGTTTGGCAGAAAAGGCCCCCAAAGTTCTTTCTTTCTTCCACTTTGTAACAAATGCTATCAATGCCTATTTTTCTCTTAACAACTTTTGGTAACTTATCATAATTGGCACAAGAACTTCCAAAACTTTATCCAAGGGTTTCTAATGCACATTCTTTAAATTTCAGGGACTGGTCTTGTAATATCTTCAAACATCAAGGACCATACTTGTACAATTGATATTTGGAGGGTCAATTGTGATAAGTTCTTCAAAGATGAGGGACTAAAGTTGCCAATCTTCAATTCTTCAAGGGTCATTTTGCAAAATTCCAAACTTGGGCCCGGTTCATTGTGCGACTTCGTTTCCCGTGTTAGTTTTTGAATGATTCTTGTGATCTTTTGCCAATTCCTCAATATCCGTACCTAAAAATACACAAGTAACAAACACGAGCATATATTTGGTGTATTTGATGATATTTAATTGATTTTAAGCCCGATTTGGACGATGAGACCATGTATAAAAGCAGTCTCATCACTCCCCCATACTAAACCATTACCGTGCCCTCACGCAATGCTAGAATAAAGTATCAAAGCATCTCCAAAATTTAATTTTATTCACATTATTGAAATGATAAACTAGCTATACTACTACTATTGCTACTTGCGTTTTAGACATAATGTATGATTTTCATCGCAAAATGGGACGTTTAGGTTCATAGAATAAGAACACGTGAATGCCTCGTTAGAAATAATTTCATCGTCCTCGATTTTCACCTTAATTCCATGCCAAGCGTGCAACGAGATCATTGTCATTATAAGTTAGTAATGCTAACACTACTCATATGCCCTAATCACGTACTTATTCTCCCATTATTCCTAAGTTGTATCTCTTATATTTTATTATGTCTTTAATGATCACGAGGATACATTGTTGACTTATGCGATGATAGAGATTTAGGTCTAAAAATAGAGTCCTAACGGTGTAACTAAGACCATCAAATCAATAACCCTTCCTAATAGACAACGATGTTAAAAAATTAAGTCAACAAGAAGGATCGATAAACACGGTTTTATAACGGTTTTGAACATGAGACTTATTACCAAGACTTTTATACGCCCCCTAACGGAAGGGCCTTATTATCTTTGGTTTACCTCCATCTTTTATTCAACTTCGCCATGAATCTTTTATTATGACTTCGGTCTTGCCTTGCCTTTTATTATCCGCCTCATCGATGGTTTTATTAGCCAAAGACGTATATCCTCACGCTAAAGCGAATTTTGGATCTTTAAAGCTTCGAAGATTAAGGCTTGATTCACTTTCAATTTTGCAAAGATTTTAGGCCTTGTGGGGCTTCAAATTGTTTGCTTGATTTAGGTGAGCACTTGAAATCTTATTATTAGGTGAAGCTTTCGATTATTCGGGTTGCCAATACTTCAAAACCGTGACGCTGGCGATACCTTAATGTCTTCCCAATTTAATTACACGGAAGCTACTAGAAAAGACTAGAAACCCAACAATCCTAACTAAACCGCTAAGTCAATATTTATTAAGCAAAAAATATTTACAAGCGAAGGGAGAATAAGCAAACAACGAGAACACATGAGTTTTTGAAAGAATACGAGTACTCTACGTTTAGCATAGTAACTTATAATTAACTCTATCATTTCTCGTCCTCATTTAAGAGACTTAGCCTAATGTGTAGTTAAGAAATCAAAGCTAAGTGCTCAACACGCACGGTCGAGTCAAAAATTACTCTTATTCTCGCCATCGGAAAATCTACATTCGTGTCTTCAAACACTTATAAAACATGAGAAAAATTTTAAAATTTGGCCATTTTTAGCCTTATTTTGCAACAAAATGATAAACAAAACGATAAACTTTGGAAAGCGTGAAGGTTTGGCAAGGCAAGTATCTATTCACCCCCCCATACTAAAGTTAAACATTGTCCTCAATGTTTCGAGTCTAGGGGTGCAAACACCCCCATACTAGAGACGTAGTCGATGCCTAATCTAGCATGGAAAGGGTGTAACCAATAAGTAATAGCCGTTTATGAAGTGTGCTAAAAACCTAAGGTTAGAACATAAAAGGATATATCATATGGATATTGGGAAAGGCCTCCAAAGCAAACGATCGAGTGCTCCCATAAAACGAACACGAGAGGCTCCAATCGTGAAGATCATGATCTAAAAACCACAATGCACAAACAACCACGGAACAAAGGTTGGAAGGGCACAAATCCCCTCACATTAAACTAATTAGAAAGCAATAATATGTACATGGATAAGCATGGGTCTCCCCCACGAGGCACCTTGTTTTTGATAACCGAGTCAAAAGCTCAACTCGAATCCCCATAAATGTGATCATTTAGGGATAATCATGGTGTGGTCAATTTTTGGTGGGGCTTACATGATAAACAAGGCCCAAAAGCACGTGGAGTACTTTAAAAACCCGATAAACGTATACTGGGGTCAAAGATAGCGTCCTCGTTTTCGGATGAAAGACGACACAACGCCACTCCAACACAAACCAAAACCCCAATGGGGTAGAAGAAAATAGGAGAGAAGAAATAGAAGGGTGGGACAATGGGTAAGTCTCTAAAAACATGAGCTACTCGAGGTAGACTCGCACCAATCAAATGAAAAGATTTTCCATTTATTGCATCGGTGGAAGACCGAGATTTCCCTATACAAGCAATTCCAGGATCAAATATCTCGTCCTCGGTGGAGAAAGGGGAGGGAACATAAGGGGATTCCCCCACACTAAGTCCACACAAAGCATCGTCAAAAGGAGAAGACGAGCTTGTAGTACTCAATAAACGCGGTGATGACGGAGTTAGAATTGTAGAAAAATCTTTTAAATTAAATTCAATATCTTTTCCTTTTTCATCTTTTAAACTCTCCTTGTGAAAACCCGATTTGATTATGTCAAAAATATTTGGTGTATCTAAAACACTGTTAGTCACACTAAAAATTCTCACATTTTGAAATCTTTTTGGTGGTGGTGGTGGTAAGTTTTCAAATCTTTTGTCAACAAAGAAAACCTCCCCATCGGGATCAACGTATTCATCATCCGAAGAATCACTCGAGATTGGAAACGTAGGCTTAACACTCTTAACCTCCACCGGCGGAGGGGACGGAACTTCATTTTTCTCAACAACTCCTAAAACTCTATTTGAAATCTTTTTGCAAATGCTTTTGATGGGATTGACATTGTACAAAGATGTGATCGAGTACACATGAGAAAGAGTGGAGTTTTGGGTTGCATTAATGACGAGTTCTTCCTCATTGAAACGAAGAGTGATTTTTCTTGCATGCACATCGATAAGTGCTCTCGAGGTATCCAAAAAAGATCGACCTAAAATTAACGGAACTTTAGGATCGATAGGAATATCAACAACAATAAAGTCTACAGGATAGTAGAACTTTCCAACTTTTACAAAGACGTCCTCGGCAACTCCACAAGCTAGAATCGTAGAATGATCGGCCATTTCGATTGACATTCTTGAAGGAGTGAGATTTGGAAGATTGAGCGACTTAAAAATCTCAAGAGGCATCAAATTAATACTAGCACCAAGATCGGCCAAGGCGTAGCATTATTCCATGTCTTGGATAGCACATGGGATTAAAAACTTTCCAGGATCACCGACTTTTTGAGGTATGCGGCTTAGAAAAACCGAAGAACAACTAGACGATTTTTGCAATTTCTCTTTGTTATTCAACACACTTTTGAAGTTCGCGGCAAATCGAGGCATCATGACTAAGGCGTCGGCAAAACTTATATTAAAATGCAAGTCACGAAACATTTTCATAAAAAGTTCAAATTGATAATTATTTCGTTCTTGTGCCTTTTCCTTATCTCGTCTTGATGGGTAGGGTAAAGGTGGTGTGGGTTGGGGCAAAGTAGGCATAGGCATCGGCCTTGGAATCTCGGGTTCCATGATTGGTATTGGTTCAACCGTAGGTGTGGTTTGAGCGGTACTTCGTGGGCTTGTAATTTGCTCCTTTTCAACCACAACCTCGGGTTCTTTCTCTTTTTCCTTCTCCATAGAAGTACTTGGACGAGAAATGGGTTCTTTGAAAGTTTTACCACTACGAGTAGTAACAACCTTCAATTCTCCTTTCGGGTTCACGATGGTATCACTAGGAAGACCACCCGAAGAAGAGGGTTTACACATGATAGCTTCAAACATTTTAGCCATACGGTCTTCAAACTTAGATTGCCTAGCATCCGCTTTTAACAACTCTTGCTTAATCTCATGTTGTCCTTGCTCCGTTTTTTGTTGATTTTGTTGGAGTCGTGTGACATTTCCTTCCATTTTATTAGCATGAGTTTTAAGTTCATTAGCAAGTTCGTTTTTAAGCTCGTTTTTCAACTCGGACCTTAAGCTAACCATTTCACGTTGCATATTGTCGAACTTAGCATCATTAGCCTTAGCATAATTCAAAAATTCTCCTTGAAGATTTTTGGTGTGATCGTTTTGAAAACCTTGGGCATTGTTTTGAAAATCACGGTTTTGGTTTTGATTTGAAATTTGCCCATTTCCACTTTGGTAATTACCCTTGTTATAATTCCTTTGATTTCCTTGGTAATTTCCACCTTGGTTGTTGTTGCGATAGTTATTAGCATTTTGATTTGGTGGAGCTTGATTTGAACGAGAACCTTGACCGATTTGGTTATAAGTTCCCGTGGCTACAAAAGCATTCGAAGTGTTACCATCCGCGGTAATGCACTCGGAAAGATCATGAGCTCCCCCACACGACAAACAACTTTTAGAAACCGCTTTAACCGAAGCGGAATTGGAAGCTTCTTGAGCCTTCCAATGGGACATAAGAGTCGAAAATCTATCAAAAACCGATTTTCTTCATTTGCCTCATCTTGCAAAGCATTGATACTACGAGACGATGATGAGCCCATTTTGGCAACACTCGGTGGGTGACGAGGGCTATAAACCTTAGACCTATTCTCAACTATGACCAAAGCTTCTTCAACCGTTTTACACAAAAAATTACCACCCGCGGCGGCATTTAAATAATCTCTTTCATGATCGTTAAGTCCATTGTAAAACGTGTCAATTTGGTTCAAATCGGAAAAACCGTGATGAGGACATTCATGTAACATCTCCTTAAACCTATTCCAAGCCGTAGAAAAACTTTCATTTGATTCTTGTGAAAATTTAGAAATCTCATTTTTCAAATGCGTAGTCTTAGAGGGCGGAAAAAATTGGTTCACGAACTTTGAAACGAGATCCTTCCACGTCAATATAGAATTGGGTGGCTCTTTCTCTAACCAAATTTTAGCGGGCCCCGCTAAGGAATACGGAAAAAGCATCATCTTAATCGAGTCATTCGAGACATCCTTAAATTTGCATGTGGCGGTAAGACGATTAAATTGGCGGATATGGTTGTGGGGATTGTCCTTCTCATCACCACGGAATTTGTTGTTTTGGATCATCGACAACAAACCCGTTTTCACCTCAAAATTCTCCGCAAGGATAGCGGGAATCACAATAGCTTCTCCATAACCCTCGGTGGGTGCTTGAAGTAACTCCATCATAGTTCGATTCGCCATGGTTGGTTCTTCTCGTACAATGGGTTCGTCAATAGGAGACTCCTCACTAGAATGAGTTGGAGTGGGAGTTTTGTTCTTTCGTCTACGTGCACGTTTTGCTTGATTACGAGTGAGCATAAACGTCACGTACAACGTGGAGACGAGCAAAGAAGATTCTTTTTGGTATTTTGTGTTTTTAATTTTTTTTTTTTGTGCTTTTTGATTGTATTAACTTTTTGGAATTTGGTGAAATGTATTAAGTAGACAAAAAGTCCACAAATCTCCTCCGTAATCAAATCTCTTGATTAAAGAAGCCTCAAGGAATGAAAACGATCACGTGGAGTGAACGCCTTCGATGACTTTAGAACGATGGTGGAACACCAAATCGTTCAAGAGGGTTTAATCAAATGAAACCAAGAAAATATATATGATATGTAATAATACTTTGGGCGGCAAAACCCTCGATTCACTCTCAAAATCAAATACGCACAAGCAAGCGGAGGAAACGAGGCGGCGCGAAACACTTAAGAGCCTTTTTCCTTTAAGTTGTGAAATACAACCGCCTTATACCCACCTTATAGTTTGTATTATCAAGATTAAGCTTCACGAAAGTATTTATCTATTTTTGCCTTTTTTCTTTGGTTTGAGATTCGAATACAATGATCGAGTGATGAAATCCCGAATCAAGGTTGTGATTGCTCACGTATTTGGAGTACTTGTGTATTTATTGTTCTACGTATACTATATAGTAATAATATTCACACAAAAACCGAAAAACGATAATACGTATTAGTAGAGTGCTACTAATACAAATACTATTATGGCTAATATAGAAAACAACAATGTTCAATCAAAACACAACACGCCTCCCCGGCAGCGGCGCCAAAATGATAGTTGTAAAATTACCCCTTTAGGAAAAGAGCGTAAAAATATAGTGGTAAGCACGACGATTTAGGAAAACCGTGTGTAAATGACCCTTAAGAAAAGTGAGTTCGTTCTCGAGGAGGCTAGTGCGTTGTGTAATGAATGATTGATTAATGTTTTTGATTATTAACAAGAAGAGAAAATGACGAAGACGTAAAAAATAAAAATTGACAAAAACACTACTAGAAAGTTAAGACGTAGAAACGTAAAAAAACACAAAAATTAAAATTTTAACCTAAAAATTCCTAAAAATTACTAAAAATCCACAATAAAATTCTAAGAGTTTACAGAAAATCCAAACTTGCTAAAACCTTTTAATTAATTAGATAATGACTTTTTAATGCTAATTAAAGCCCTAAAAATCACTTTTAAATATTAAAAAGCCCTAAACAAGATTTAATAGTTTGTAAACCTCAAAATGACCTAATTAAGCTAAAAACTATTTTTAAAAATTTTAAAACCAAATTAGACTATTTTTAAACTCCTAAAAACTATTAAAATCTATTAAATCTTAAATTAATTCTAAAAAATAAATGAAAAGCCTAAAAAATATTTGGAAAGTGAAAAAGTTCCTAATTTAATGTCTATAACCTAGGAAAAATGAAAAAAGTAGAAAAAATAAACTTTGAATTTTTCTTAATAAAATAATATTAAAATATTATAAAAAATAAAAAGTTTAAAAATAAATTCTAAAAAATTCTCAAAAATCCTAAATATTCTAACTAAGATAAAAATGCAAGTTAAAGTTTCTAAAACCTTTTTATTAATTTTATATTAATTTTTAAAATTGTCTAAAAACCCTAAAATTAAATAAAATTAAAAATTAGACTTTTTGAAAACTTTTTTGAATGTAAACCTCAAATAACTTAATTAAAACCTAAAAACTATTTTTCTGGATTTTTAAAATACTTTTTACTATTTTTAAATTACTTTCTAAAATTTAAACTAAAAATATTCCTAATAAATAATTAAATAAAGGGAAAAATAATATTTTTAAACAGAAAAATCCTAAAACCTAATACTATCCTAGTAAAAATAAGCTATCACAACTAGGCTACTTAAATAAGCTGAAAAGAACCAAATAAGCTACGGCTTATTTAAATAAGCCAAAACCAAAACCTGTTTAAGTAATTAATGGAATGAAGTGTAAACGTAAAAACCCATCTAGATCACTGGTTAACACGTACACTCCCCCAACGAGGGGTCCCGTGTTCGAGTCCAGGCGGGGTGAGGTTTTTGATTTTTATTTATTTATTTTATTTTTTTTACTTTTAAAACTCAAACAGTAACCTTTGTTAAGTACAAAAACACAAACACAAACCTAAAATGACAAAGATTGAATCAAATGGAAGCCAAAACGTGCCCAGTTGAGCACTTGTTTCTGATGAACAAGTGTACTTTTTTCACTTGAGCAGTTAAACCAAGAGGGCTTGGATCTGCTTGTTTGTGGTGTATTTGTTGGATACAAGGGCACCCCTACACTCAATTGGAGTGTAGGGAGTCAATACAATCTCAAAAAACACAAATGCAACAAGAACAAACCAAAAATGCCAAATAAATGTTGCTGATGTACAAGGAGCAGGTCTGGTGGTTTTTGTTGCTAACTGAATGCACAAAAATGAGTTTCAAAGTCCTAATATTTGCACACAATCTCACAAACTAGCATAAAACTGATCTCAAACCTGTCTTAATCCTATCTACTAGCAAAGATCAAAGAATGATGCACAACATTCAAGAAAAACAAGCAGATAAAGAAACTAGGCAGATTTTAGCTTTTTTCACTTTATATATCACACAACTTGCTCAAACTTGTACCATACTTGAACTAATACTAGGATACAACCTAACACAACCCTATTCAAACTTTCTAACAGGTTTTTAACTCAACAATTAGTCACAAAACCTGCATAAAACTCACATCCAAACACCCCTTTATGTGACTGAGAATAAATTTAACAAGGCAAATCTTTCCAAAACAAACTCAAACTGATTTAAAAAACATCTATCATGCATTTAACAGTAACCAAGAACCATACCATACCATATAACAACATTTAAACAAAGTTCACAAAAATTTCATGCAAAATCACTCAAGACTGAAATCTTATAAACTAAATAAGGAATTAGAAAACTACCTTGTGGGACCCACATCCAGGCCCCACAGTGGTTGAAAAACCACCTCCAAACTAACTCGGGTTTGTGCAGACCCTTGATCAACAAGCAACAACAAATCCTGCTAAGAAAAATGGAGAGAACAAGCAAAGTATGCAAAACCTGATTTTTATGAAACTTTCCTTAAACCTTTTGAAAAACTTTCTTAAAAGGTTATCCTTTTTTAAAACTCTTAAATAGACCCTTATGGTCCTAGAAAAACAAATCTTTAAACAATGTTCACCACAAATGCACCAATTTCAGAACCTCTTTCTGAAAATCTCAAACACCAAAGTGTTTACACAAATATATTGGAACTCAGCTTAGCAATTCAAACACACACCAAATTTTTAAAAACAGTAAAAGGAATTACACTTGTATTTCAAACAAACACCAACTTTAATATTTATAAAAAAAGGAATTACAAATGTGAATTGCTAAAAACTGGAACAAGGGTCATCACAAGTCGATGCCTCTATTTATACTAGTCTATAGAAGAACCTAGAACACTAAAAACCCTAATAAGAAAAGCCCTAATTTTCCCTTGGACGATTTGACTGAAAATTGGGTCAAAAGGTGCCCATGTGAATGCCAGCCTTGCAAACTTGATCAAAATCGTTGAAAGTTCCTTGGAGGCCAAATAGAGTGATCCCACACGTTGGTTTGGTCAGGTTTTGGGGTTTTGGTGAGAGTGACGTTGCAGGGGAGGGGTCCACAACCACATGGGTGTGTTGTGGATGGAATCTGGGTTGGGGGATTGGTTAATGGTGGGGTGAATAGTAAATCTGGAAAGATTGGGGTAAAAACCCTTTGTTTTGGGTAAATGAGTTTTTAGGGTTTATGGGATTAGAACATGGGATTAGGGTGCGTTTAATCCTTTTTGGGTGGGGTTAGTTTTAAAAATTTTGTTTGGAGGGAAATAATGTGGGGTTGACTGGGTGTTTGACCCAGTTTAATAAATAAACTTGGGTTTTGGGTATTGGACTGGGTAGGGTCGGGTAAAGGTTTGGGTATTTGGGTTAATGGGTGGGCAGTGGTGACGTGGCAAGAGCTGGTTGGGTGAGTGGGATTGGTGGTTTGGCAGAAAAGGCCCCCAAAGTTCTTTCTTTCTTCCACTTTGTAACAAATGCTATCAATGCCTATTTTTCTCTTAACAACTTTTGGTAACTTGTCATAATTGGCACAAGAACTTCCAAAACTTTATCCAAGAGTTTCTAATGCACATTCTTCAAATTTTAGGGACTGGTCTTGTAATATCTTCAAACATCAAGGACCATACCTGTACAATTGATATTTGGAGGGTCAATTGTGACAAGTTCTTCAAAGATGAGGGACTAAAGTTGCCAATCTTCAATTCTTCAAGGGTCATTTTGCAAAATTCCAAACTTGGGCCCGGTTCATTGTGCGACTTCGTTTCCCGTGTTCGTTTTTGAATGATTCTTGTGATCTTTTGCCAATTCCTCAATATCCGTACCTAAAAATACACAAGTAACAGACACGAGCATATATTTGGTGTATTTGATGATATTTAATTGATTTTAAGCCCGATTTGGACGATGAGACCATGTATAAAAGCAGTCTCATCAGGGACCGAGTCGAGCTCATGACTCGGTTAACAAAAACGAGGTGCCTTGTGGGGGAGTCCCATACATTCTATCTTCTTTCTATTTTCTAACACTAATAAGGCTTGATCTTTTAAGCTCGTGCTCGTGTTTTGTTGTGTTGTGAATCTTAGGTATGACCCTAATCATTGAAGACTCTCGTGTTCGGTTTTTGCCGGTCCACTTGATCTTCCTTACTTTGATTGCCAAAAGGGGGCACACTCTCTATCCTTTGATTTTTATCGACTAACGTTTTATCTTGAGGCATAATTAATAAACGGCTTATAAATTAGCGTGCTCTTTCCATGTTAGGATTTTGCATTAGACTCTTCGTGTTTTAGCAAGGGGGTGTTACTCCTGAGCTAAGAAACATTAAGGACAATGTTTGGTTTTAGCATGGGGGAGTCAATCGATATAATCGCTTGCAATTGCTTTTGTCGTGTCTAAACGTAATCGTTTTTCTCATTTTTCATAAAAATTTTAAATTTTTAGTGTTATTTTAAGTTTTAATAAAGAAAATTAGTGTTTTTGATACAAATGTAGGCTTTCCGTTGGTGAAAATAAAAATAGTTTTTGACGCGACTCGGTTTTTACCTTAGCTTTTCCTTAACGTATTTGAATTAAGTTTTGCTAGGCTTTTATATAGGGTACTTTAAAACGCGAAAGTCTTAACTCATACGGGTTAATAACGAGAACTTTTCGCAAGTTCCTATAATTGATCCTAGAAAGTCGTTGATAGGTGTGTAAACACCCATCCTTTTACCACTTAATTCTGGCTAAAACGAGACCAAAACACGTATTTAATATCATTTGTTTGGAATTATGCGTGGTTTTGTATTTATTGTGTTTTCAGAGCCAACCGGATGAATATTAAAGAAAACATGGGATTGCACGGGTTTTACCGAAGAAAAAGACTCAAGATAAAGTCTATTGTCCAAGAGATGCAAAAGATTTGAAGTCACTGGGCCTATTCGAAGATTTATCGAAGAAAAGGACCAAAGATGGAAGATTTACATAAGTCGAAGAAACTCAAGTCTATTAAACGAAGAAATTAAAAGACGAGTTGAATTTAATCGACGACAAATCCTGAATCAGAATCGAAAACGTCAACTTTTCTGAAAAGACGAGAAGACAAGAAGAACGGGAGGAAGCCCACTCACCAACCAAAGGGAACACCTATATAAAGGGTTCCCCTCACACACTTTGAGTGAGTTTTTAGTTTTTCTTCTCCCCACCTTTTTCTCCTTTTCTGTTTCGTAGATATCACCAACACCACTAGGGTGTTTGGTGATTTTGATCTTTGTTTTTCAATCTTGTAATTTTAATTCTTGTTTTGTGATTGTTAAAACATTAGTCATTCAATACAAGTTCTTATTTAATCTTTCCATTTCATCTTGTTCATCATCATCTTTTATTTCAAGTTCTTAAGTTCTTATTTGATTGATTTGATCTTTAAAAGTTGTTGGGTTTTGTGTTTTTAATGATGGGATTTGTAGTTTATGGTTAGTAGATGCTTAGTGATTAGTTTATTTAAGTTTTTGGTGAAAAACTTGGTGATTTTTAGCTTAAAATCGATTTCCCTGTTTTTTCGGTATTGTTTCTGTTCTTGAGTGTTCCCAGGTTCCGGATGAACAAAACTTCCGGATGAACACAAAACTTCCGAATGAACACAAAAAGTTCCGCATGAAGCACTTTAGTTAAAACTTCCGAATGAACAAAACTTCCGAACGAACTGAAAGTTCCGGATGAACCCAATCTTCCGAATGAACTGAAGTTCCGGATGAACCCAATCTTCCGAATGAACAAAAGTTCCGGATGAATGTTATTTTCAAAAAGTTCCGAATGAATGTTTGTTTTTGAAGTTCCGAATCAATTTAAGTTTAAAAGTTCCGAATGAGTTTTATTCCCAAATCTTCCGAATAAACTTCCGGACCAAAAGTTCCGGACGAACTTCCGGATCAACAACTTCCGAACGAAGTTACGGATCAACTTCCGAACCAATCTTCCGAGTGAAAGTTCCGAGTAAAGTTCCGACTCAAAGTTCCGGGTGAAGGTTCCAAACGAAGTTCCGGATCAAAAGTTCCGAATCAAGGTCAAAGTTCCGAATCAATTTTCTTTCAATCTTACTTGCTGTCTTTTTTTGTATCTGTCTTAATATTTCTCATTGTTTCTTCATTTGATATTCTAAGTTTAAGTTTAATTTTAATTCCAGTATTTTAATTCAAGTTTTTATTAATTGTCATTAAATTAATTGTTTTTTATTTAGGTTTTCATTTTAATACATTTAAACTTTTTAGTAGATTAGAAAACTAAACCCCCTTTTTTAGTAACCAAGAACAATCATTCCACTTAGAACCAAGATCAATTCGAGAGGATATCGAGAGACAATAATTGAACCCATTGAAAATCACTAGTATCAAATGGCTCCGCTGTCGGCTCTTCTCGTTAAGATCAAAAGTTTTTTGTGAGAACTTGGATTTTGGGATCCGTTCCTCGTGAACGTTACTTTTTCATAAAAAATTTCAAAAAATCCAAAAAATATAAAATTTTCAAAAATACAAAAAAATTAAAAAACATAAAAACCAAAAATATTTTTGCTTTGTTTTTCTCTTGTTAGTTCTTTTGCAGGTGTATGCGCACTCGATCCACGTCTTATCAAGAGCCCGAGCCTCTCGATAACTTAGACATGGCCGGTGTACAAAACAACAACAACATACCACCTTTCAACAACATGAATAATAACAACAACAATGAGCCTCTTCCGGATAATCGCCCGATGATTGAACTGATGCAAGCTCATGTAGATGGCAACACTGATCCAATTGTTATACCAGCGATTGCCGCCAACAATTTTTAGCTAAAATCAGGCTTTATCCAGATGGTCTCCGCTCAACCATTCTTGGGGCGTACCATTGATGATCCACACGACCACATCAAGAGATTCTTGCAACTCACTAACACGGTCAAATTCAATGGTGTTCCACAAGAAGTAATCAGGTTACAACTTTTTCCCTTTTCTTTAGAGGGACAAGCCCGGCATTGGCTTGCTAAGGAACCGCCACAGAGTATTCTCTCGTGGACGGATTTGGAGACCAAGTTTATAAATTACTTTTTCCCACCCTCTCGTACTACCGCTTTGTGGAATGAAATCATAAATTTTGAACAAAAGTACGATGAGTCGTTCAGTGAATCTTGGGATCGTTTTAAAGATCTTTTAAGAAAATGCCCACAACATGGTTTTACCAAAGTACATCAAATTAATACTTTTTACAATGGTTTAAGCATGAGTGACCAAGATTCACTAAACAGTGCCTCGGGGGGTAATCTTTTGGCTAAGACTTCCAATGCTGCTTGGGATATCATTGAGAATAAGTCTCGTGTGCAAACCAAGAGTGTTAGGACCAATGTCGCTAGTGCTAGCACTAGTGACAGCGACAAGCGACTGGACAAAATCACTACGCTTCTTGAATCGCTTGTTACCCACACCGTCAGCAACACCAACAGCATCAACGCTAGAAACGCTAAAGGCGCTCAAGTCAATGCTGTTAGCCAACCATGCGAGATATGCGGGGGTCCTCACTCTTACACCACTTGTACTGCCATCCAAGACTACCCTTCAGAGAATGTGAATGCAGCTTATGGCACCTATCCTCAACCTGCTTATCAAGCTAGACCTCAAGGTGACCGTAATTTGCTTAGCTACCGTTCTAACAATTATCTTTCCCCACCTGGTTTTCCTCCAAACAACCCAAACCAACAACAAAACCTCAACCGCCCTCCTCAACAACAACAACAACCTCGTACACCATACATCCCACCTCACAAGCAGCAACAACCACCTCAACGAAACAACCAAGTCTACCAGCAACCTGCTTATCAACCACCCGCATACAATGCCCCTTCCAACCAACCCACCGCTCTTCACCAAGAAGTGGAAACCTATATGAGGACTAACAATGTGATTGTGGGAAATCTTCAGAGAGAAGTGCTCAACCTGAAAGCAGACCTGGTCAAACAAGGGAATGATTTGAGAGCTGACATGAGAAACACGTTGGATAGCCAAACAAATGACTTGAAGAACATGATGGCTAGTTTCTTCCAAGGTAATCAACCCTCTTCTTCGGGTACTCTTCCGAGTAACACCGTTGCGAATCCAAGAGGGGAGATGAAAGCAATCACCACTCGAAGTGGTAAAGTTACCAAGGAACCCGAGCTTCCTATACCTCCACCGGTGGTTGTGACTAAGGAGAACGAGTCACCTGCTCCTATTCCTCATCCTTCTCCTTCCCCAATTTCTCCACCTCTTCCTTCTACCCCTCCCCCACCCAAGGATGTGAGTGATCCTATTCTCCCAAAGCCTTCCTCTTCTTCCAATATACCTTATCCATCTAGGTTGAGGAAAGAGAAGCTCAAAAGCAAGGACGATATTCAGGTTTCGAACTTTCTTAAGATGTTCAAACAATTGAATTTCAATATCTCCTTCGCTGAGGCTCTCGCTCACATGCCTAAGTCCGCAAAAATATTTAAAGATCTTCTGAGCGACAAGGAAAAGCTCCTCGATATTGCCAACACCCAACTTAATGAGAATTGCTCTGCAGTGCTCTTAAGGAAACTGCCAACCAAGCTTGGTGATACGGGTCGTTTCTTAATCCCTTGCAATTTCCCGGGAGTAGAGAATTGCATGGCCCTAGCCGATCTAGGTGCCAGTATTAATCTAATGCCTCTAAGCGTTTGGAAGCAATTATCTCTCCCTGAGCTAGTCCCCACCAAAATGACTTTGGAATTAGCTAACCGAACGGTTGCTTATCCAGTGGGGATAGCCGAAGACGTCTTTGTAGGAGTCGACAAATTCACTTTTCCTGCCGATTTCGTCATCGTCGACTACGAGATGGACCCTCGTGTTCCCTTGATCGTGGGTCGTCCATTCCTGAGGACCGGTCGCACTCTTATCGATGTTGAAGCCGGTGAGCTTATCATGAGAGTGAGTGACGATAAAATCGTCTTCAACATAGGAAAGTTGTCTAAACAACCTTATTCCAACGAGAGTGTTAATTGTATTGACGTTCTTGATGAGGCTTGTGAAGAACACTTCAAAGATGCTTGTAAAAGTATTCCTACCTCTCTTCCCAATGTTGAAACCGTTTCCTCTATTGATTCATCATTGTCTCTATTTGGAGATAGTGATTTGTTTTGGAACAATCTTGAAGACACCATGGGAGATGTGAATTTAGCTACTAATGATTCTCCCACCAATGGGGATGAAGACATGCATTTCTTTGACAACCTTCTCAACGAAGACAATCCTTCTCCTCCATCTCCCACGGTTATTGCTATCGATACTCCGACTTTGAATACGCCTCCCGTCGAAAATCCTCCGGATTTAGAACTTAAGGAGTTGCCGCCCCATCTCGAGTATGTATTCCTTGATGAAGAGAAGAAGTCGCCAGTCATCATTGCTAAGGACCTAAAGGAAGAAGAAAAAGCCCGACTTATCACCGTGTTGAAAGATCATAAGAAGGCTATTGCTTGGAAAATTTCTGATATTCGTGGAATTGATCCTCACTTCTGCACACACAAAATTCTCATGAAGGACGACTTTAAGCCCACGATACAAAGCCAACGAAGGGTGAATCCAAAAATCCATGAAGTCATCAAAACAGAGGTTATCAAACTTCTTTATGCGGGTATGATTTACCCTATTTCGGATTCACCATGGGTTAGTCCAATCCATTGTGTGCCCAAGAAGGGCGGAATAACCGTTGTTCCCAATGAACACAACGAGTTGATTTCCACTCGTCTCGTTACTGGGTGGAGAGTTTGTATAGACTACCGCAAACTCAATGATGCCACGAGAAAGGATCATTTCCCTCTACCTTTTATGGACCAAATGCTTGAACGTTTAGCGGGTAATGAATATTACTGCTTTCTTGATGGTTTCTCGGGTTATTTCCAAATACCCATCGATCCCCAAGATCAAGAGAAGACAACATTCACTTATCCCTATGGCACATTTGCTTACAAAAGAATGCCTTTTGGCTTATGCAATGCCCTCGGGACTTTCCAAAGGTGCATGTTAGCTATCTTCCATGACATGGTTGAACAAACCATGGAAGTCTTCATGGATGATTTCTCGGTATTCAGGGATTCCTTCTCTTCTTGCCTTGCCAATTTGGAACGTATGGTTAAGCGGTGCGAAGACACTCGCCTTGTTCTGAATTGGGAAAAATGCCATTTTATGGTAAAAGAAGGCATCGTGCTAGGACACAAGATTTCCAAAGCCGGTCTTGAAGTAGACCGTGCTAAAGTCGATGTTATCGCCAAGTTGCCTCCACCTTCAACCGTGAAGGGTGTGAGAAGTTTTCTGGGTCATGCGGGCTTCTACCGTCGATTCATCAAAGATTTTTCTCAAATCGCTCGCCCGATGACCCACCTCTTGGAAAAAGATACTCCTTTTATCTTTCCAAAGAGTGCCTTGAAGCCTTCAACTCGCTTAAGGATAAGCTTACTAAGGCACCTGTCTTGGTTACCCCCAATTGGGAGCTGCCTTTCGAGTTGATGTGCGATGCTAGTGATTTTGCTATTGGAGCGGTTCTGGGACAAAGAGTGAACAAACACTTCCAACCGATCCATTACGCTAGCAAGACAATGACGGGGGCACAATTGCATTATACGACAACCGAAAAAGAGCTTTTAGCTGTTGTCTATGCCTTTGAAAAATTTCGCCCCTATCTTGTCCTTTCCACCACAATCGTTTACACCGATCATTCCGCGTTGAAGTACTTGTTGACAAAGCAAGATTCCAAACCAAGACTTCTTCGCTGGGTTTTGCTGCTCCAGGAATTTAAAATCGAAATTCGCGATAAAAAAGGAGCTGAAAACCTAGCCGCGGATCATCTCAGCAGACTTGAGGATCCTTACCAAGGGGATCATCCGAAAAAAGAAATCAATGATTCTTTTCCCTTGGAGACCTTAATGTCTATAAAGTCGAATTCTGATGCAACCCCGTGGTTTGCGAACTTTGCAAACTACTTGGCAGGTGGAATTCTCAAGGAAGGGTTGACGTCTCAACAAAAGAAAAAGTTCTTCACCGACATTAAGACTTACTTTTGGGACGACCCTTACCTATTCAAACAATGTGCCGACCTGATTATTCGCTGATGTGTTGATGGACCGGCAGCTTTGAAAATCCTTGATGCTTGCCACAAAGGACCCACCGGTGGTCACTTTGGTCCCAACTACACCGCCAAAAAAGTGTTTGATTCGGGATTTTATTGGCCCTCCATATATCGTGATGCTCACAATATGGTTAAACGTTGTGAGGCTTGCCAAAAACAAGGCACAATCACACATAAAGACGAGATGCCTCAGAATTTCATTCAAGAGTGTGAAATCTTGGATGTTTGGGGTATCGACTTTATGGGGCCATTCCCTTCCTCTAAAGGAAACAAATACATCCTTGTAGCCGTTGACTACGTTTCAAAGTGGGTTGAAGCCAAAGCTTTACCCACTAATGACGCAAGGGTGGTTTGTAACTTTTTGAAAGCTCTATTCGCTAGATTCGATGTGCCTCGTGCCATTATTAGTGATCGTGGGACTCATTTCTGCAATGACCAATTCGCAAGAGTCATGGCTAAGTACGGTGTAAATCATCGTCTTTCCACAGCCTACCACCCACAAACTAATGGCCAGGCCGAAATATCCAACCGAGGATTAAAGCGAATTCTTGAAAGGACCGTGGGAGAGCATCGTGCCTCATGGGCTGATAAACTTGATGATGCTTTGTGGGCTTTTCGTACTGCATACAAGACTCCGATTGGTTGCACACCATATCGTCTCGTGTACGGGAAAGCGTGCCACCTCCCCATTGAGTTGGAGCACAAAGCTTACTGGGCCTTAAAGTGGGATAATTTTGATATCAACAAAGCCGGTGACCTACGCAAGATCCAACTCAATGAGCTCAATGAACTCCGTAATGAGGCTTATGAAAATTCTTTGATCAATAAGGAAAGAACTAAGCTCATTCACGACTCTAAGATTAAGAACCGAGAGTTCCATGTTGGAGACAAAGTCTTACTTTTTAACTCTCGGTTGAAAATCTTTTCGGGCAAGCTCAAATCTCGTTGGTCCGGCCCATTCACCATTGCCCAAATTTTTCCATATGGTACTCTCGAGCTCGCTCAACCTAATGGACCTAATTTTAAGGTGAATGGCCAACGAGTGAAGTTGTACTTTGGTGAGGACAGCTCTCAGGAGGTGATTCCATCCCTCACCACGTTCCCCATGAACTAATTTTGGGTCGAGTCAGGCTCGTGACTCGGTTATAAAAAACAAGCGCTCTTCGGGAGGCAGCCCGAGTATCTATCCTTTTATGTTTTAACCTCCTAAGTGTAGGGGGACCTCTATAGGGTGTTTGTCTTTGTGTGGTGATGTGATTACAGGGATAAGTGCACTCTTGGAATCTTTGAATAACCGTGCTCCCGTGTTATCCGAAATCCGGTTCTATCTCTCAACTATCGTGATTCAATTTTCTTCATACTCTCATTTAAAATTGATCACTTTAGTCGTCTCTTCCTTAACTTGAGTTAACCAACATGCACAATGTCATAAGTGTAGGGGAGACCTTTCCCACATGCTTAAACATTGAGGACAATGTTTATCTTAAGTGTAGGGGGACTTCTATCGAAGTTTTAAGTGGACTTTTCCATAAAAATGCCTTCATTTAACCAGAAAATCCTATTTTTCAACATTTTTCAAATTTTTTATTAACTTTGGCCATTTAGTCGTAATTTTTAAATTTTTATCGTTGATTTCATATGTATATATCCCGCAATAAAGTCAAAAATTTTAATAAAGTGGTGTAGCTAGTTTAGAAGTCTTTGACATATTAGGCCCGTTGCGTTTATTTTGACTCAACCCGAATAAACTTATCCAAGTTTATTCTAGCTAGTATCCTTAACCATGTAGACCTTAATTGGTTTATTAGGCTAAGTATCCACGAGTCTCATTACTTGAGATTTTAAATTGTGGAGGACGAAAAATGATAGAGTCAATTATAAGTCAGTATTCTTGCACAAGCTCACTTGGTATAATTATTTGCCTATTCTCCCATCACTTGCTAATAAATTATCTGCAATAAGTAAGGTCGTACGATTTGAAAAGTTACTTAGCTTCTAGCCCAGGATCGTTTAAAAGTTGCTCGGTAATGATAAGAGTTCATAGCCAAGGCATAACTTATGAAGCGGGGCGCGAAGATTGGCGAGTCCGAAAAGGCCCTAACAAGGCAAGAGGATTCCATTTTATTGCTAAAGATCCAAAGTGATGTGAAAAGCATTATTCCCAAAGTCAATATGAAGGATCAAGACTCACGACGAAAAGCAATCAACTCCCATAAAGATCATGGAGAAGTCTATCTGAAAAGACCCTAAGAAGGTATGAGGATAAATAGATCCAAGTCCGAAAAGGAGGCGGATCGTTGTATCTCAAAATCCCAAATAGAGATTGAAGAAATAATCATGAAGTCGTGGTCAACGAAGTTGGAGTACCTCTCAAAAGTCTCCAAGTGAAGAAATTCTATGAACGATGAGAAGACCATTATCTCAAGCACGTCTCTCAAGATATGAAGTATGAAGTACATGCCAAATATCGGCCCGAGAAAGGTCTCAAATCGTGAACCGAGTTATGCCAAGATATGAACTTTTTGATATCCCGAGAAGCAGTTTTAAGAGATTTTGTCCTTTAGCTAACTATTGATCAAATCGTCCTACTTTGCTTTCAGCCTTAATAAACTATCAAAATAAGTCCAAAAATGCATCTTCATGATCATTCTAAGACAAAAATAAAATATAAGAGATACACCTAGGAATAAGGGAGTTTAAGCGTATAATTATGCCAGGTGTGTAAGTGTTTGATTTACTAACTTATAATAACAATGATCTCGTTTTTAAGCTTAGTTTGAGGAATGTGAAACTTGAGGGTGATAAATCTTCGCAGCACCAAAGTCCTAATGTAAGTCATTGATTTCTTTGCAAGTTATTTCCATGAAGCTATTTTCAAGTGAAAATGGTTTTCTATCCTTTTGTTTCCTTTAAAGTGTTAATTTCTTTTAGTACCTTAATTTTTGTTTAGTAGTATTTGAATAAGGCCAAGGTTGATTAATTATGAGAAAAGTGTAAAATTGCTTTATCACTAAGCATTGCATGAGAGCATGGCAATGGTTAAGTGTAGGGGATTTGATAGGTGTGTAAACACCCATCCTTTTACCACTTAATTCTGGCTAAAACGAGACCAAAACACGTATTTAATATCATTTGTTTGGAATTATGCGTGGTTTTTGTGTTTATTGTGTTTTCAGAGACAACCGGATGAATATTAAAGAAAACATGGGATTGCACGGGTTTTACCGAAGAAAAAGACTCAAGATAAAGTCTATTGTCCAAGAGATGCAAAAGATTTGAAGTCACTGGGCCTATTCGAAGATTTATCGAAGAAAAGGTCCAAAGATGGAAGATTTACATAAGTCGAAGAAACTCAAGTCTATTAAACGAAGAAATTAAAAGACGAGTTGAATTTAATCGACGACAAATCCCGAATCAGAATCGAAAACGTCAACTTTTCTGAAAAGACGAGAAGACAAGAAGAACGGGAGGAAGCCCACTCACCAACCAAAGGGAACACCTATATAAAGGGTTCCCCTCACACACTTTGAGTGAGTTTTTAGTTTTTCTTCTCCCCACCTTTTTCTCCTTTTTCTGTTTCGTAGATATCACCAACACCACTAGGGTGTTTGGTGATTTTGATCTTTGTTTTTCAATCTTGTAATTTTAATTCTTGTTTTGTGATTGTTAAAACATTAGTCATTCAATACAAGTTCTTATTTAATCTTTCCATTTCATCTTGTTCATCATCATCTTTTATTTCATGTTCTTAAGTTCTTATTTGATTGATTTGATCTTTAAAAGTTGTTGGGTTTTGTGTTTTTAATGATGGGATTTGTAGTTTATGTTTAGTAGATGCTTAGTAATTAGTTTATTTAAGTTTTTGGTGAAAAACTTGGTGATTTTTTAGCTTAAAATCGATTTCCCTGTTTTTTCGGTATTGTTTCTGTTCTTGAGTGTTCCCAGGTTCCGGATGAACAAAACTTCCGGATGAACACAAAACTTCCGAATGAACACAAAAAGTTCCGCATGAAGCACTTTAGTTAAAACTTCCGAATGAACAAAACTTCCGAATGAACAAAACTTCCGAACGAACTGAAAGTTCCGGATGAACCCAATCTTCCGAATGAACTGAAGTTCCGGATGAACCCAATCTTCCGAATGAACAAAAGTTCCGGATGAATGTTATTTTCAAAAAGTTCCGAATGAATGTTTGTTTTTTGAAGTTCCGAATCAATTTAAGTTTAAAAGTTTCGAATGAGTTTTATTCCCAAATCTTCCGAATAAACTTTCGGACCAAACGTTCCGGACGAACTTCCGGATCAACAACTTCCGAACGAAGTTCTGGATCAACTTCCGAACCAATCTTCCGAGTGAAAGTTCCGAGTAAAGTTCCGACTCAAAGTTCCGGGTGAAGGTTCCAAACGAAGTTCCGGATCAAAAGTTCCGAATCAAGGTCAAAGTTCCGAATCAATTTTCTTTCAATCTTACTTGCTGTTTCTTTTTGTATCTGTCTTAATATTTCTCATCGTTTCTTCATTTGATATTCTAAGTTTAAGTTTAATTTTAATTCCAGTATTTTAATTCAAGGTTTTATTAATTGTCATTAAATTAATTGTTTTTTATTTAAGTTTTCATTTTAATACATTTAAACTTTTTAGTAGATTAGAAAACTAAACCCCCTTTTTTAGTAACCAAGAACAATCATTCCACTTAGAACCAAGATCAATTCGAGAGGATATCGAGAGACAATAATTGAACCCATTGAAAATCACTAGTATCAGTCGTTTATCAAGGGAACTTTAAAACGCAAATTCTAAGACTTGAAAAAGTATAAGAAGATGCAAGATCTTATAGATGACTTGAAAACCCAAAACTTTGATTTAATAGGCTAAGTATCCATTGATTTCACATTTTTAAAATTTTACAATATGGAGAACAAGAAATGATAGAGTTTAATCATAAGTTTCTAAGGTTAATTCTTCTTTGTATAAGTATTTTTGTGTTTGATTTAATCTCCTCGTATTTATTTTCCATGCTTGAATAATAATTGCTTAATAAATGAAGTTTTTAGCGGTTTAGGCTTAATATCTTAACTCGTAACTCCTTCTTTTTCTTCCCTTGTAATTAAAGTGAGAACACATTAAGGGTGTCAGCGTCATTGACTTTTGATCATGGGATTGCGGAAATTTGGCTTACTATAAATATCATAATAATAAAGAAGAATAAATATAAACATGTTCTCTAGGAGCCTTCGGGTGGGAGTCATGTAGCACTAACCTTGTCATTAGATCCTTAGGGTGTATGACAAGGGGACGTGTTTAATAAAAATTTCTTCATCATCATGAGCCATAAGGTGGGATGGTGAATGTCAATTCCCTTGTTTTTGTCCAAGGAGCCTTCGGGTGTGGATTTCAAATAAGGAGCACAATTGCATCTTAAAGAGCCACAAGGTGATATGATGTAATTGTTGCTAACTCCATTAATAAGGTCATAATTGACTTTGGAGGTTTTATTGTTGCTTTATGTAGTCCTATTAGCCAAATTTCGGGTCCGGGGCTTTATCCCTCAAATCGTGTTAAGTTATCCTTGATGTGGGCTTTCTTTAGTGACAATGGTTTTTGAAGTCGAGGTTAGGTTTTGAGTGTTGAGTTTACACCGTTCTTGCCTTCATTTTTGGACTAATAAATATCAAATAAGTCAAATGCCCCTTTGGGTGAATGACAAATAAAATCTAGAGATACAATTAGGAATAATAGGAGATTGAGTTTAACATAAATTACTTGTATGAGTTGGTTTAATTTTAGGGCTTATGATTGACAATGATCTTGTTTTTGCACTTGGCATGGAAAAGTGAAAAGTCGAGGACGATGAATTTATTTGAGTTTTATGATCCTAAAAGTTATTTTTCAAATAATGAAAGCTATACATTATGTCTTTGCAAAATAAAGTTTCAAAAGTTGAATAATGGTGTAGTTAATGTTTTATTTTATCATTGCGTGAGGACACGGCAATTGCTTAGCAATGGGGAGTTTGATATGAGTGATTTTACTCATATCATTTATATCTAAAAAGAAACAATAAATGCATTAAACATATGAATTATGCCTTGTATTTGCATGTTTTGTTGTTTCATGTGTGTAGGTACCAAGTTCACGAAAACCGGAGAAAACGAAACGAGAATGAAGAAAAGATCAACAAAGCCAATTTCAAGTTTGATTTTTGCGGATTTAATCGTTTATGGAGATTTTGGGCCAAGTGGGTCCCACATTTGGGTATTGGGCCCAAAAAGCCCAATAAGGAGTCAAGTTAACTATTTTTGGAGTATAAGCCCATCAAAAGGCCCAACTTATAAGACGAATGGAGTAATGTATCAATTGGATATAAAAGCCCAAATTAAGTAAGCGGTTGGGAATTAATAATTTGGGAAGGTCCAAATCAAGGCCCAAGACACAAACGGTGGAAAGAGTTTATATTAACTCTTTGGTCAACTTTTTAGTCAAAGAAATTACACAAAGCAAATAAACAGAGAAAGAAAAGACGTGAAGAAAAGAAGGGGAAGAACACCACCACTTTAGAACCCTAGAATTTAGGGGTTCTTAATTGAAGCAACAAGTGATATCACGCGCCTGGTTTTCAGATGATTAAGGGCAAGAAGAGCGCGTGAAAGCCACGAAGATGCCAAGAACAAGGTGCCAACGTGGCCTTGATTACATCACTCCTCGTCTCTCATTGGCCAATAACTCTGCCAATCAATCAAGAACCAATCGTTACCATCCACCTCAGCATTTAACTAGCACAAGAAGCACAAGTATTGTCCACTCTGGCAATCTGTGTGCCTTGGACGAATCTACACCCTTGGATTGTAACAAACAAGAAAGAGAGTCAGAGATACCTCATCCAAGGGCTCAGAATCGATCATCACCAACAACTGATAGTTGTAAAATTACCCCTTTAGGAAAAGGATGGCAAAAATAGGGTAAGCACGACGATTTAGGAAAACCGTGTATTAATGACCCTAAAATGAGTTCATTCTCAAGGAGGCTAGTGTGTTATGTGTGTAATGACCTGGATTAGATTTGTGATTATATTGTTGAGAAAGAAAAATAGAAATGAGATTAGAAGAGAATGACGGTTACGAAGACGGATTAAACTAAGTCGAAAAAGGTGTACACGTAGAATCGTAAAAAGTACCAAAATTAAAATTTTACCCTAAAAATTCCTAAAAATTACCAAAAATCCACAATAATATTCTAAGAGTTTACAAAAAATCCAAACTTGCTAAAACCTTTTAATTAATTAGATAATGACTTTTTAATGCTAATTAAAGCCCTAAAAATCAAAATTAATTACTAAAAAGTCCCAAACAATATTTTAAAGTTTGTAAACCTCAAAAATACTCTAATTAAGCTAAAAAGTATTTTTCAAAATTTTAAAACCACTAAAAACTATTTTTAAACAATTAAAAACTACTAAAATCAATTAAAACTTAAATTAATTCTAGAAAATAATTAAAAGACTCTAAAAATATTTGGAAAGTTGAAAAAATCCTAATTAAGTGTTTAGAACCTAGGAAAAATATAAAAACTTAGAAAATCAGACTTTTAATTTTTAACAATAAAATAATATTAAAATAATAATAAAAATCCAAAAATCATAAAAAATTCTAAAAACTTGCAAACTAACTTAATTTAACCTAAATAACACAGAAATGAAAGTGAAATTACCTAAATACCCTTATTGGGCCTAGAAAATGGGCTAAACCCAAAACAGTACCTTATTGGGCCAAATTTGGGCCCAATAATAAAAAGTGTTCAAAATAAGCCCAAAAAACACAGGTTGACTCAAAATTTGATTTTAAACAACTTTTTCCAAAGGCCCAAAAGCTGAAAGTGGGAAATAAGCTAGCTTATACCAAACAGCTTATTCTTAATGGGCTTTTTGGCCCATTAAGCTATAAGCCAATGCCATAAGCTAAAATTTGACACACAAGCTTCTTTTGTCCTAAATAAGACTTCTGCAAAAAGAAATTTGGAATAAGCCCAAGGAATAAGCCTGAAAATGCAATAAGCAATCTATAGAAAACGACAAAATAGTCGTTTTTGAGTTCTACGCCACTCCCAGTGCTGATTCAAGTTTCTATAGCTTCTAAATGACTTAATTAAGCAAAATCAACAGAGAGTTTTCAAATAAGCTGACTCAATAAGCTAGAAAAAGCAAATAAGCACTTATCTAAAAGTCAAATAAGTTGGTTTTCTAGTAAAAAGTCAAAGTTAAAGTCCAATAAGCTCCAGTCTACTTAAATGGGTCAAATAATGAAGACCTATCACAAAAAATAAGTTGTTGCAAGTCTGGATAAGCTTGAATAGCTTATTGATAAGCTGAGTTCAATTTTACACTAGCAGTGGCTAGTTTTGAGTGTTGAGCAGTGGAAACTTTTTCCACTGCTTGACTATTAGACTTTTTTGTCTTTAGTGACTTTTTTGGAGATTCAGATTACACAAAGGCACCCAAATGATCTTTGGATCAAAAGGAGTCAAGAACAATCAAAATATCACAATCACAAACACCCAATTGATACAGTTTAATCAATAAAGTCCCAGATATGATACAGACATGAACAATTAAGCAGTTGAGCACTTATAAGCAATTTTAGCACAAATCAGCAAGCCAAATTCAACCAAATGCATACACAAGCTATATTAAACTCAAATAAGCAAGTCTAAACAGGTTTCATGCAATGATTTAAAGAATTAAGAAAGATTCAAGCCAATGAATGTTACTGATGAACACTAACACATGCAGTTTTACACTTTGCTGATGTATTTGACACACAAGCCAGATTCAACACCTCAATTCTTTCAAACAGGTTATAATGACTTTGTTTAAACCACTTTTAGCCCTAAGCATGCATACACACTAAGTGTTCCCAAAATCCTAAGTCAAAACAGGCAATAACAAAGATTCTATAGCAGATTGTTTGATTCAAGGCTTCAAACACAAAAACTTGCAGCAAAACACTCTCAACCAAGCATATATCAGATATAGAACACAAACACAAACTTTCCACAACACAATAACAAGATTCAAGCTTAAACAGGTAGACCCAAACACCCCTTTATCTTTTCAAAATCAAATTTTTCAAAGGAAAAGTGAGATTTAAGACCACCCAAGCATCAATTAACACAATAACAAGTAAGATTAACAGATTCAAGCAAGTATAAGCCACAAAATACACAAGAACTAAAGCAACACTCAAATATCACAAAAATCCAAAGTATTATCAGATTTTGGGATTAAGGGTGTGTACCTCATGGATGTACATCCACACCCACGGATTTTGAGCTTATGTGCTAGCAAGAACAAGCACAAGCTTCCACAACAAAGCCTGCTAAGAATCAACAAGGTTAGAAGCACAAGTATAAAATCAGAAACTTGAAAATTCTTGATTGATGCAACTCTTGTCCTCCACACTTGATTATCCCCAAGTAATAAGACTCACCACACCTTAATCAACACAATTAGGATGCTATGATCAACCCTATAACCCAAGAATTCCAAGATAGACCAAGAACTTAGCAAAATATCAAGAAAATGAAGAAAATGTGCAAACTTTTGCACACTCCTCTTTTTGAAAACAGGTTTTTAATTCAAATTCAGTAAACTAAGAACATAAACAAGCAATAATAAGATGGCACTTGGTCTTTCTTCAACACACTTAACTCAAATTTCATAAAACTAAAAAAGGGATTTACAAGTGCTTGAACAAGGAAAAACCAAAAGCAGGAGCAAATGTAAATAGCTAGACCCTTTATATAGAGGGTGTACATGGTCCTAGAAAGCTGAAATGTAAAAACCCTAAGCATGGAACTTCCAGAAATGCCCTTGAGGATTTTGAATTTATGCTTGATCATGTGAACTTTTTGGCAGTTTGTGAAGCTGTAAAGTGTGAAGGAATCTGATCAATGGCTCAAAATAAGCTTAAGTTTGAAGCTAGGATATTGGACGTTGGATTGCTGGCATGTTTTGGCTTTTTCTCCCAAACCGTGTACAAGGGTTTATCATGTGACCATGGTGATGATGTGGCATGGGTTTTAGAAGTTGGGTTATGATTAGGACCACCCTAATCACTAATCTGGAGATGATGGAGGTTTAATTGTTGCTTAAACAAAAATACCCAATTGTGTTCATACGTTAAACAATGCATGGTTTGATTTGTTTTTGGGTTTAAAAATGGTGTTAAGCGCCAAATATTAAACTAATCAAAGATTAGTTTAAAGCGGTATAAGTGGGAAATGACATGGAGGAATGGTGGGATTTCATTGGTGGAGAGAGTGAGTGGGGCACGTGTCACCCCCTCACTGGCCTAGGTAAGTATCTTGTCTTGGCAGCTTTGGTCCTTCACCTTCCTTTCTTCTTTCACTTTGCAAATAATCACTCAAAACTGAATTTCCTTTGTATTTAAACTTTCAGTTTTCACACTTTTGTCCCAAATACTTTTCCAAAGTATTTTCAGGGGTATTTCTTGCCATTTTTGAATTCTTGAAGGACTGATTTGGCATTTTGATGATGGATAATGGTCTTGACTTGTATGTTGAGTATTTTGGAGGACTGAAATTGCCAAGTCTTGTTTGATGTGGGACCATTCTTGCCAAATGTTGAAAGTCAAGGGTCCTTTTTGTAATTTTGGGATTTTCAAAGGACCAAACTTGTAATTTCTTGTACTTTGAAGGACTTTATGATGTCTTTGACTTTGTGGAGGATAATGGTTGACAATTTAGCTTTGTTGAGGGGCTAAACTTGCCAATTCTTCAAAGTGGAGGGTCCCTTTTTGTAATTTTGACAAACTTTAGGGACCAAAATTGTAATTATGAAGATACAAGGGTATAAAGTTTCAATTTTTCCATATTGGAGGACCCTTCTTCATAATTCTTCAAATCTTCAAGGGTTTTCTTTGGAAAATTCTTCATTAGGGCTTGGTTCATTGTGCGGCTTCGTTTCCCGTGTTCGTTTTTGAATGATTCTTGTGATCTTTTGTCATTTTCTCAATATCCGTACCTAAAATACACAAGCACAAATACAAGCATATATATGGGTATTTTGATGATATTTAATCCATTTATGCCCTATTTGGAAGATGAGACTATGTATAAAAGCAGTCTCATCACTCCCCCATACTAAACCTTTGCCGTGCCCTCACGCAATACTAGAATAAAGTATCGTAGCATCTCCAAAATTCATTTTTATTCACTTTATTGAATGATAAACTAGCTACACTACTACTATTGCTACTACTACTTGTGTTTTAGAATAATGTATGATTTTCATCGCAAAATGGGACGTTTAGGTTCATAGAATAAGAACACGTGAATGCTTCGTTAGAAATAATTTCATCGTCCTCGATTTTCACCCTAATTCTATGCCAAGTGTGCAACGAGATCATTGTCATTATAAGTTAGTAATGCTAACACTACTCATATGCCCTAATCACGTACTTATCCTCCCATTATTCCTAAGTTGTATCTCTTATATTTTATATTGTCTTGAATGTTTCACGAGGATACATTGTTTGACTTAGGTCTAAAAATAGAGTCCTAACGGTGTAACCAAGACCATCAAATCAATAACCCCTCCCAATAGACAACGATGTCAAAAAATTTAGTTGACAAGAAAAATCGATAAACACGGTTTTATAACGGTTTTGAACATGAGACTTATTACCAAGACTTTTATACGCCCCCTAACGAAAGGGCCTTATTATCTTTGGTTTACCTCCATCTTTTATTCAACTTCGCCATGAAGCTTTTATTATGACTTCGGTCTTGCCTTGCCTTTTATTATCCACCTCATCGGTAGTTTTATTAGCCAAAGACGTATATCCTCACGCTAAGGCGAATTTTGGATCTTTAAAGCTTCGAAGATTAGGCTTGATTCACTTTCAATTTTGCATAGATTTTTCGGCCTTGTGGGGCTTCAAATTGTTTGCTTGATTTAGGTGAGCACTTGAAATCTTATTATTGGGTGAAGCTTTTGATTATTAGGGTGCCAATACTTCAAAACCGTGACGCTAGCGATACCTTAATGTCTTCCCAATTTAATTACACGGAAGCTACTAGAAAAGACTAGAAACCCAACAATCCCAACTAAACCGCTAAGTCAATATTTATTAAGCAAAAAATATTTACATACGAAGGGAGTACTCTACGTTTAGCATAGTAACTTATAATTAACCCTATCATTTCTCGTCCTCATTTAAGAGACTTAGCCTAATGTGTAGTTAAGGAACCAAAGCTAAGTGCTCAACGCACGGTCGAGTCAAAAATTACTCTTATTCTCGCCATCGGAAAACCTACATTCGTGTCTTCAAACACTTATAAAACATGAGAAACATTTTTAAAATTTGGCCATTTTTAGCCTTTTTGCAACAAAAACGATAAACAAAAAGATAAACTTTGGAAAGTGTGAAGGTTTGGCAAGGCAAGTATCTATTCACCCCCCCCCCCCCATACTAAAGTTAAACATTGTCCTCAATGTTTCGAGTCTAGGGGTGCAAACACCCTCATACTAGAGACAAAGTCGAATGCCTAATCTAGCATGGAAAGGGTGTAACCGTTAAATTAATAGCCGTTTATGAAGTGTGCTAAAAACCTAAGGTTAGAACATCAAAAGGATATATCATGGATATTGAGAAAGTCTTGAAAGCAAACGATCGAGTGCTCCCATAGAACGAACACGAGAGGCTCCAATCGTGAAGATCATGATCATCTAAAGTCCACAATTCACAAACAACCACGGAACAAAGGTTGGAAGGGCACAAATCCCCACACGTTAACTACATTAGAAAGCGATAATATGTACATAGGATAAGCATGGGACTCCCCCACGAGGCTCCTCATTTTTGATTACCGAGTCATGAGCTCGACTCGATCCCCTCAATACTAATTATCATTGGGGAAGGTGACTTGGTCGAGGTAGTTCAAGGATGGAACTTCCCCGCCAAAGTAGTGCTTCAACTTATGTCCATTCACCTTGAAGTTAGGACCATCATCTTGAGCTAGCTCTATGGTCCCATACGGAAACACTTGAGTCACGGTGAATGGACCGGACCAACGGGATTTCAACTTACCGGAAAAGATTTTCAAGCGAGAATTAAAAAGCAAAACTTGATCCCCAATGTTAAAAACCCGGTTCTTAATTTTAGAATCATGCAACTTTTTAGTTTTTTCTTTATAAATCAATGAATTTTCATAAGCAATGTCCCTCAGTTAATCTAATTCATTCAATTTCATTCTCCGGTGTTTTCCCGCGGTCTCCATATCATCATTACAATGCTTTAGGGCCCAATAAGCCTTGTATTCTAACTCGATAGGAAAATGACAATTCTTTCCATACACAAGCTTATAGGGAGTGCACCCAATGGGTGTCTTATGAGCTGTCCTAAAGGCCCATAAAGCATCATCCAACTTATCCGACCATAATTGTCGGTTTTCCCCAACGGATCTCTCCAAGATCCTCTTCAAAGCTCGGTTTGAAACCTCGACTTGCCCACTCGTTTGTGGGTGATAAGCCGTAGAAAGCCGATGTGTCACCCCATATTTCCTTAGGACCCTTTCGAATTGGTCGTTACAAAAATGGGTTCCACGATCGCTTATGATCGCACGAGGGGTTCCAAACCGAGAAAACAAGCTTTTCAAAAACTTAACTACCACACGAGCATCATTGGTAGGCAAGGATTTGGCCTCCACCCACTTAGATAGGTAGTCAACCGCAACGAAAATGTACTTATTACCACGAGATGATGGGAACGACCCCATAAAGTCTATACCCCAAACGTCAAAGATCTCACACACTTGGATGATGTTTGGTGGCATTTCATCTTTTTGTGAGGCTTTTCCTTGTCGTTGGCATGAATCACATGACTTCACAAGATCTTGTGCATCTCGGTAAATAGTAGGCCAAAAGAAGCCAGCATCAAACACCTTTTTAGCCGTGATATTAGCACCGTGGTGACCACCCGTGGGTCCCTCATGGCAAGCTCTAAGGATGTTAGAAGCTTCGGTGCCAAATACACAACGTCGGATGATTTGATCCGCACAAGTTCGAAACAAGTAAGGGTCGTTCCAAAAGGAGAACTTGACGTCACGAAAGAATTTTCGTTTTTCTTGAGTCGTCATACCCTTGATGATGAAGTTACCCGCATGGTAATTTGCAAAATCCGCAAACCATGGGGTGTAAGAATCAAGCTTAGAATTCACTACACCAAGTGTCTCGAGCGGAAATGTTTCGGTGATTTCCTTGGGCTCGTAAACGCTTTGGTGAGGATCTTCCAAACGAGAAAGATGATCGGCCGCTAGATTCTCGGCTCCTTTTTTGTCAACGATGGTGTGATCAAATTCTTGAAGGAGGAGAATCCAACGAAGTAATCTAGGCTTAGCATCTTGCTTTTCCATGAGATATTTGATAGCCGAATGATCTGTATACACTATGCATTTAGCTAAGACGAGATAAGGTCGAAATTTCTCAAATTCATACACCACGGCAAGGAACTCCTTCTCCGTTGTAGTGTATTTTAGTTGAGCCTCAGTCATCGTCTTACTAGCATAGTGAATAGGCAAGAAGTGCTTATCATGAAGTTGCCCCAAAACGGCCCCAATAGCGTAATCACTAGCATCACACATGAGCTCAAAGGGGAGGTTCCAATTGGGAGCAACAAGAATGGGAGCTTCGGTAAGTTTCCTCTTAAGGATTTCAAAGGCTCGTACACAATCTTCGTCAAAGACAAAACGTGCCTCTTTTTCAAGAAGATGTGTAATGGGTCGATAAATCTTCGAAAAATCCTTGATGAAGCGACGATAAAAGCCCGCGTGGCCTAGGAAACTCCTAACTCCCTTAACGGTTTTGGGATGAGGTAATTTGGCGATGACGTCTACCTTAGCTTGATCTACCTCAATCCCCGCTTTCGAGACCTTGTGCCCTAAGACGATTCCACTTTTAACCATAAAATGACACTTTTCCCAATTGAGCACAAGGTTGGTTTCCTCACAACGTCTCAACATTCTCTCAAGGTTCGAAAAATACGAAGTGAACGAATTACCAAACACGGAAAAGTCATCCATGAAGACTTCCATCGTCTTCTCGATCATATCATGAAAAATAGCCATCATGCACCTTTGAAAGGTTCCCGGTGCATTGCAAAGTCCGAATGGCATTCTACGATAGGCAAACGTTCCATATGGACACGTAAACGTAGTTTTTTCTTGATCACGAGGATCGATGGGAATTTGGAAGTAACCGGAAAAACCATCTAAAAAGCAATAGAAATCGTTTCTCGCAAGACGCTCCAACATTTGGTCCATGAAGGGCAAGGGAAAATGGTCTTTTCGAGTGGCTTCATTCAACTTCCGATAGTCAATGCACACTCTCCATCCGGTCACGAGTCTAGTGGGAATCAACTCGTTGACATCGTTTGGCACAACGGTCATTCCTCCCTTTTTAGGGACACAATGAATAGGACTCACCCAAGGGCTATCGGAAATAGGGTAAATCATTCCCGCGTCAAGGAGTTTAAGGACCTCTTTTTTGATGACGTCGTGAATTTTGGGGTTCACCCTCCTTTGACTTTGGATTGCGGGCTTGTAATCCTCCTCCATTAAGATTTTGTGGGTACAAAATTTGGGATCGATTCCCTTAATGTCGGATAACTTCCAAGTAATTGCCCCTTTGTGATCCTTTAGGACATCGACAAGTGCGGTTTTTTCATCATTCGAAAGTTCCTTCGCAATAATAACCGGCAACTTGTCGTCCTCCTCCAAATAGACATATTCGAGATGAGGAGGTAAATCTTTCAACTCGAGAATACGTGGTTCCTCAAGTGAAGATTTGGGCTCGATACTCATAACCTCCTCGGGTGGAGGAAATGGGAAATCGTTAAGAAAATCCTTGATAATCGAGAAGTCCTCATCATTGTCGAGGTCTTCGTTACAAGTACGTGGAACATCGAATTCTTCCAACGTAAAACCACCACCTTCAAATGGAGTGAAGGTTGGTGTCGAATTATCAAGAATTGGATCTAGCATAGTGGGATTGCCACTAGTTTCTTCATCACCAAAACCTAGAACTTCTTGTGAAAATTCCTCGCAAACCATGTCGATCATATCGACGAGGTTTACGGTTGCAGCGGAATAAACATGAGAAATTTGAGAGTTTTGAGTTGTGTTTATAACAAGTTCCTCGTCGTTGAAACGTAAGGTGATCTCTCTAGCATGAACATCGATCAAAGCCATAGACGTATCTAAAAACGAACGACCTAAAATGAGAGGAACTTGAGGATCCGCGGGGATATCAACAACGATATAGTCTACGGGATAGTAGAACTTCCTGACATTCACAAAAACGTCTTCCGCCAAACCACATGCGGGAATCGTGGAATGGTCGGCCAACTCGATAGACATTAGTGAAGGAGTAAGATTAGGAAGATTGAGCGACTTGAAGATTGCAAGTGGCATCAAGTTAATGCTAGCACCAAGATCGGCCAAGGCGAAGCATTCCTCCATATCTTGGATTGCACAAGGGATCAAAAATTTACCGGGATCACCGACTTTTTGAGGTATGCGATTAAGATAAACCGATGAATAACTAGACAATTGGTGCAATTTCTCCTTGTTGTTCAACATACTCTTAAAGTTAGCGGCAAATCGAGGCATCATGACCAAAGCATCGGTGAAACTCACATTAAAGTGCAAATCACGAAACATTTTCATAAAAAGCTCAAATTGGTAATTGTCGCGCTCTTGACGTTTCTCCTTCCTAAGTCTCGATGGATAGGGCAAAGGTGGTGTGGGTTGAGGCATAGTAGGCATAGCCTTTGGAATCTCGGGTTCCAATGATGGTAATGGGTCAACCATAGGTGTGGCATTAGCGGTACTTCGTGGGATTGGGACATGCTCCTTTTGGACCACCACCTCGGGTTCTTCCTCAATTGCTTCCTTCGTAGGAGCAATTGGTTGAGGAGTCGGTTCCTTAAGTGTCTTACCACTACGTGTGGTAATCACTTTCATCTCACCCTTAGGTTGGATACGGTGTTGCTAGGAAGACTACTCGAAGACGGTTTACACATTATTGCCTCAAACATAGACGAGATTTTATCTTCAAACATAGATTGCCTCTTCTCGGCTTTAATCATTTCTTGTTTAATCTGGTGTTGCCCTTGTTCCATTTTTTGTTGGTTTTGTTGTAACCTAGTGACATTTCCTTCCATTTTGTTGGTGTGGATCTTAAGTTCATTAGCTAACTCATTTTTCAACTCTTTCTTCAAGTCGTTCTTAAACTCGGATCTTAG
Organism: Glebionis coronaria; assembly: GCA_025667525.1. Classification (NCBI taxonomy): domain Eukaryota; kingdom Viridiplantae; phylum Streptophyta; class Magnoliopsida; order Asterales; family Asteraceae; genus Glebionis; species Glebionis coronaria. The sequence continues at coordinate 289,560,905 of CM046874.1, read as the reverse complement.
GCTAATGATTTCTCTTTGAATATTGTCAAACCTAGCATCATTCCCATTAGCGTATTCAACAAATTCATTTGGAAGATCTTTCAACGTTTGCAAACCTTTGTTGTTTTGAAAATCATTTTGATTCTTTTTTGAAACATGATTATTAGCCCCTTGATTACCATAATTTCCCTTGTTGAAATTGTTTTTGAAACCAACTTGATTGTTGCGATAGTTGTTGTTAGCATTTTGATTTGAACCAAAACCCGGTGGAGTCAATTGATTAGAGCGGGAAACTTGACCGTTTTGGTTGTAATTTCCCGTGGCCGCGAAGGCACTCGAAGTGTTACCACCGTTGGTAATGCACTCGGAGAAATCATGACCTCCACCACAATACATGCAAGAAACCTCAACCGCTTTAGCCGTAGCGGGAGAACTTTGTTCACCAACTTTAAACTCAATCAAAAGTCCTTTTAGCTTATCAAAAATCTTGTTTTCCAAGTTCGCCTCAATTTGGCAAGCATCGATGGTAGTAGACAAAGAAGGTGAAGCCGAAGACGAAGCCTTACGAACACTAGACGTGCTACGAGGACTATACACCTTAGATCTATTTTCAATTATCACCAACGCTTCCTCAACCGTTTTACACAAAAAATTACCACCCGCGGCGGCATTCAAATAATCCATTTCATGATCATTAAGTCCATTGTAAAACCTGTCAATTTGATGCAAGTCGGAAAAACCGTGATGAGGACATTCATGTAACATTTCCTTAAACCTATTCCAAGCCGTTGAAAAACTTTCATTAAACTCTTGTGAAAACTTTGAAATCTCGTTTTTCAAGTGCGTAGTCTTAGAGGGCGGAAAAAATTGGTTCACAAACTTAGACACGAGATCCTTCCACGTCAATATAGAATTGGGTGGCTCTTTCTCTAACCAAATTTTAGCAGGCCTCGCTAAGGAATACGGAAAAAGCATCATCTTAATCGAGTCATTCGAGACATCCTTAAACTTGCAAGTGGCGGTAAGACGATTGAATTGGCGGATATGGTTGTGTGGATTGTCCTTCTCATCACCACGGAATTTGTTGTTTTGGATCATCGACAACAAACCCGTTTTCACCTCAAAATTCTCCGCAAGGATAGCGGGAATCACAATAGCCTCTCCATAACCCTCGGTGGGTGCTTGAAGTAACTCCATCATAGTTCGATTCCCCATGGTTGGTGCTTCTCTTACAATGGGTTCGTCAATAGGAGACTCCTCACTAGAAAGATTGGGAGTGGGAGTTTTGTTCTTTCGTTTATGTGCACGTCTTGCTTGATTACGAGTTAGCATAAACGTCACGTACAACGAGGGGACGAGCAAAGAAGATTCTTTTTGGTGTTTTGTATTTTTCAATTTTTTTGTGGTTTTTTATTGTATTAACCTTTTTTGGAATTTGGTGAATGTATTAAGTAGACACAAATCTACAAATCTCCTCCTTAATCAAATCTCTCGATTAAAGAAGCCTCAAGGAATGAAAACGATCACGTGAAGTGAACGCCTTCGATGACTTTAGAACGTTGGTGGAGCACCAAAACGTTCAAGAGGGTTTAATCAATGAAAACCAAGAAAATATATATATGATACTTAGTAATATTTTGGGCGGCAAAACCCTCAATTAGCTCTCAAAATCAAATACTCACAAGCAAGCGGGGAAACGAGGCGGCGCGAAGCACTTAAGAGCCTTTTTCCTTAGGATATATTTTATAATATCCGCCTTATACCCACCTTATAGTTTGTATTCTTTAAGATTGAGCTTCACGAAAGTATTTATCTATTTTTGCCTTTTTCTTTGGTTTGAGATTCGAATACAATGATTGGGTAATGACCTCCCAAGTCAAGGTTGTGATTTCTCACGTATTTGGAGTACTTGTGAATTTATTGTTCTACGTATACACTATAGTAATAGTATTCACACAAAAACCGAAAACCGATAATACGTATTAATAGAGTGCTACTAATACAAATACTATTTATGGTTAGTATATAAAAACAACAATTCCAATCAAAACACAACACGCCTCCCCGGCAGCGGCGCCAAAATGATAGTTGTAAAATTACGCCTTTAGGAAAAGGATGGCAAAAATAGGGTAAGCACGACGATTTAGGAAAACCGTGTATTAATGACCCTACAATGAGTTCGTTCTCAAGGAGGCTAGTGTGTTATGTGTGTAATGACTTGGATTATATTTGTGATTATATTGTTGAGAAAGAAAAATAGAAATGAGATTAGAAGAGAATGACGGTTACGAAGACGGATTAAACTAAGTCGAAAAAGGTGTACACGTAGAATCGTAAAAAGTACCAAAATTAAAATTTTACCCTAAAAATTACCAAAAATCCACAATAATATTCTAAGAGTTTACAAAAAATCCAAACTTGCCAAAACCTTTTGTTTAATTAGATAATGACTTTTTAATGCTAATTAAAGCCCTAATATCAAAATTAATTACTAAAAAGTCCCAAACAAGATTTTAAAGTTTGTAAACCTCAAAAATACTCTAATTAAGCTAAAAAGTATTTTTCAAAATTTTAAAACCACTAAAAACTATTTTTAAACAATTAAAAACTACTAAAATCAATTAAAACATAAATTAATTCTAGAAAATAATTAAAAGACTCTAAAAATATTTGGAAAGTTGCAAAAATCCTAATTAAGTGTTTAGAACCTAGGAAAAATATAAAAACTTAGAAAATCAGACTTTTAATTTTTAACAATAAAATAATATCAAAATAATATTAAAAATCCAAAATTCATAAAAAATTCTAAAAACTTGCAAACTAGCTTAATTTAACCTAAATAACACAGAAATGAAAGTGAAATTACCTAAATACCCTTATTGGGCCTAGAAAATGGGCTAAACCCAAAACAGTACCTTATTGGGCCAAATTTGGGCCCAATAATAAAAAGTGTTCAAAATAAGCCCAAAAAACACAGGTTGACTCAAAATTTGATTTTAAACAACTTTTTCCAAAGGCTCAAAAGCTGAAAGTGTGAAATAAGCTAGCTTATACCAAACAGCTTATTCTTAATGGGCTTTTTGGCCCATTAAGCTATAAGCCAATACCATAAGCTAAAATTTGATACACAAGCTTCTTTTGTCCTAAATAAGACTTCTGCAAAAAGAATTTTGGAATAAGCCCAAGGAATAAGCCTGAAAATGAAATAAGCAATCTATAGAAAACGACAAAATAGTCGTTTTTGAGTTCTAGGCCACCCCAAGTGTTGATTCAAGTTTCTATAGCTTCTAAATGACTTAATTAAGCAAAATCAACAAAGTGTTTTCAAATAAGCTGACTCGATAAGCTGGGAAAAGCAAATAAGCACTTATGTAAAAGTCAAATAAGTTGGTTTTCTAGTAAAAAGTCAAAGTCAAAGTCCAATAAGCTCCAGTCTACTTAAATGGGTCAAATAATGAAGACCTATCACAAAAATTAAGTTGTTGCAAGTCTGGATAAGCTAGAATAGCTTATTGATAAGCTGAGTTCAATTTTACACTAGCAGGGGCTAGTTTTGAGTGTTGAGCAGTGGAAACTTTTTCCACTGCTTGACTATTAGACTTTTTTGTCTTTAGTGACTTTTTTGGAGATTCAGATTACACAAAGGCACCCAAATGATCTTTGGATCAAAAGGAGTCAAGAACAATCAAAATATCACAATCACAAACACCCAATTGATACAGTTTAATCAATAAAGTCCCAGATATGATACAGACATGAACAATTAATCAGTTGAGCACTTATAAGCAATTTTAGGACAAATCAGCCAGCCAAATTCAACCAAATGCATACACAAGCTATATTAAACTCAAATAAGAAAGTCTAAACATGTTTCATGCATTGATTCAAAGAATTAAGCAAGATTTAAGCCAATGAATGTTACTGATGAACACTAACACATGCAGTTTTACACTTTGCTGATGTATTTGACACACAAGCCAGATTCAACACCTCAAATCTTTCAAACAGGTTATAATGACTTTGTTTAAACCACTTTTAGCCCTAAGCATGCATACACACTAAGTGTTCCCAAAATCCTAGGTCAAAACAGGCAATAACAAATATTCTATAACAGATTGTTTGATTCAAGGCTTCAAACCCAAAAACTTGCAGCAAAACACTCTCAACCAAGCATATATCAGATATAGAACACAAACACAAACTTTCCACAACACAATAACAAGATTCAAGCTTAAACAGGTAGACCCAAACACCCCTTTATCTTTTCAAAATCAAATTTTTCAAAGGAAAAATGAGATTTAAGACCACCCAAGCATCAATTAACACAATAACAAGTAAGATTAACAGATTCAAGAAAGTATAAGCCACAAAATACACAAGAACTAAAGCAACACTCAAATATCACAAAAATCCAAAGTATTATCAGATTTTGGGATTAAGGGTGTGTACCTCATGGATGTACATCCACACCCACGGATTTTGAGCTTATGTGATAGCAAGAACAAGCACAAGCTTCCAGAACAAAGCCTGCTAAGAATCAACAAGGTTAGAAGCACAAGTATAAAATCAGAAACTTGAAAAATTCTTGATTGATGCAACTCTTGTCCTCCACACTTGATTATCCCCAAGTTATAAGGCTCACCACACCTTAATCAACACAATTAGGATGCTATGATCAACCCTATAACCCAAGAATTCCAAGATAGACCAAGAACTTAGCAAAATATCAAGAAAATGAAGAAAATGTGCAAACTTTTGCACACTCCTCTTTTTGAAAACAGGTTTTTAATTCAAATTCAGTAAACTGAACATAAACAAGAAATAATAAGATAGCACTTGGTCTTTCTTCAACACATTTAACTCAAATTTCATAAAACCAAAAAAGGGATTTACAAGTGCTTGAACAAGGAAAAACCAAAAGCAGGAGCAAATGTAAATAGCTAGACCCTTTATATAGAGGGTGTACATGGTCCTAGAAAGCTGAAAATGTAAAAACCCTAAGCATGGAACTTCCAGAAATACCCTTGAGGATTTTGAATTTATGCTTGATCATGTCAACTTTTTGGCAGTTTGTGAAGCTGTAAAGTGTGAAGGAATCTGATCAATGGCTCAAAATAAGCTTAAGTTTGAAGCTAGGATATTGGACGTTGGATTGCTGGCATGTTTTGGCTTTTTCTCCCAAACCGTGTACAAGGGTTTATCATGTGACCATGGTGATGATGTGGCATGGGTTTTAGGAGTTGGGTTATGATTAGGACCACCCTAATCACTAATCGGGAGATGATGGAGGTTTTATTGTTGCTTAAACAAAAATACCCAATTGTGTTCATACGTTAAACAGTGCATGGTTTGATTTGTTTTTGGGTTTAAAAATGGTGTTAAGCGCCAAATATTAAACTAATCAAAGATTAGTTTAAACCGGTATAAGTGGGAAATGACATGGAGGAATGGTGGGATTTCATTGGTAGAGAGAGTGAGTGGGGCACGTGTCACCCCCTCACTGGCCTAGGTAAGTATCTTGTCTTGGCAGCTTTGGTCCTTCACCTTCCTTTCTTCTTTTACTTTGCAAATAATCACTCAAAACTGAATTTCCTTTGTATTTAAACTTTCAGTTTTCACACTTTTGCCCCAAATACTTTTCCAAAGTATTTTCAGGGGTATTTCTTGCCGTTTTTGAATTCTTGAAGGACTGATTTGACATTTTGATGATGGATAATGGTCTTGACTTATATGTTGAGCATTTTGGAGGACTGAAATTGCCAAGTCTTGTTTGATGAGGGACCATTCTTGCCAAATGTTGAAAGTCAAGGGTCCTTTTTGTAATTTTGGGATTTTCAAAGGAACAAACTTGTAGTTTCTTGTACTTTGAAGGACTTTATGATGTCTTTGACTTTGTGGAGGATAATGGTTGACAATTTAGCTTTGTTGAGGGGCTAAACTTGCGAATTCTTCAAAGTGGAGGGCCCTTTTTGTAATTTTGACAAACTTTAGGGACCAAACTTGTAATTATGAAGATACAAAGGTATAAAGTGTCAATTCTTCCATATTGGAGGACCCTTCTTCATAATTCTTCAAATCTTCAAGGGTTTTCTTTGGAAAATTATTCATTAGGGCTTGGTTCATTGTGCGGCTTCGTTTCCCGTGTTCATTTTTGAATGATTCTTGTGATCTTTTTTCATTTTCTCAATATCCGTACCTAAAATACACAAGCACAAATACAAGCATATATATGGGTATTTTGATGATATTTAATGCATTTTAAGCCCTATTTGGAAGATGAGACTATGTATAAAAGCAGTCTCATCAACAACCTACACCCCTCTCCTTCGTTATAAAAACCCCCTCTTGTATTATTTTCATCCCTTTTTCACTTTAAAGTTATAATGTCGATTTATAGTTAGGCTTGTAATCTTTTTTTAAAAGTATTGTAATGTTAGTTTTGAGTTAATAAAAAGTTTGATTTTTAGTTTTATTATCTTCGATTCACACGTTTGATTGTTTTTTTAAGAGTTAATTACGAATCTAATCTATAAATATATATTATAATTAAGGATCACTTGAATAAGCTTGTTTAATAGTTTAAGTGAGTGATTTTCAAGTGAAATAGAGGAATATACATTTATCCCTACTGGATAAGTGATTAAATAATAGCTGCTGGTTCGAGATACATTAATGTTTCATGGTGGTTCGATAATCGTGACGGGTTTTTATGGTTTGATCGTGTTTTGGAGGCGTTCCTAAACCAGCTCAGCGCTGCGTTTCGTCTCAACGGATATCTTCATTAATGGTTAAGCTCGGTTTATTTCTTAATTTTGTGGCTCAATCTGTTAATGGTTTAAGATTTTTATGGATTTGCTTTAGTGTGTTAGGCCGCTGTTATGTTTAGATGTTTTAATGAGTTAGTTTGCATTTTGTATGAATTTTGATGACCTGCTATGATTTGTGTTGAGTGTGCATAAGATTGATATCAGATTTGTTAGGTATGAGTTTATAATCTGCTGAATCAAATGCATAACCTATTGATAATTATTAGGTTTTTTGCTAATATATGTTTGTTGTTATGGAACTTTGATTGATCACTTGCCTGCATATTTAAGGTTGTCGCTATAGTCATTTTTACGTTGCTGTAATTGGTGATTTTGGTTTAGAACTTATTTGTTGTTTTAGGTAAATCGTTAAGTCTGCTGAGTTTGTTATGGCTACTGTTTTATTTTGGAGTTCTGATCTGCTGCATTAAGACTGTCAGGATCTCTTTGTTGAATTCTTGCTGTAATAGTTTAGGTTTGAAAATGGTTTAGTAAGATTTGGCTATAAGTTTTGGGTGGATTAATTTTTGTTCGATACAACTTAGTGTTTAGTTGAGTATAGCTCGTAATCAGTCTCGGTGTTACTCATTCATAGCATAACTTTGTATATCTGTTAGCTTGCTGTTTTTTTTAGGATCAGTTAAATGTTGATGTGAATTTAAAGCTTTGCGGACTGATTTTTGAGTGATGTTGGGCTTTGATTTTTCTGTTGCGACATAGCTGATAAATTAGTTCATATGCTTATTTTGGTTAAAATGAACTGTGATTTTGGTCTGATAAGTTTTATTTGTTTCTGAGTTCTCTTTATTTTGTTGGCATTTTTGTTACCATAAATTGTTTCTCTGTTTCTGATAGTCGTGATTTTTATATTTGTATTTGACTGATTGATATTATCCTGCTGTGATATTCGGTATTTGATTTACTGTCCATTAAAAATTATATCCAAAAACTCCACTCCTGTGGATTCGAACCTGAGACCTCTAGGTCAACAGCCTCGTGTGTTTACCATCTATGCCAGCTTGGCTATTTATTATATTATGTCTTTTAGGACTTTATATACTATTACAAATTTGACCTGTCAGATTTATTCACAAGTTTTACTTACATATGTTAAGTGTTATTTTTTTTATTCTTAATCAATAGAAAAATATAATTTACTTAAAACAAATAAAATTTTTTATAAATTTAGTTTAAAATAATTATTTTAAAGAATAAATAGATATTAGTTTAAATTAAAAAAAAATTAATTACTTTTAAATTTTAAATTGTTTTAACATTGTTTTTAAATAATTTAGTTTTAAATAATTTTAAATAATTTTGGTTTAAATAAGTTTTTTGTTTCTATTAAAAAGGTTAAAAAAATATTAGATAGATTTTATTTCATCTAAATTTAGTTCGGGAATACGTTTCATGCACTTAGGTTTAATTTGTAGGATTAATTTTAGATTTAACAACGAAAACAATTCAAATCAATTGTCCAAATCGGAACAAAACGTCTCAAATTCACTCGATCTTCATGTACAACGAACTTGGTTCATCAACGTGTTTAATTATATCCGTCTTTGGTAAAGTTTAGACTATTACTTTTTCCTAAAGGTAATTTTGTATTTTACCCTATAACGTATCTAAATAACATATACAATCCACGATACATCAATTTTATTTTTGTAAAGTAAAAATATAAATATTTTATTTAACTTTAAAGTTCCCATAAATTATTTAACATTTATAAAATAATTTATAAATTACAAGTTTAAGAATTTATACTTTAAATCCTTAAGGTTTAGGGTTTCTTTAAGTTTTACTAAATTTAAAAATAGAATTAGGGTTAGGGCTAGTTTAAGTTTCGGATTATTACAAAACTAGTCCCTCTATGTTTTAAGTAAAGTAAAACTTTCGGATTTTACACATTTGGTACCTAGGGCTTGTTAAACTTTCGATTTATGGCAGATTTAGTCCTCCTAGTTATATCTAGATTTTATAACTTTCATAATATGACAAAAACAGTCCCTAGGGCTTCTTTAGGTTTCGGATTATTACACAAGTGGTCCTTAGGGTTATGAAATGACAAAACAACTTTTAGAAACTTTTCAAAATGGTTCCTAGGGTTTAATATTCTACGGATGGTATTTATTAAACCCTAGACTTTCAGATAATTACATTTTTAGTCTTTGTGTTTAATAGTTTATCAAAACAAGGTTTAAAGGTCATAGTTTGAATCCTTAAGTTTCATAAATTGTCATTTTAGTCCAAAAGTTTATATAAGTTATATTTTATTATAAAAACCTTTATTTAAATATCCAAAACATTAAATGGGCTCATTAAATGGAAAATATCTAATGGGCCATCTAGTGGGCCTAAATACATGTTAAGTCCACCAATTTGTTAAATGTGCCTTTAAAACAGTTATTGGGCTTAAATACATTTTTAAGTCCATTAATTATTTAAATGGGCCTAAGTACATTCTTAAGTCCATTAAGATACTAAGATTTGTTAAATGGGCTTATTGGGTCCATTAAGTCTTGGACTAATGTTGCATGGGCTTTATTAGTCTATTAATACTACTTTTTCATTTTATGTAAGTAATAATCTAGGATTTTCTCATAAGCTTATTATTAGCTTATCCATATTTAGTTATAAACCTTAATAAAAGAATAAAACTCAAAGTTTGTTTTATTTGATGTATTAAATAAGATCAAGATCTATTACAAGGTTGCATGCAAGTCATAAGCTCTAATATGAGCTTACTGCTCACGACTATATTTAATTATAGATTATTAAGATTAGTCAAGGCTTGTTTTAAGTTTGCATGTAATTATAGTGTCCCAAAATAAGATCTAGCTATGTACAAACTAAGAAACCAAATCATAAGTCCATGTATACATATATATAGCCCACGTCTATAACTTTAATCTTGGTGTTTCTAAGATGAGATTTTTAGCTAGTTTTGTGTCTTATAAATATTTATAAAATCTAACATAATTATCTAGGCTTATTGCACATTTCCAAGGTTACTAAGAATCGAAGAAAACAACATATAGCTCACGGCTATACTGTTTTTCCCAAATGTTCCCATAAGATCTTTATGCTACTTTATGTTTATTATGTTAAGTTAAGTTCTTAACACTAGATCTAGGTTTTACATAGACATGCATGTACATTTAAAATCCATCCAAGGACATATATATCCCACGGCTATATTTGTACACATAAAGTGTTTTAGTGATTTTTAGTAGTCCATTATACATGTATAAATACATATTCCATTATTTAAAACTTAGTACATAAATCATATATGTCCATTTAATTATGTCATGACCTTTAAGGTCATGGTTTTTCATGGTTTTAAGTTACACAAGTTTACTCATGAGATTTATGATTATTAGTTAACCAAAATCCCAAAGAGTGAGATTTGTAACCCACGGCTACATTTAAATTCACAAAATGATTCATATGTTTTTAATCAAGTTTAAACATAGAATACTAGTCATAGGTTTCTTTATCAAAGTTTTTAACCATGACTAATGGTATTCACAAATATGTCGTGACCTAGATGGTCATGGTTTTATCAAATCTTGATTTTTAACAAGTTTGGTACATGTGTTTATAGGTGGATGTTGATGCATGCAAGTAGAAATGAAGAAAACATAATGAGTAATACCTTTCTTGCTAAAGTTACCAAGGGAGATCTAAAGAACAAGGAATATTAGGGATCTAATATTGATGATGATGAAAACCCTAACTATAACCAAGTCGTGGCCCTTAAGGATTCGGCTAGGGCTTGCTATAATGATTCCAAAGGTGAAGATGCTACTAATTGATTAGTAGTTAAGATGAGACAAAGATCTAGTGGATTTAATGTGCATTCTTGGGTGTATATGGCTTAAAGCCATATGATTTGAGAGAGAAAGATATGGGAGAATGAGATTAGATTTGCATGTGAGAATGAGTTGTGTGTGTGTGTTTTTTGGCTAAAAGGGGAGAGAGAAGGGCAAGGCAAAAGGCATGATTTCCTTGGTAAGAGATAACATGCCAAGTGTTGGCTTTCCCCATACCAAGACAACTCTTCTCCTTCCACCTAGGGGGTTCCGTGTAAGGCTAACCAAAAAGGGAAGTGGGCTTGGACTTGGGCTTGTGTTGGGCTAGAGCATAAAGAGTACATGATCTTGGGATAGTCCATGAAGGTGTAAGTATGCCTATAGTATGCATACATACATACACGGCTACATATACATGATGTAGCAAGTTTTTCCAAATTTGTTAAGTGTTGTATATACATAGTTAGTTATACATTTCATTACTTGTTCTCCTAGTTTTTAAGTACATGGTTTAAGTTATGTAACTTATTACAATAGAAAAGGATTGTAAAAGCATAAGTACATAATGGACAAGTTCACACACACATCTTAAAGAAATATAACACATGAGTGAATGTTCTTAGGATCATTGGGTGAAACTTTATTACATTCAATCATGGTAAAATCATGGATTTTACAACACCACCCCGTTATTTTAGCTTTGTCCTCAAAGCTACTAAAAACGTAGTTATCTTTTAAGTAAAAAGATGTTCTAAGTATATGGTTTATCATGGACACTCTCATGAACGAATGGTGACATCAATGTGAAGTGATCTACATCCAGGTTACCCTTATACGTCTGATTGAGCAGTAATGAAGGCTTCTGATACTACGGGTGGACAGAAAGCGATGCAAAGAGATCTTTATCCGAGTCGCACTATACATACGATTGAGCAGTAATGGATGTTTCTGCTACTATGGATGGATAGAAAGCAATGCAAAGAGATCTTTTTCCAGGTCGCACTATACATCCGATTGAGCAGTAATGGATGCTGCTACTACTATGGATGGATAGAAAGCAATGCAAAGAGATCTTTATCCAGGTCGCACTATACATCTGATTGAGCAGTAATGGATGCTGCTACTACTATGGATGGATAGCAAGCAATGCAAAGAGATCTTTATCTAGGTTGTACTATACATCCGATTGAGCAGTAATGGATGTTGCTACTACTATGGATGGATAGCAAGCAATGCAAAGAGATCTTTATCCGGGTCGTACTATACATCCGATTGAGCAGTAATGGATGCTGCTACTACTATGGATGGATAGAAAGCAATGCAAAGAGATCTTTATCCAGGTCGCACTATACATCCGATTGAGCAGTAATAGATGCTGCTACTACTATGGATGGATAGCAAGTAATGCAAAGAGATCTTTATCCGGGTCGCACTATACATCCGATTGAGCAGTAATGGATGCTGCTACTACTATGGATGGATAGCAAGCAATGAAAAGAGATCTTTATCCGGGTCGCACTATACATCCGATTGAGCAGTAATGGATGTTGCTACTACTATGGATAGATAGCAAGCAATGCAAAGAGGTCTTTATCCGGGTCGCACTATACATCCGATTGAGCAGTAATGGATGCTGCTACTACTATGGATGGATAGCAAGCAATGCAAAGAGATCTTTATCCGGGTCGCACTATACATCCGATTGAGCAGTAATGGATGCTGCTACTACTATGGATGGATAGACGAGGGCTTTTTCAACGGGGGTCGTGGTTACATCCATCCAAGAGCCAGGATAGGACCAATGGTGTTGTGGATTTGGTTAGGAGGGCAAATCCGCTGCAATTGGTTTCTGGTATGAGGAGGACACACCAGCATTCTTTATATACTGGGAAAGCTGGGGATGCACTACTCCTGCATCCTTTTTACTAGTGAAAAATATGTTATATCTCCACACCAGATGGCGAAAAATGGGGTTGAAGGTAAAAAAAATTAACTAGAACCGCTCCTGTTCAACAATTATACGCGAAAAGACTTGTTGATATACCTCAAGCCTGTGGGATACAGATATTAGTTGATAGCACTAAAACTTCTACCCAGCAGAGAGGTTTAGATTTATTGTTGATGGTGATTGGGTAGGAAGTTGCAAAGATCTGCTTCATTCGCAGCGGGGCTGGGCGAAAGAGGCACAGAAAAAGAAGTACCTCAAATGGTGGAAATAAAAGAAGATACCAGGAATAAAGAAGTGCGCATCTTGTGGAATGCTGCACCAAGAAGAAAAAAAATCATGCATCCACTATTAATGGTTCAAAATTTGCACAATGTTTGACTTCTAGGGAGAGGAAGTCATACCTTCCAAGGTTTGGTGGATGATGGTATTGTCGAAGTAATTGGACCCAAAGAGGGAAAAAGGTTTGTCCAAGAGCATGGGGCATTCAACATCTCTTTACGAGGGATGTCAAACGCAACCCTACAAAATACACCCATTGTGAGTTGAACATGTCTTTTGGGTTTCAGGTTTCCTAAGATGGCAAATATAACCCTACAAAATACACCCATTGTGAGTTGAACATGTCGTCTAGGTTTAGGGTTGCCTACCTCATCACTTAGGGAGAAACAGGTTAAGAAGATGGGGCATCCTTTGACCTGGCATTTCTGGACTTCGGTGCAAGAGATGACACTAAGTCTAGTGTTGATTATATTGGGGTTACCGTCCCCTCGTATAATCAAGGTTTCATCTCCCCAAGGTATACAAACCAGTTTTTGATCACATATGATAACTTCATGATATTTTGCTAGCCAATCCATGCCAATGATGCCATCAAAGCTTCCAAGACTTACTGGAATCAAATCGATGTTAAACGGGTGATTGGAGTTTAAGGTACAACCTCGAATGATGGTGTCAACCGTCACAACTTTTCCGTCGGCTAGTTCTACAGTATAGTAGGGGTCTAAAACTGATGGAGTGATTTCCAATACTTTACTAAATTCAGTAGATATAAAGCTTCGGTCTACCCCGATGTCAAACAAGACAGATGCATATCGTTGATTTAGCAAAAACGTACCGGTGACGATGTTGGAATCTGGATTGGCTTGGGCATTGTCAACCAGGTACACTTGTGATGAAGTTCCCTTGTTGTCCTTCTTCTGGTTGGACAACTTGGGGAAATCGGGTCTCACATGTCCATGGGTTCCACATTCGTAAGACACTACAGCTCTCTTTGGTCCACTATTGCTTCCACCTATATGGTTTCGGTTTCCCTGTTGCCCACTTCCGCTCCCACGAGCATTGGACTTGCCCTTGTTGCTGTTTCTGGGGTTGTTTTTGGGTCGAACCGAGGTAACAGCATTTGCTTGACATTCACGAGCAAAATGGCCTTGTTGGACACACTTGTAGCATCCCTGGAATTGTCCTCCAGCAACATGATGATAGTTTTACTTTGGACACTTAGGTTTGGATCCTGAGTAGTTCTTGGTGCGGGTTGTGGGAGTAGTATCATAGGTTTACCCAACGTCTTGCCTTTTGGAAGGCTGCTGGTGCTGGCTACGAGAACTTTCATCCGACTTTATCTTGTTATCCGTTCGCTTTTCAGGCAAATTACGGGCCCGCTTGTTGATCAGCTCAGTCGCGAATTCCATAGCACTTTCAACGGTAGTGGGTCATGATGCTAGCACACTGTCATGAATGTTGTCAGGGAGTCTGCTGACATACTTCTCAATCTTGTCGCTTCTTGGAGGGAACATTCTTGTACACATCAAGCTTACCTCTTGAAACCTTTGGTTGTACCATAGAATGTCATTGTTTTTGCATTTTAAATCCCACAGTTCAATTTCCAATTTCTTCATTTCTCCTCTAGGACAATACTTCTCAGTCATCCTCTCCTTAAGGTTGGCCCATGTGAGAGTATAAGCAGTGTCATGTCCAAGGGTAGCGACAACAGAGTTCCACCAGGTAAGGGCGCTCTCAAGTAGCATGCAGGTGGGAAACTTGACTTTGTTCTCGTCAGCACAACCGCTGATACGGAAAACTGTCTCTAGTCTTTCAAACCATTGCATCAAATCAACAACTCCTTCTTTTCCTTGGTAGTATGAGGGTTTGCACTTCAAGAAGTCGGGGTAAGAACAACCCCTATTAGCGTTTTTTCTACGCATATTGAGGTTTGGATCATTGTTCACATTTGGGTTGGCTGCTCTGGCTGCCATAGCTGCTGAAATGCCTTCACTTATCATTTCCCTGAGTTGTGCAACAGTGACATTTTGAGTAGCTTCAGGAAGTTCAGTATTAGCGGCGTTTGAAGTGGTTGCATTATTGGGATTTGATCGCGTAATCACCATTTTTCTATAATCATACACAAAATGAGATCATTAGTTCAAACCTTAGTACAGTTTTCATATTATTTTCACGGGGAAAATTCATGCATTGATTTCATAACAAATTAGCTAACCTGTCAAGATTTCATAATATAATACATTGCACAACAGATATAACATAAGAAAATGATTACATGCAAATTTCCGTAAGGAATTAAACATTCATCGAGCATAGTAAATCCAAGACAAAGTCTTAGCTAGCCTTGTCCTGGGTAGTGGTACACATTGTCTTAAGTACATCATATCCAAAAACACATGTCCAAAAAGAAAAGGTACAGTACAGGACTACATCACAAAAGCTGAAAAGAAATAAAAGTACAAAAGTCCTATACCATGATAGCTCGGGTATTGTGACAACCGTGGTTTTGAGGTTCGTCACTTGGTCTTACTTTTAGGTTATTTTATGTGTGACTACTTGATTTTTGTGCTTACGTGTTTATTTTGTGTGAACGAGGTTGGTGTGATTATCGTTTATGAGTATAGAGTACTCATAAGTAAATCGAGGAACGGTTAATTCATGTTCATGAGATCACAATTAGTGACTATGAAATGAAATGGTGATATTTTGGTGGTTACGTATACGTATAAGTATTATCGTAATAGGGTATTTTTTAGGATTTACGGTTTAGCATTTAGAGGTCTCGGGTGAGGTAATTATCCATATGAATATTTTTCGGGATGGTTTTAAGTCATTTAGGACTTAGTTATAAAGTTTATTTCAAAATTTGAGATTTTTTTTAAAAGTGTATATTTTACGTCTTTTACGGTAATCGCGTAAAAACTTACTAGTTTTACGGTTTTGAGGTTTTGGAGGCTTTAGGAGCTGAAATAAATTAAGGTAAATTAAGGTAATATTAATAAGGTATTAATTAACAATAAAAAGAAAAAAAATAAAGAAAAAAACGAAATTAGGGGTGTTTGGGTCGGTTTAGAAGAGAAAAAAAAGGAAAAAAAGGGAAAAAAAGGAAAGTGGGCTTTGGGTTGGACTAGGATTCACCCATACCCTATATATTGTTTTGTACACAACCAAAATTCATTATCTATCCCCTGGAGACAAATTAAATTCGTGGGTTTCACAAAAATTAGGGTTCTTCATATTTTTTTTGGGGTTTTCATAAATCGAAGGTAAAGTCTTTAATCCCTTTTTAATTTAATTGTTTTAATGATTTCTTAATCATTCTTATGATGGATTAGGGTTAGGGTTTATATAAAATCAGTAAATTAATGATGTTATAATCATAATATGATGATCATATAATCTAGGGCTTGTATTAGATGGGGTTATGGGTAATTAATTAGTTCAATTTGTTTAAACCCGTTTTTAAAAACTGGGCAGATTTTGAGTCAATTGTTTTGTTCATATCGGGAGTTCTATAAACTCTTATTTTACGATCCAAGTACCCCTGGAAAGATATTTGAAGTGGATTTACAATGCAAGAAACGATAACTAAATTGGAGGTCGGGAAGTGGGTCAAAAACAGGTTACAACAGTCGGAGGTCAAAACTGTTTTGAATTCAGCCTGTTTTCTTTTTAAGTTTTGGGTTGTTTGGGGTACTTAGGGTTGCATTGGGATCTTCTCACGAACGTGAGAGATTTTTATATATTTTAGTAAGTATCTGCACTTGGGATAAGGTTGTGGTTTAGGGAAAGACCCCTTAATGGTAACAAACTTTTAGTACGTTTAAAATCAGGAAATCTGGAATGACAAAAGTAGATATATGTAAATCGGGGCCTTAACAGTAGCTTTAAGGTTATGGCAAGTGGGAGGTGTTAGCCAACATATGTAAGGGTATGATTATTCCTTTTACAGAAACCATGGGTATGTTTAAGTGGACGTTTGGCTTAATGTTTTGAGACCTAAAAACTGGGACTGTTTTGGGTAAAATATGAACGGGTTAGTTATTAAACTTAACCAAGTTAAGGACTTGTTAAAGAAGGGTAATGGGGTGATTAGAGCTTATCAATGAGGTAAATATATGGGAATAGGCTAGATGTCCATCATAGGTTGATGAGCCATCTTAGTGATTGGTTCATGTATTGATTGCGTGTTTTTGGTTTGTTAGCTTGTTGCTAGTGCGAGGACTTGTGAAGAAGCAATCACGTGAGTTTCATAGTCCCATGTTTATTATTGATTTTGACTTCCAGATGGGATGGAAGAGACACTGTGTTATGTATTTATAAAATTTATGCTGTAAATGTTTGGTGTTGGTAATGGACTTGTGTGTACATTTATGTGATTAACTGCTATGTGATTCTTGATTGTGTATGATCTGGATTGGAAAGGTACGTAGGTGTATGGGTGCTATGGGACCAATGGTTAATGACAAGGTAGTGGCCTTGTGGTTTGACAAGGTAGTGGCCTTGTGGTTTGACAAGGTAGTGGCCTTGTGGTTTGCCAAGGTAGGGGCCTTGTGGTTTGCCAAGGTAGTGGCCTTGGGATAGGTACACAGTGTTATCATCTATGGTACCATGATGTTGTTTGGAAAGGTAGGAGCCTTGGATTGGTTTGGTATGATTAATCTTGATTGATAGTTGTTAATGCATATTTGTAACACATTGTCCATATGTTCTTTTGTTGATGATTGTTATTCACAGCTTATAACTGTTTTAGCGTTGGAGTCTAAACCTATGACTCTCACCAACTTTATGTTGACGTGTTTTAGTGTCTCTTTCAGGTGATACTATGGTTAAGCATGAGAACATAAGTGGCTAGGATTGGAGAAGCTTAGGAATGCATATAGAAGGAGAATCCCCGTTTCCTTCTTAGTTTTATTTGTTCATTGAATAAGTGATACTGTTGGCACCTATATGTTTGTTTGTTCGTGTTATTTGTTTGTCTTGGGTAAGAGGTAGGACTGTTACCTACTTACCTAGACTCCTGCATTGTTGAGATATTGTCATGACATTTGTGTCACCATTTTATGACATTTCTTATATCATTTAGTTATCTCTATAGACACGCTATTGTTGTGATGATATCCATACGTCGTGCCCCATATTCCGCCATGATGGGGTGTGACAGAATGGTATCAGAGACAATGGTTATAGAGAATTAGGTTGCCTAGTCGCGTAGCCTAGTCTATAGCTTAAGGGTCCCTGCATATAGGCGTCATAGGAGTATGTGTGCATTTTATTATAATTGATGTGTTTGAATGTTATTTATTGTGATGTTTTGACTGGTATGAATTGAACCATAGTAAATTCAAACTTATCCACATTTTATTTTCTTTTCGAGTTGTGAGTAGTGTGGGTTTAACCATAATCGTCCACGCTAGTCATTGTCGTATTTTACTTATAATGTACATTATGGTACATAATTTGGTACATAGTAGTTTCTATCTTTTGTTGGGTTATTTTATGTACCTGAGGGGTATTATTTTCTTTTGATGTTTAAGTCATGTTCCCTAAGAATCATGTGGTGGTTCGAGTTATTAGGAGTAGATGAATATGAAGGACCTTATGCTATTTCCACTCTTATGTGCGACATGACTTATAACTGATTATGTTTTCGTTTTGGATTTAGTCTAGGCTGTTTTAGCTAGACTATGGATTTCTGTATTCCAAGAGTTTTATTATGTTATTTTATAGATGGAGTTTTGGACCTTATTGGTTATGTGGTTATGAGCTTATGTGAGTAGATAGATTTATGTGTTATATGTTGTATTGATTCTTATAAGTGTCATCATAGGAGGGAGTGCATTGGGGAAAGGGTAATTGTATAAGTATGGTGGCCAACATAGTTATACAAGTACCACAACTTCAATGGGTTCTCAAGTATTGTTGCATGAAAGAGGGTTAGTACATGCTTGTATATGATGAGATGTAGAATTTGGGTATACGTATTATATATGGATTTATGTAATGGCTGCCTATGATATGGCTATTGTTCTTTTTGTGTTTTATGTTTTGGGTTATAGTTGTGGTGTGTGATTATGGGGTCACATGATATGGTTTGGTTTTGGAGGTGGGCATTATGCCTTGTTGTGGCACGGTGAGATGGTGATTAGTCGTGTGGAAAAAACGAGTGTATGACGTGATTGGTTGATCCGACATGTATGGTAACGAGTATGTTTTAGGTGATTTAATAGGTATATATATGCGGATGTATATATACTACTATGTGTTAAGTTATGGTATATGGTCATTCACTAGTTATTATAACTTGAACGTACCTTGTGTTTGTTCGTGTTTTATGGTGCTGGAGTTGATGGAGTTTCAACAACGTTTCGAATTTTTTGAACTGTGTCTTGTAGCGTATTCTTTGAGTTCATATTTCACGTGTACGTTTTAAAATGTTGTTCTGGGTTTTAAGTCCGTTGAAATAAATGGAGATTTCTTTTGGGATAATGAAATCTTTTGGGTTGATTCTTACATTTCTTTTGGTTGGTATATGGAAAAAGGGGGGACTTGGAAATCTACTATAGAGTTAGATAGTTGGTTGTATTCGGTAAAATAAGGGTAAGGTGTTGGAGTCATGTTTGAAACAAGATGTAACATAAGTTTTTTTTATCAACACTTATTTATTTCAAATTCTAAAAGACTTTCTTTAAAATAAAGCGAAGTAAAATTTCTTTCTACTTACATAGTTTATATAATTGGATTTAACCGATTCATGTCATTTATAGTTATTAATACAAGGTTAAAAGGAGTTTATGAATATTTCACATACAATTATATCTTTCATTGAAAAGGATTGCATTGATCACTAAGTCTATTCTTTAGTTTTTAAAACAACTAGCATAAAATTGTTTTGGTCATAACTTGTTCGTTTTTAAAGCTTTTTGGGTGATTCAAAAGCCTAAAATTATGTACTCGGAACGTACTTTTTAAATATTCAGAATGTATAGTCACGGGAGGTCAGTGGACTGGTCGGAATTGTTGTACAAGTGTCGGGTTCAAGGGTGAGTTTGAATAGTAGTTTTATTTTTATGATTTGGGATGCACGGGATACCTAGTCTTTGAGTTGAGTTTTGAGATCGTCTAGAAGGTTGTTTGTAGATTGTTTGAGTCACATAGATGTGGGGAGGTAAGGAAAATATATATATATATATATATATATATATATATATATATATTCTTTTGGAAAGTCGATCTTTTGCACGGTTTAAATAATATGTCGCGGGGCGTAATATGTTTTGGTTGCCATTGGGTGTTTCTTGGATTATTTTTCGTTGTCATGGGTCATTTGGAATTGATACATGTTTTGGGTTTGAGTTTTCTTTGGAGTCTCGTGGTTTTTGATTTGTTTTAATTGGTGCACGTGAAATGTCGTTAGTTATCCGTGGGTTTAATTCGTCGATCGTATCTGGTGTATTCAGGATGTAGTTTTGGTTTTGTATGGTTTAGGAGCGTTGAGGTAGAACCATGAATAGAGCAAGTAGGAGAAGTGAGAGGGGTTGTAGTTAGTGTCTTCCAAGGCAAATCGTTGATGGAGTGAATTAAGAACAAGAGCTGTTAGAAATTGCAAGGAATTTATTCGTATTGCCGCTAAGAGAGGGTGTGAGGAGGACATAGTTGAAATTGCTAAGGATGTTGTATGAACGCTTTGGGTTTACGGTTATGCATTTGGCTTCGCCAAAGCACTAGCGGTTTTCATGGAGTCAATGAACCGAGTGTGCATGAACGTATATAAACGAGTTGTCATCGGGAGCATCGACGACATCTTGATCTACTCAAATCTTAGAAGGAGGATGAGGCGAATTATTTGTTGGTTTTGGAGTTGTTAGTAAAGGGAATGAAACGTGAGATTTTCAAGTGTGAGTTTTAGGATTTAGTTGGCCAGGACTAGTAGTCAGAGATGATGGCATATCGTGGAACCAGCAAGGGGCGAAGTGAAGAAGGACGAGGAAGCATTTTGGAGGCTGAAGAGGTGGATTGGATGATGAGCAGATCTTGGCATTATCAGAAGGACTGGATGAATTCGCGAAGCATGACAATACGTGGAGCAGGGATTTGGACGCGTACGAGGACGACAAAGAAAGGCGACCGCTTATACGTTGCAGGAACTGAAGATTTGGAAGAACTGGATAGACTTAGTTAGTGGAGCTAGACTGTTATATCTGCCTAGAATGCTAGAGGCATTTAGTGTACGAGACGTGGAGAATGATCTATACGGATCATAACGTCTCCAACACATATTCAATCATCTTGATTGAAAATTTGGCAAAGGTGATGGGTGGAGTTAATTGATGAAAGAAAATTGCAAGACCAAGTACCATCTGGGAAAGGCAAGCATGGTTGATGAGACATGGAATAAGAAGAATGAAGTGAAGCTGAGACGAACTTGAACTATATGGATGACGTATTAGGGTGGTTTGGATGAAGGATGTAGGTTGCACGAGTTGAGTTGTCTAAAGCAGAGAACGCGTCAACACGTATGTTGCGTGGCTTGGATAATCATATGGAGAAAAGGGACGTAGACTATACTTCCTACATAGATAGGAGTAGCTTAGAAAGGGCGATTTAAGGACGAAGTTGGTGAAAGGGATGCATAATTGGGTGGAGGAATAAGTACGATGAGAGTAGGGTGATAGTCGATAGACTGCCTAATTCATCACATATTTCAAGAGGGATGAGAAGTCACATAGTTGAGAAATTGTAAGGATTGCGTACAGATGCGATGGGATAGGAAGTTTTGTGTAAAAGTTAGCCTAATATGTATGGAATGCCTTATGAAGGATTATGGCAAGGGAAGAAACGATGGAAAGCAAGTGTAGTATACCGTTGATATACTAATGGTTGGTATGAGTATATTATAGGGGTAATTGAGAAAGACGCCTAGAGCATTGGCGTGAGGTTTGGAGATAGTTGGAGAACGCGTTACATCAGCAAGAAGTCTCCTACAAGGAGAAAGTCACCGGTGAGAGGGGCATGTTCCCTATTAATGAGGATGTAGGGAATAAAGGAGGAAACCACTAGAGTTAGTGACAGAGTTATGTATGAAGTTTCACCCATAGTAACGGGTGGTATGTTTTGGTAAAATAGAAGAGTTGATGTAGAGTTTTGTAGGTCCATATAAGATCTTTGGAAAGATCGGACCATTAGCTTATGAGCATAGAATTACCTGGGGGAAATGAGTTGTATACATGATACATTTCATGTATTGGGGTTGGTAAATGTTGTTTGAGGATGCATATTTGCATGTCCGGTTATTCGGGTTTTGTGCTAATAAGAGTCTTTGTTTTATCGAAGAGTCATTTGCAAGATTTATTGACTGTGAGGTCAAGAGTTTGGCAATGGGTTTAATTATTTTTGGTTTGTACATGTGGTATCTTAAAACTTGAACTGAAGTTCACGTGGAAATGAGGGGAGTTCATTTAGAACAAGTATCCTCGTGTGATTTGTTCTCTGTGTGTTGATCCTAAGGAGTAAATCTCGGGACGAGATTTCTATTAGGAGGGAGTGATGTGACAACCGTGGTTTTGAGGTTCGTCACTTGGTCTTACTTTTAGGTTATTTTATGTGTGACTACTTGATTTTTGTGCTTACGTGTTTATTTTGTGTGAACGTCGTTTATGAGTATAGAGTACTCATAAGTAAATCGAGGAACGGTTAATTCATGTTCATGAGATCACAATTAGTGACTATGAAATGAAATGGTGATATTTTGGTGGCTACGTATACGTATAAGTATTATCGTAATAGGGTATTTTTTAGGATTTACGGTTTAGCATTTAGAGGTCTCGGGTGAGGTAATTATCCATATGAATATTTTTCGGGATGGTTTTAAGTCATTTAGGACTTAGTTATAAAGTTTAATTCAAAATTTGAGATTTTTTTTAAAAGTGTATATTTTACGTCTTTTACGGTAATCGCGTAAAAACTTACTAGTTTTACGGTTTTGAGGTTTTGGAGGCTTTAGGAGCTGAATTAAATTAAGGTAATATTAATAAGGTATTAATTAACAATAAAAAGAAAAAAAAATAAAGAAAAAAACGAAATTAGGGGTGTTTGGGTCGGTTTAGAAGAGAAAAAAAAGGAAAAAAAGGGAAAAAAAAGGAAAGTGGGCTTTGGGTTGGACTAGGATTCACCCATACCCTATATATTGTTTTGTACACAACCAAAATTCATTATCTATCCCCTGGAGACAAATTAAATTCGTGGGTTTCACAAAAATTAGGGTTCTTCATTTTTTTTGGGGGTTTTCATAAATCGAAGGTAAAGTCTTTAATCCCTTTTTAATTTAATTGTTTTAATGATTTCTTAATCATTCTTATGATGGATTAGGGTTAGGGTTTATATAAAATCAGTAAATTAATGATGTTATAATCATAATATGATGATCATATAATCTAGGGCTTGTATTAGATGGGGTTATGGGTAATTAATTAGTTCAATTTGTTTAAACCCGTTTTTAAAAACTGGGCAGATTTTGAGTCAATTGTTTTGATCATATCGGGAGTTCTATAAACTCTTATTTTACGATTCAAGTACCCCTGGAAAGATATTTGAAGTGGCTTTCCAATGCAAGAAACGAGAAATAAATTGGAGGTGGGGAAGTGGGTCAAAAACAGGTTACAACAGTCGGAGGTCAAAACAGTTTTGAATTCAGCCTGTTTTCTTTTTAAATTTTGGGTTGTTTGGGGTACTTAGGGTTGCATTGGGATCTTCTCACGAACGTGAGAGATGGTTTATATATTGTAGTAAGTATCTGCACTTGGGATAAGGTTGTGGTTTAGGTTAAGACCCCTTAATGGTAACAAACTTTTAGTACGTTTAAAATCAGGAAATCTGGAATGACAAAAGTAGATATATGTATATCGGGGCCTTAACAGTAGCTTTAAAGTTAGGGCAAGTGGGAGGTGTTAGCCAACATATGTAAGGGTATGAATATTCCTTTTACAGAAACCATGAGTATGTTTAAGTGGACGTTTGGCTTAAAGTTTTGAGACCTAAAAACTGGGACTGTTTTGGGTAAAATATGAACGGGTTAGTTATTAAACTTAACCAAGTTAAGGACTTGTTAAAGAAGGGTAATGGGGTGATTAGAGCTTATCAATGAGGTAAATATATGGGAATAGGCTAGATGTCCATCATAGGTTGATGAGCCATCTTAGTGATTGGTTCATGTATTGATTGCGTGTTTTTGGTTTGTTAGCTTGTTGCTAGTGCGAGGACTTGTGAAGAAGCAATCAGGTGAGTTTCATAGTCCCATGTTTATTATTGATTTTGACTTCCAGATGGGATGGAAGAGACACTATTTTATGTATTTATAAAATTTATGCTGTGAATGTTTGGTGTTGGTAATGGACTTGTGTGTACATTTATGTGATTAACTGCTATGTGATTCTTGATTGTGTATGATCTGGATTGGAAAGGTACGTAGGTGTATGGGTGCTATGGGACCAATGGTTAATGACAAGGTAGTGGCCTTGTGGTTTGACAAGGTAGTGGCCTTGTGGTTTGACAAGGTAGTGGCCTTGTGGTTTGCCAAGGTAGGGGCCTTATGGTTTGCCAAGGTAGTGGCCTTGGGATAGGTACATAGTGTGATCATCTATGGTACCATGATGTTGTTTGGCAAGGTAGGAGCCTTGGATTGGTTTGGTATGATTAATCTTGATTGATAGTTGTTAATGCATATTTGTAACACATTGTCCATATGTTCTTTTGTTGATGATTGTTATTCACAGCTTATAACTGTTTTAGCGTTGGAGTCTAAACCTATGACTCTCACCAACTTTATGTTGACGTGTTTTAGTGTCTCTTTCAGGTGATACTATGGTTAAGCATGAGAACATAAGTGGCTAGGATTGGAGAAGCTTAGGAATGCATATAGAAGGAGAATCCCCGTTTCCTTCTTAGTTTTATTTGTTCATTGAATAAGTGATACTGTTGTCACCTATATGTTTGTTTGTTCGTGTTATTTGTTTGTCTTGGGTAAGAGGTAGGACTGTTACCTACTTACCTAGACTCCTGCATTGTTGAGATATTTTCATGACATTTGTGTCACCATTTTATGACATTTCTTATATCATTTAGTTATCTCTATAGACACGCTATTGTTGTGATGATATCTATACGTCGTGCCCCATATTCCGCCATGATGGGGTGTGACAGGTACAAACCATAAGCTGATCATGATGTACAAGAAATCTAGTACATCTACTCTACTCCTTCCTAGGTAGTCTGCTAGATGAGGCTGGTGCTGGTGGGGCTGGTGAAGCTGCAGATGCTCTCCTGGTACTCCATAATGTCCAAACTGTCGCTCGGGCCTCCTTAAGCATATGGAATGCTGTCAGCAGCTGGGTCCTAAGTCTGTCGACGGCCCCTCGAAGATATGCTATCTATTCAGTAACCCCATCGTGTCGGATGGTGGAAAGGTCAAAGAAAATAGACAGGGACTGCTCCTGAGCAGATATAGCAGCATGGGTCTGATGCTAGAGACTCTCCATGACCTAGATACGCTGGTGGAGACGATAGTTCTCCTCCTATAAGCACTGTAATGCCTCGTTGGTCTTAGCCTGAACACCTCTAGCTGCCTGTGCCTCTCCCCTGAAAGTGTGAGTGAGAGAGTCGATACGCTCATGGATGGCAGTGTAGCCCAGTTGACCAGCTGTCAACAGGCTACGAAGGTCTGATATCTCCCGCTACTGGCGTGCGCCTAGTGCGGCGATCTGGGCCTAGACAGAATTAGCATTTCTCGCCCCGGATCCCTCCCCGATCTCAAAAGTTGAGTCGGGTATAGACTCGGGAAAATAGCCCGGTGGTAATGATGAAGGTACAGAAGATGGTAGGTCAGGAGATACCCGGTCCTCCTCCATAGAGGTGGGGACCAGTATAGCTGATGCCAGAGCAGAAAAAGGGTCCTTGGGAAGTACAGCTTCGATAGTCTGATCATCCTCTGAATCTGAGGCTGATAACCATCCACACTATACTGATCTTGGTGATGAATGGATATCTGGAGCAGGGGATACCACTGGTAGGAAAGTCGGAGGTGCAGTAGGCGGAGTCATGATGCTCTGAAAATAATATTATTTTAAATTTGAAGTAAGTATAAGCTTACAAACAAACGAAAAATATTATTTTTGGTTACAAGTTTTATGAAGTATACCCCTTTTAAACAATCATCGCAATGTTTTAAGGTTATATATATTAATACTTATATATATAATCATTTAACCAGTTTATTTAGCAATCAATACACACTTACTTCACATAGCACAAAATTCCCTACGATCTACATGCTTAACTAATATGGTCCTAAAAAAAATCCCAAAATATTTTTATAAAGTTATAGTCCAGTTTTAAATAAAAGAAAAATTACTTTATTTTTATTTTATTTAAAAATTTATTTGGTTCTCTATAACTAAGGCTCTGATACCATTTTCTGTGACACCCTGGGTAGGGTCAAAATATGTGGAATTATTAACGGAGATGTCACAAGGGTGGATCGATAGCACATAGCTCATAGAGCATAAGATAAGAGATTATTCAAAACAGATTACATGATTATTATACAAATTTATAAAAATTGTCTTTAACATGACATAAGTAGATTGTTCATTTTCCCCAAATAGAACCCTTGACGAGTCCTACAATGCAGATTACAATGTTGCTTAAGTCCATGCACATACCACGTACTAATTTCATTTTCCTAAAAAAAACATGCTTAAACGGTCAACATAAAGTTGGTGAATTTACAGGTTTAACAATAATTAGTTTGGACATACAACAATCATAGAAGTAACAATGCTCAAAGCATTTTTACTAAAAGGTAGATTACATTTTCTATTACTCGAAACTGAAGCTTAACCTTCCATAGTCCTCAACAGATGAGAACGTAGTGTCTTACGAAAAGACACCCAAACCCAGTTCCAACATGGTATACATCTGTTGTCCCGGCCAAGGTACAGTGAGCATAACTTACCCAGATGGGGATGGTCAATCCCTAATAGATCTATTTATAACATTCGGGTCATTTACAACAATTTAACAGTTTCTATAATAGTCAATCATAGTCAAGTTTATACAATTCCGTTATGTCCATTAAAATAGTTGCATGTTTTCTCCCCGTAGAGGAAAAGTTTATCAATAGTTTATATGGGGCTCTAAACTCGCCTGGGAGTTGGCAATAGCTGTATAATATGAATATCCAAATAATGCTCACGCCAAAAGCTATGCCTAATCAAATAGTACAGTCTTAATAGATAGTACAAAGATCATATGTGTATGCTTATAAAGATTTTTAATCAGTTTATTAATGCTACAGTATTTATCTAGATAACTGTAATACAAGTATTAACAATATCCATTTAAACTTGTAGTTAAGTTTCATATTTAAGTAAACATAAAATGTTTTACTTATAATATTAGTTTACGTTTGTAGTACATGTATTAATAATAACCATTTAAACTTACAATTAAGTTTCATATTTAAGTAGACATAAAATGTCTCACATACAATATTAGTTTATGTCCGTAATACATGTATTAATAATAACCAATTAAACTTACAATTAAGTTCCATATTTAAGTACACATAAAATGTTTTAATTATAATATTAGTTTACGTATTAGCATTCAATTTATTTATCGTTCATATAATTTTATTTCCTAAAAGTATATAAGTACATGTATTAGTAATACATATCCATATTGTTTATACAATTTATTTCATAAAGCAAAATATAAATATTTTATTTTTGTTAAGTAAAAATATAAATATTTTATTTAACTTTAAAGTTCCCATAAATTATTCAACATTTATAAAATAATTTATAAATTACAAGTTTAAGAATTTATACTTTAAATCCTTAAGGTGTAGGGTTTATTTAAGTTTTACTAAATTTAAAAATAGAATTAGGGTTAGGGCTAGTTTAAGTTTCGGATTATTACAAAACTAGTCCCTCCATGTTTTAAGTAAAGTAAAACTTTCGGATTTTACAAATTTGGTACCAAGGGCTTGTTAACCTTTCGGGTTATGGCAGATTTAGTCCTCCTAGTTATATCTAGGTTTTATAACTTTCATAATATGACAAAAACAGTCCCTAGGGCTTCTTTAGGTTTCATATTATTACACAAGTGGTCCTTAGGGTAATGAAATGACAAAACAACTTTTAGAAACTTTTCAAAATGGTCCCTAGGGTTTAATATGCTATGGATGGTATTTATTAAACCCTAGACTTTCGGATAATTACATTTTTAGTCCTTGTGTTTAATAGTTTATCAAAACAAGTTTTAAATGTCACGGTTTGAATCCTTAAGTTACATAAATTGTCATTTTAGTCTAAAAGTTATTATAAGTTATATTTTATTATAAAAACCTTTATTTAAATATCCAAAACATTAAATGGGCTCATTAAATGGGCTAAAATATCTAATGGGCCATCTAGTGGGCCTAAATACATTTTAAGTCCACCAATTTGTTAAATGGGCCTTTAAAACATTTATTGGGCTTAAATACATTTTTAAGTCCATTAATTAATTAAATGGGCCTAAGTACATTCTTAAGTCCATTAAGATACTAAGATTTGTTAAATGGGCTTATTGGGTCCATTAAGTCTTGGACTAATGTTGCATGGGCTTGATTAGTCCATTAATACTACTTTTTCATTTTATGTAAGTAATAATCTAGGATTTTCCCATAAGCTTATTATTAGCTTATCCATATTTAGTTATAAACCTTAATAAAAGAATAAAACTCAAAGTTTGATTTATATGATGTATCAAATGAGATCTAGATTTGTTACAAGGTTGCATGCAAGTCATAAGCTCTAATATGATCTTATAGCTCACGGCTATATATAATTATAGCTTATTAAGATGAGTCAAGGCTTGTTTTAAGGTTGCATGTAATTATAAGTGTCCCAAAATAAGATCTAGCTATGTACAAACTAAGAAACCAAATCATAAGTCCATGTATACATATATATAGCCCACGGCTATAACTTTAATCTTGGTGTTTCCAAGATGAGATTTTTAGCTAGTTTTGTGTCTTATAAATATTTATAAAATCCAACATAATTATTGGTTGTGGTAAATTACACCTTTTAGGAAAAAGGCGTAAAAGCGGTAAGTATTAAGTGATGATTTAGGAAAATCAAACACTAATGACCCAATGAAGTTCGTTTCCCAAGGAGGTATATGTGTGTGAGTAATTCGTAATTGGTTTGAGATTAATATTGGATAGAAGGGGATGAGAAAAGAGGATGACGAAGACGTGAAATTAATTACTACTACGACTAAACGTAAAACCGTAAAATGAGCAAAAATAAAAATTAATTCTAAAATTACCAAAAATCAAAATAAATAAACTAAGAGTTTACCAATGATCAAAACTTTTTCAAACCTTTTAATTAATTAAATATAAATTTTTAAATGCTAATTAAAGCCCTAAAAATTAAATTAATTATCAAAAAGCCCAAATAAAGATTTTTCAATTGGTAAACCTCTAAAATGACCTAAAAAGATTAAAAACTATTTTTATAAATTTTTAAACTAAGAAAAACTATTTAAAATGATTTAAAAACTATTAAAATTTAAAATAATTATAAAAATTAATCTAAAGATGATAAAATTAAACTAAGAGTTGCAAAATTCCTATTTTAATGTATTAAAGCTAAGAAAAATATAAAAGTGCAAAAATGTGAAATTTGAAAGATAATAATAAAATAATATTAAAATAATATTTAAAATCCAAAAATTATAAAAATTCTAAAAACTTGCAAACTAGTTTATTTTTACCTAAATAATCAGAAAATGAAAGTGAAATTACCAAATTACCTCTATTGGGCCCTCAAATGGGCCAAAAGCAAATTCAGTCAACCTTAATAGGCTTAATGGGCCCAAAAAGTCAAACTTGGCCCAATTGATTTGGAAAAGCCCTAGCTGACTCAAAATTTAATTCTAAGCACAAAACTCTGAAGGCCCAAAAGCTAAAAATGAGCTTATCACAGCTTAATGAACACACAACTTATTCTTATTGGGCTAATAAGCCCATTAAGCAATAAGCCAATGCCATAAGCTCTAATTTGACACACAACCTTCTTTTGGGATACTAAGGAGATCTGTAAAAAAGAAATTTTGAAAAAGCACACTCAATAAGGCAGAAATAAGCAAAGAACAATTCCACAAAACGACAAAATAGTCGGGATAGAGTTCTAGGCTGTTTCAGAAGCTCTAGTTTGTTGCAAAAGCTCACAAATAACTTAACTAAGACTAATCAACAAAGAAAATCCCAATAAGCCAAGTACAATAAGCTGTGTGAACCAATAAGCACTCTTTAAAAATAAGAAAACTTAATTTCCTAGTGAAAAGCTCTTATTAAGTTCTGATTTCTTCCAGTATAGCTTAAAAGGTGAGATAATTGATGAAAGTACAAAAACTAAGTTGTGGCACGTTTCAATAAGCTAAACTGATTAATAAGCACTTTTTGCCTTGGTCAAAAAAAGTCAACTCACTCCAAAATTCACCAAATTTGCAGAACTTGATTATGAGATGGTATTAAGCTTGTTTGAAACTCATTTGGATCAAGTCTAGAGGTCTAGACAAATGAACTTAGCTAAACAGTTGGCTTACTAAGCTTGTTTTTGGCAGATTAAGCACTATAAGCCAGTGGGCTTATAAGCTTGTGAGATAAGCAGCAAACAAAAGGCACACACCAAGTAATGCACAAGGAACCAAATACAAGCATGAAACAACAAGAATCAAACCAATTGCATCAAAATCTCATAGCATGCATTTGCTGATCTAAATGACCAAAAGCTGAAATTCATTAAGCTATAGACTACTCAATAAGCAACCAAACTCTAAAACCAGATGATGAAGAGTTGCACAACCAACAAATCTATAAGCAAACCAAGTTTTACACCTTAATTCAAACAAACAAACCAATTAGACCTGCTGATGTGTTTGACTGAAAAAGTGTTCAAAAACTAGAAACCTATGATTTTTAGTTATACCTTGTTTTAGACCTATCCAACACTTGAAACAACTTTCATATCAGCAAACAAATAGATATAAACCAAAAGGAGCCAAGCTCCAAGGCCCTAAGGCCTTTGAACTAGCAGACACAAACAACCCTTAATCCACAACTTCTCAAAGCAACTTATGATTTCTAAACACAACCTACTGATTTTATGATTCAAACACACTTCCTAGATGACTACTAACAGAATCAAGCACAAAAATCACAACCTCAAACACAAGAACACAAAATCACAGTCCAAATACCAAAACAGGCTATATCATGAAATTTTTAGGGGAAACTTAAACAAGAGGCCATACCTGTCCTCCACAACATCCTAGGAGGACCAGCAATGCTCCTTGGACCTTGTTCAACAACTAGAACAAGACCAAGGTTCTTCACAAAGAGGATCAAAACCTGCTGATGTTCAAAGTAGAACAAGGTTTTGATGATTATGATTCTTCAACACAAATGAACAAACAACTCACCCAATAGCTTAAATCTCTTCTCAGGCTTGGTGTCAACAAGCTTGAAGGAGCTTTAGGTTCTTGGCTAAGGATTAGTACAAGGTTATAGGTAAAACAGAAACAAGGATTTCAAGGTTTTTAAACCTTTGAAAACCTATCAAACATAGACGTGCCTTAACCACAAGATTAAGGTAGGTCTATAACATCAAATGGAACTCAGATTTCAGCTATTCTAACACCAACTTTTATAACATACAAAAGAGATTTCACAATTTTTAAGAAATTCAAATTTTATTTAAATAAAAAGGAATTATAAGGATAATAGCCAAAATCTAGAACAAAGGGACTCTCACAAGTTGAGGTCTTCTTTTATAGGTAAATGCTTACAAAACACTATTCATAAACCCTAGCTAGAAAATCCTAATATTGTCCCTGAAGTCTTCTAGATCTTTTGATGGAATGAGCTGTCCAAATTGATCCAAGTCGTTCAATTTTGCGTTGTGAGTAAGCAAGGGATAATAGATGTTGATTTGGCTACGTGTCCTTACTTGGAGAGGAGGGTGTGATGTGACTGGGTAACGGGTTAGATGGTAGGGTCCATTGGTGAGTGGAGAAGAGGGATTTAATGTTGGGATGGGTTTCAGGTGAGGTGAATCACACGGGGGAACAACCAATTTAACTTTACCCTTTGTTGGTAAAAAGTTATTTCTGGGTTCATACGTGTGAACAGTGCCACGTTTTATCCGATTTTAGTGGGGGATTTGTGTTTGGCGCGTGTTTGTTTAAGTTTAAACTTTGGAAATGGCAATATGAGTCCTTGTTCTTTGGGAAAAGTGGTATAAGGAGAATTTTAGACTTGTAAACTCGTTTCCTTTGTTATTAAAGTTTCTGAATTCCCACATTGTCCACAAAAAGTTTTGGAAAAGGGAATTAGGGCTTTTTAAACTTTAGGCTAATTACAATTTCAGTCCTTATGATGTTTTATCCATTTTTAAAGGACTAGAAATGCAATATTCTTGAACTTCAAGGACTTCTTTGGATCTTAGATTTTATGAAGGACCATTATTTTCATACATTCCATGCTAAGTGCAAAAACGGGATCATTGTTGGTACAAGTCACAATGCTAACACGACTCATACGTCCAAATTGTGTAATACTTTTTCTCCCCGCTATCCTAGTTATTATAAAAGGAAATGGGTTACTAGCATTTTTTAACTATTTGTCATGGATCATAAGTGATTCATATTGACTTATTTGAGTATTTATTATTCCGAAAGTAAAGTAGCACGATTTAATCGATAGTTAGCCGACAAAATCTTTTAAAACGGCTTCTCGTGTATCTCCTTAAGTTCATATCTTGGCATAACTCGTTTCACGATCTGAGACCTTTTGTTCGGACCGATATTTGGCATGTACTTCATACTTCAAATCTTGGGAAGACGTTCTTGAAATTATGGTCTTCTCTTCATATTTTGGAATTTCTTCACTTGACGTTTTTGAGAGATTCTTCATATTTGGACCACGACTTCATCATTTTTCTTCAATCTTTACTTTGGACTTTGATATACAACGATCCGCCTCCTTTTCGGACTTGGATATATTTATCCTCATACCTTGTAAGGGGCTTTTTGGATAGACTTTCTTTATGATCTTTAGGGGAGTAATTGCTTTTCGTCGTGTGACTCGATCCTTCATATTGATTTATGAATAATGATACTTCACATCATCTTGGATCTTTAGCAAAAAAATAGAGCTCCTCATGCCTTGTTAGGGCCTTTTTGGATCTTCACCAATCTTCGCGTCCCGCTTCAATAACTTATGCTTTGGCTATGAAATCTATTCAACCCCGGGAAACTTATAAACGATCTTGTGCTAGAAGCTAAGTAACCTTTCAAATCGTACGACCTTACTTATTGCAATTATTTTTATTCCTAATGCATTGATCTTATGGGAAGAAAAAGCCACAATTAAAAACATATGAGTTTTTGAAAGAACATTTTCATGTTCTACGTTTAGCATGATCACTTGTCTAACTCTATCACTTCTCGTTCTTCACTATATAAAGACCTCTAATTAAAGAGACTCGTGAATACTTAGCCATGCAAGTCAAAATTAAGCCAAATTTGGATTAGCTTTCATTAAGACTATATCAAATCAAAGTTTTGGGTTTTCAAGACACCTATAGGATCTTGCACTTTCTTGGACTTTTTCAAGTTTAGAGAATGCATTTTATAGTTCCCTTGATAAGTGAATTTCTAGGATCAACTATAGGAACTTGCGGAAAGTTCTTGTTCTTAACCCGAATGAGCTAAGACCTTCGCGTTTTAAAGTTCCCTATATAAAATTCTAGCAAAACTTGAATTGAGCGGGTTAAGGAATGTAAATGGCTCCAAATGCCCATCAAGTCAAAAATTAGCTCTTATTCTACCCATCGGAAAATATGCATTCGTGTCTTAAAAACACTTATAAAAACTAAGAAAAATTTTAAATTTTGGCCATTTTTAGCCTTATTAGCAACAAAACTTCGAAACTTGGAAAACGTGATGGCGTAGCAAAGCGAGTATCTATTCACCCCCCCCCTATGCTAAAAGTAAACCTTGTCCTCAATGTTTCGAGTCTAAAGGTGGAGCACCCCCATACTAGAGACGAAGAATCGAATGCTTAGGATCTAGCATGGAAAGGGTGATCAACAATATATCTAAAGCCGTTTATTAAGTATGCTAAAAGATAATTGTTAGAACAATAAAGGATATGTCATGGGTTCGTGAAAAACTTCTTCAAGCAAACGATGGAGGCTCACGTAAACGAACACGAGAGTCTTCAATCATAGATGATGATGATCTAGATAACACAATCACAAAAAACCACTAGACAACGAGTTGGAAGGGCACAAATCCCCTCTCATTATTTATTAGAAAGCATAAAAAGATAAGCATGGGATCTCCCCCACGAGGCACCTCGTTTTTGATTACCGAGTCATGAGCTCGACTCGATCCCCTCAATGCTAATTATCATTGGGGAAGGTGCTTTGGTCGAGGTCAACCATTGAAGGAATTTCCCCACCAAAGTAGTGCTTAAGCCTATGTCCATTCACCTTGAAGTTAGGACCATCATCTTGAGCTAGCTCGATGGTCCCATAAGGAAACACTTGTGTAAAGGTGAAAGGACCCGACCAACGAGATTTCAATTTCCCGGAAAATATCTTAAGTCTAGAGTTAAAAAGTAACACTTGATCACCAACGTTAAAAACCCGGTTTTTAATCTTTGCATCATGAAACTTTTTAGTCTTTTCTTTGAAAATAAATGAATTTTCATAAGCATTGTCTCTTAGTTCATCCAATTCATTCAATTGTATTTTCTGGTGATCTCCCGCGGTCTTTAAGTCAAATTTTGCATGCTTAAGGGCAAAATATGCCTTGTGCTCCAATTCAATGGGCAAATGACAATTCTTCCCATAGACTAACTTATAAGGCGTACAACCGATAGGTATCTTATAAGCGGTCCTAAAGGCCCATAAAGCGCCATCGAGTTTGTTGGACCATGAATCACGGTTTTCTCCAATAGACCTCTCTAAAATCCTCTTCAATGCTTGGTTCGAAACCTCGACTTGCCCACTTGTTTGCGGGTGATAAGCCGTAGAAAGACGATGAGTAACTCCATATTTCCTTAAGACTTTCTCGAATTGGTCATTACAAAAATGGGTTCCACGATCGCTTATAATAGCACGAGGGGTTCCAAACCGAGAGAATAGTTGCTTCAAAAACTTCACTACCACACGAGCATCATTAGTAGGTAAAGCCTTAGCTTCCACCCACTTAGAAAGGTAGTCCACCGTGACGAGGATATACTTGTTACCATGAGACGATGGGAACGGCCCCATAAAGTCTATGCCCCAAATGTCGAAAATCTCACACACTTGAATTATGTTTTGCGTCATTTCATCACGTTGAGATGATTTTCCTTGACGTTGGCATGAATCACACGACTTCACAAGTGCGTGTGCATCACGATAGATAGAAGGCCAAAAGAATCCGGCATCGAACACTTTCTTAGCCGTGAGATTAGCACCATGGTGACCACCCCTGGGTCCCTCGTGACAAGCTCTAAGGATATTAGAAGCTTCGGCACCAAAAACACAACGTCGAACGAGTTGATCCGCACAAACCCGAAAGAGATAAGGGTCGTCCCAAAAATATAACATGACGTCACGAAAGAATTTTCGCTTTTGTTGTGTCGTCATACCCTTGATTATGAAATTGCCCGCATGGTAATTTGCAATGTCGGCAAACCATGGGGTGGTGTCTTTAGAATTCACTAAACCGAGAGTCTCGAGAGGAAATGTTTCGGTGATTTCCTTGTTCTCGAAAACATCTTTGTGAGGATCTTCTAGACGAGAGAGATGATCGGCCGCTCGATTCTCGGCTCCTTTTTTGTCAAGCACATTGACATCAAATTCTTAGAGGAGGAGAATCCAACGAAGCAATCTTGGCTTAGCATCTTGCTTAGCTAAGAGATACTTGATAGCCAAATGGTCGGTATACACGATGCTTTTAGTTAAGACGAGATAAGGTCGGAATTTCTCAAAAGCATAGACCACGGCAAGGAATTCCTTTTCCGTTGTGGTGTACTTTAATTGAGCCTCGGTCATCGTCTTACTAGAATAATGGATAGGACGGAAATGCTTTTCATAGCGTTTCCCTAAAACGGACCCTATAGCATAATCACTTGCATCGCACATGATTTCAAAAGGTAATTCCCAATTAGGAGCAACAAGAATGGGAGCTTCAGTAAGTTTCCTTTTAAGAATTTCGAAAGCTCTAACAAAATCCTCATTGAAATTAAAAGGAGCATACTTCTCGAGAAGGTGTGTCATAGGTCGATAGATTTTCGAAATGTCTTTGATGAAACGACGATAAAAGCCCGCGTGGCCTAGGAAACTCCTAACTCCCTTAACGGTTTTGGGATGAGGTAACTTGGCGATGACGTCTACCTTAGCTTTATCGACCTCAATCCCCGCTTTAGAGACCTTATGTCCTAAGACGATTCCTTGTTTACACATGAAATGACATTTTTCCCAATTAAGCACAAGATTGGTTTCTTCACAACGTTTTAACATTTGCTCGAGATTAGATAAAAACGACGTGAACGAATTGCCAAACACCGAAAAGTCATCCATAAACACTTCCATCGATTTCTCGATCATATCGTGAAAAATGGCCATCATATACCATTGAAATGTACCAGGTGCATTAAAAAGTCTGAAAGGCATCCTACGATAAGAAAACGTTCCATAAGGACACGTAAACGTAGTCTTCTCTTGATCAGGAGGGTCGATAGGGATTTGAAAGTAACCGGAAAAACCATCTAAAAAGCAATAGAATTCATTTCCCGCGAGTCGCTCCAACATTTGATCCATGAAGGGCGAAGGAAAGTGGTCTTTACGAGTGGCGTCATTTAACTTTTGGTAGTCAATACACACCCTCCAACCGGTCACAACACGAGTGGGAATTAACTCGTTGTTTTCATTATGCACAACGGTCATTCCTCCCTTTTTAGGAACACAATGGATTGGGCTCACCTATGGGCTATCGGAGATAGGATAAATCATTCCCGCGTCAAGGAGTTTCAAAACTTCCTTTTTAATGACATCGTGAATTTTGGGGTTTATCCTTCTTTGACTTTGAATTGCGGGTTTGTAATCCTCCTCCATTAAAATCTTGTGCGTACAAAATTTTGGGTCAATACCCTTAATGTCGGAAATTTTCACGCAATTGCCCCTATATGAGCTTTAAGAACTTTCAAGAGCTCGGTTTTTTCATCATTAGCAAGACCTCTTGCAATAATAACCGGAAACTTGTCATCACCTTCCAAGAATGCGTATTCAAGGTGAGAAGGAAGATCTTTCAATTCAAGGATAGGTGGTTCCTCGATTGAAGATTTTTGCTCAACACTCATAACTTCCATCGGCGGAAGAAATGGTGGAATAGAAGTATCATTACTAATAATAACCTCATCTTCATTGTCGATTTCATTTGAAGTAAAATCGCCTCCTTGGAATGGAGTGAGATTTGGTGTAGAATTAGCAAGAATCGGATCCAAAATAGTGGGATGGCCACTTGACGAGCTATCAGAAAAACCTAACACTTCTTGTGAAAACTCATCGCAAACCACATCAACTAAGTCAATGTGATTGATGGTAGCGATTGCATAAACATGAGAAAGTTTTGAGTTTTGAGTAGCGTTTATAACAAGTTCCTATTCGTTGAATCTCAAAGTGATAGTTCTTGCATGAACGTCGATAAGCGATCTCGAGGTGTCTAAAAATGGACGACCTAAAATTAGAGGAACTTGAGGATCCGCGGGGATGTCAACTACTATAAAACCAACGGGATAGTAGAACTTCCCCACTTTTACGAAAACATTTCGGCTACTCCACATGCTAAAATCGTAGAATGATCGGCCATCTCGATAGACACGTTCGAAGGAGTAAGAGCCGGAAGCGAAAGCGATTTCCATATGGAAAATGGCATCAAATTAATGCTCGCACCAAGATCGGCCAAGGCGAGGCATTCTTTCATATCTTGTATGTCACAAGGAATGAGAAACTTTCTGGGGTCACCAACTTTTTCCGTTATGCGGTTAAGATAAACCGAAGAACAATTAGCAAGCTTTGAAAGCTTTTCATTATCGCTCATCATACTTTTAAAAGTGGAAGCGAAACGAGGCATATATAACAACGTGTCGGCTAAACTCACATCAAAATGCACTTGTTGAAACATTTTTATAAAAAGCTCGATTTGTTGTTTATTACGTTCTTGCAATTTCTCTTTGTTTCGTCTCGAAGGGTAAGGTAAGGGTGGTGTGGGTTGGACATTAGGCAACGGCCTTGGAATCTCGGGTTCCATAATTGGTGTTGGTTCAACCGTAGGTGTGGTATGAGCGGTACTTCGTGGGCTTGTAATATGCTCCTTTTCGACCATCACCTCGGGTTCTTTCTCGATTTCCTTCTTCGTAGAAGTACTTGGACGAGAGATTGGTTCCTTGAAAGTTTTACCACTTCGTGTAGTAATAACCTTCATTTCTCCCTTCGGGTTTGCAATGGTATCACTAGGAAGACCACCCGAGGAAGAGGGTTTACACATGATTGCTTCAAACATTTTTGCCATTCGGTCTTCAAATTTTGATTGCCTTAAATCCGCTTTTAACAAGTCTTGCTTTATCTCATGTTGTCCTTGTTCCATCTTTTGTTGATTTTGTTGAAGACGTTGGACATTTCCCTCCATTTTATTAGCATGAGTTTTAAGTTCATTAGCAAGTTCGTTTTTAAGCTCGTTTTTCAACTCGAATCTTAAGCTAATCATCTCACGTTGCATGTTATCAAATTTAGCATCATTTGCTTTAGCATAATCCAAAAATTCTCGTTGAAGATTTTTAGTGTGAGCATTTTGAAAACCTTGTGTAGTGTTTTGAAAATCACGGTTTTGGTTTTGATTAGTAACTTGTCAATTCCCACTTTGATAATTCCCTTTGTTGTAGTTACGTGAATTACCTTGATAATTACCACCTTGATTGTTGTTTCGATAGTTATTAGCATTTTGATTTGGTGGAGCTTGATTTGGGCGGGAACCTTGGCCGTTTTGGTTGTAAGTTCCCGTTGCTACGTAAGCACTCGAAGTGTTACCACCGGCGGTAATGCACTCAGAAAGATCATGAGCTCCACCACAAGACAAACAACTCTTATCAACCGCTTTAACCGAAGCGGAATTCAAAGCCTCTTTGTGCTTTCCAATGAGTCATAAGATTTGAAAACCTATCGAAAAACTGGTTTTCCTCATTAGCTTCATCATGTAAGGCATTAATGCTACGAGACGATGACGACGATGACGAACCCATATTGGCAACACTCAGTGTGTTACGAGGGCTATAAACCTTAGATCTATTCTCGATAATCTTTAAAGCTTCATCGGTCGTTTTGCACAAAAAATTACCACCCGCGGCGGCATTCAAGTCATCTCGTTCATGATCATTAAGCCCATTATAAAAAGTATCAACTTGCTGCAATTCCGAAAAATCATGGTGTGGACATTCATGTAAAATTTCTTTAAATTGTTCCCATGCCATTGAAAAACTTTCATTATTTCGTTGTACAAATCTTGAAATCTCATTTTTCAAATGTGTTGTTTTAGATGGTGGAAAAAATTTGTTCACAAACTTAGAAACGAGATCACCCCATGTCAAAATTGAATTTGGCGGTTCTTTATCAAGCCAAATTTTAGCGGGTCCATCTAACGAGTATGGAAACAACATCATCTTAATGGCGTCATGTGGAACATCCTTAAACTTGCTAGTTGCGGTGAGACGATTAAAATTCCTTATGTGATAGTGCGGGTTGTCTTTCTCATGACCTCTAAACTTATTAGCTTGCAACATCGACATTAAACCCCTCTTAATCTCGAAATTCTCCGCAAGGATAGCGGGAATCACAATGGCCTCTCCAAAACCCTCGGTGGGTGCTTGAAGCAACTCCATCATAGTACGCTTAGCCATTACGACTTCTTGTTCTACAATAGGTTCAACAATTGGAGTTTGTTCTTCAATCAACGTCTCTTGATTTGCTTGCTTTTGAAGACGTTTACGAGCTCGTTTTGCTTGATTACGAGTGATCATAAACTTCACGAAGAATGGGAGGTGAGAAAAGAAGATTCTTTTTGGGTGTTTTGTGAATTTTCAATTTTTTTTGTGTTTTTGATTGTTTTTAATTTTTTTGGATTTTGGTGTATCTTCGTAGACAACAATCTACCAAATCTCTTCTCGAATCAAACTCTTGATTAAAGAAGCCTCAAAAGAATGAAAACGATCACGTGGAGTGAACGCCTTCGAATGACTTTAGAACTTTGGTGAAAACCAAATTGTTCAAGAGGGTTTAATCACAAAGAAAACCAAGCAAATATATTATACGTAATAATACTTTGGGCGGCAAAACCCTCGATTAGCCTTCAATCTCAAAATACTCACAAGCAAGCGGGGAAACGAGGCGGCGCGAAACACTTAAGAGCCTTTTTCCTTAGGGTATATTTTATAATACCCGCCTTATCCCAGCTTATAGTTCGTATTTTTCAAAATCGAGCTTCACGAAAGTATTTATCTATTTTTGCCTTTTTCTTTTGTTTGAGATTCGAATAGGAGATCAAATCCAAATTAAGGTTGTGTTTTCACACTTTTGGAGATATTTTGTATTGATTGTGATACTTAATACAATATAGTAATAATAATTTCACA
Organism: Glebionis coronaria; assembly: GCA_025667525.1. NCBI lineage: Eukaryota > Viridiplantae > Streptophyta > Magnoliopsida > Asterales > Asteraceae > Glebionis > Glebionis coronaria. Next base: position 289,520,282 of record CM046874.1, on the reverse strand, counting down.
AGAAAAACCAAAAAACCCGATAATACGTATTAGTAGATTTCTACTAATACATATACTATTTATGGTTAATATTAAAAACAACAAGACAAATTAATCACGACACACCTCCCCGGCAACGGCGCCAAAATGGTTGTGGTAAATTACACCTTTTAGGAAAAAGGCGTAAAAGCAGTAAGTATTAAGTGATGATTTAGGAAAATCAAACACTAATAACCCAATGAAGTTCGTTTCCCAAGAAGGTATATGTGTGTGAGTAATTCGTAATTGGTTTGAGATTAATATTGGATTGAAGGGGATGAGAAAAGAGGATGACGAAGACGTGAAATTAATTACTACTACGACTAAACGTAAAACCGTAAAATGAGCAAAAATAAAAATTAATTCTAAAAATTACCAAAAGTTCACCAAAAATCAAAATAAATAAACTAAGAGTTTACCAATGATCGAAACTTTTTCAAACCTTTTAATTAATTAAATATTAATTTTTAAATGCTAATTAAAGCCCTAAAAATCAAATTGATTATCAAAAATCCCAAATAAAGATTTTTAAATTGGTATACCTCTAAAATGACCTAAAAAGATTAAAAACTATTTTTATAAATTTTTAAACTAAGAAAAACTATTTAAAATGATTTAAAAACTATTAAAACATAAAATAATTATAAAAATTAATCTAAAGATGATAAAATTAAACTAAGAGTTGCAAAATTCCTATTTTAATGTATTAAAGCTAATAAAAATATAAAAGTGCAAAAATGTGAAATTTGAAAAATAATAATAAAATAATATTTAAATAATATTAAAAATCCAGAAATTCTAAAAAATTCTAAAAACTTGCAAACTAGTTTATTTTAACCTAAATAATCAGAAAATGAAAGTGAAATTACCAAATTACCCCTATTGCGCCCTCAAATGGGCCAAAAGCAAATTCAGTCAACCTTAATGGGCTTAATGGGCCCAAAAAGTTAAACTTGGCCCAATTGATTTGGAAAAGCCCTATCTGACTCAAAATTTAATTATAAGCACAAAACTCTGAAGGCCCAAAAGCTGAAAATGAGCTTATCACAGGTTAATGAACACACAGCTTATTCTTATTGGGCTAATAAGCCCATTAAGCAATAAGCCAATGCCATAAGCTCTAATTTGACACACAACCTTCTTTTGGGATATTAAGGAGATCTGTAGAAAGAAATTTTGAAAAAGCACACTCAATAAGCCAGAAATAAGCAAAGAACAATTCCACAAAACGACAAAATAGTCTGGATAGAGTTCTAGGCTGTTTCAGAAGCTCTAGTTTGTTGCAAAAGTTCACAAATAACTTAACTAAGACTAATCAACAAAGAAAATCCCAATAAGCCAAGTAAAATAAGTTGTGTGAACCAATAAGAACTCTTTAAAAATAAGAAAACTTAATTTCCTAGTGAAAAGCTCTTATTAAGTTCTGATTTCTTCCAATATAGCTTAAAAGGTGAGATAATTGATGAAAAGTACAAAAACTAAGTTGTGGCACGTTTCAATAAGCTAAACTGATTAATAACCACTTTTTGCCTTGGTCAACAAAAGTCAACTCACTCCAAAATTCACCAAATTTGCATAACTTGATTATGAGATGGTATTAAGCTTGTTCGAAACTCATTTGGATCAAGTCTAGAGGTCTAGACCAATGAACTTAGCTAAACAGTTGGCTTACTAAGCTTCTTTTTAGCAGATTAAGCACTATAAACCAGTGGGCTTATTAGCTTGTGAGATAAGCAGCAAACAAAAGGCACACACCAAGTAATGCACAAGGAACGAAATACAAGCATGAAACAACAAGAATCAAACCAATTGCATCAAAATCTCATAGCATGCATTTGTTGATCTAAATGACCAAAAGTTGAAATTCAATAAGCTATAGACTACTCAATAAGCAACCAAACTCTAAAACCAGATGATGCAGAGTTGCACAACCAACAAATCTATAAGCAAACTAAGTTTTACACCTTAATTCAAACAAACAAACCAATTAGACCTGCTGATGTATTTGACTGAAAAGTGTTCAAAAACTAGCAACCTATGATTTTTAGTTATACCTTGTTTTAGACCTATCCAACACTTGAAACAACTTTCATATCAGCAAACAAATAGATATAAACCAAAAGGAGCCAAGCTCCAAGGCCCTAAGGCCTTTGAACCAGCATACACAAACAACCCTTAATCCACAACTTTTCAAAGCAACTTGTGATTTCTAAACACAACCTACTGATTTTATGATTCAAACACACTTCCTAGATGACTACTAACAGATTCAAGCACAAAAATCACAACCTCAAACACAAGAACACAAAATCACAGTCCAAATACCAAAACAGGCTATATCATGAAATTTTTAGGGGAAACTTAAGCAAGAGGCCATACATGTCCTTCACAACATCCTAGGAGGACCAACAATGCTCCTTGGACCTTGTTCAACAACTAGAACAAGACCAAGGTTCTTCACAAAGAGGATCAAAACCTGCTGATGTTCAAAGTAGAACAAGGTTTTGATGATTATGATTCTTCAACACAAATGAACAAACAACTCACCTAATAGCTTAAATCTCTTCTCAGGCTTGGTGTCAATAAGCTTGAAGGAGCTTTAGGTTCTTGGCTAAGGATTAGTACAAGCTTATAGGTAAAACAGAAACAAGGATTTCAAGGTTTTTGAACCTTTGAAAACCTATCAAACATAGACGTGCCTTAACCACAAGATTAAGGTAGGTCTATAACATCAAATGGAACTCAGATTTCAGCTATTCTAACACCAACTTCTATAAAACACAAAAGAGATTTCACAATTTTTAAGAAATTCAAATTTTATTTAAATAAAAAGTAATTACAAAGATAATAGCCAAAATCTGGAACAAAGGGACTCTCACAAGTTGAGGTCTCCTTTTATAGGCAAATGCTTACAAAACACTATTCATAAACCCTAGCTAGAAAATCCTAATATTGTCCCTGAAGTCTTCTAGATCTTTTGATGGAATGAGCTGTCCAAATTGATCCAAGTCGTTCAATTTTGCGTTGTGAGTAAGCAAGGGATAATAGCTGTTGATTTGGCCACGTGTCCTTACTTGGAGAGGAGGGTGTGATGTCACTGGGTTACGGGTTAGATGGCAGGGTCCATTGGTGAGTGGAGAAGAGGGATTTAATGTTGGGATGGGTTTCAGGTGAGGTGAATCACACGGGGAAACAACCAATTTAACTTTACCCTTTGTTGGTAAAAAGTTATTTCTTGGTTCATACGTGTGAACAGAGCCACGTTTGATCCGATTTTAGTGGGGGATTTGTGTTTGGCGCGTGTTTGTTTAAGTTAAAACTTTGGAAATGGCAATATGAGTCCTTGTTCTTTGGGAAAAGTGGCATAAGAAGAATTTCAGACTTGTAAACTCGTTTCCTTTGTTATTAAAGTTTCTGAATTCCCACATTGGCCACAAAAAGTTTTGGAAAAGGGAATTAGGGCTTTTTAAACTTTAGGCTAATTACAATTTCAGTCCTTATGATGTTTTATCCATTTTTAAAGGACTAGAAATGCAATATTCTTGAACTTCAAGGACTTATTTGGATCTTGGATTTTATGAAGGACCATTATTGACAATTTAGTATTGCTGAGGGACTAAATTTACCAATTCTTCAAACTTGGAGGACCTTTTTGTAATTTTGACAAACTTAAGGGACCAAACTTGTAATTATGAATTCACAAGGGTTTTAAGTGTCATTTCTTCATTCATTGAGGATCAATCTTGTATATCTTCAAGTCTTCAAGGTTTAATCTTGGATAATTCATGAACTAGGGCCCGGTTCTTTGTACGGCTTCGTTTCTCGTGTCCGTTTTTCCTTGTTTCTTGTGATCTTTTGTCTTTTTCATGATATCCATATCTAAAACACACAAATAAACAAATACAAGCATATATATGGTAATTTATGACATTTTAATGCATTTAAAGCCCGAAAAGAACGATGAGATCATGTATAAATGCCATCTCATCAATTATCTAGGCTTATTGCATGTTTCCAAGGTTACCAAGAAAACAACATATAGCCCACGGCTATATTGTTTTTCCCCACATGTTCCCATAAGATCTTTATGCTAGTTTTATGTTTATTATGTTAAGTTAAGTTCTTAACACTAGATCTAGGTTTTACATAGACATGCATGTACATTTAAAATCCATCCAAGGACATATATAGCCCACGGCTATATTTTTACACATAAAGTGTTTAAGTGATTGTTAGTAGTCCATTATACATGTATAAATACATATTCCATTATTTAAAACTTAGTACATAAATCATAGATGTCCATTTAATTATGCCGTGACCTTTAAGGTCATGGTTTTTCATTGTTTTAAGTTACACAAGTTTACTCATGAGATTTATGATTATTAGTTAACCAAAATCCCAAAGAGTGAGATTTGTAACCCACGGCTACATTTAAATTCACAAAATGATTGATATGATTTTTAATCAAGTTTAAACATAGAATACTAGTCATAGGTTTCTTTATCAAAAAAATTTAACCATGACTAATGGTATTCACAAATATGTCGTGACCTAGATGGTCATGGTTTTATCAAATCTTGATTTTTAACAAGTTTGTTACATGTGTTTATAGGTGGATGTTGATGCATGCAAGTAGAAATGAAGAAAACATAATGAGTAAAACCTTTCTTGATAAAGTTACAAAGGGAGATCTAAAGAACAAGGAAGATTAGGGATCTAATCTTGATGATGATGAAAACCCTAACTATAACCAAGTCGTGACCCTTAAGTATTCGGCTAGGGCTTGCTATAATGATTCCAAAGGTGAAGATGCTACTAAATGATTAGTAGTTAAGATGAGACAAAGATCTAGTGGATTTAATGTATATTCTTGGATGTATATGGCTTAAAGCCGTATGATTTGAGAGAGAAAGAGATGGGAGAATGAGATTAGATTTGCATGTGAGAATGAGTTGTGTGTGTATGTTTTTAGGCTAAAAGGGGAGAGAGAAGGGCAAGGCAAAAGGCATGATTGCCTTGGTAAGAGATAACATGCCAAGTGTTGGCTTTCCCCATACCAAGACAACTCTTCTCCTTCCACCTAGGGGGTGCCGTGTAAGGCTAACCAAAAAGGGAAGTGGGCTTGGACTTTGGCTTGTGTTGGGCTAGAGCACAAAGAGTACATGATCTTGGGCTAGTCCATGAAGGTGTAAGTATGCCTACAGTATGTGTACATACATACACGACTACATATACATGATGTAGTATTTTTTTCAAATCTGTTAAGTGTTGTATATACATAGTTAGTTATACATTTCATTACTTGTTCTCCTAGTTTTTAAGTACATGGTTTAAGTTATGTAACTTATTACAATAGAAAAGGATTGTAAAAGCATAAGTACATAATGGACAAGTTCACGCACACATCTTAAAGAAATATAACACATGAGTGAATGTTCTTAGGATCATTGGGTGAAACTTTATTACATTCAATCATGGTAAAATCATGGATTTTTTACAGTTTTAGTGAAATCTCAATTAATATGAACCTAAGGAATCATAACAATATTACTATGTCAACTTTTATTCCTAGTAAGGTTCTAATTCAATATCAATTTAAAAAATCCCAAATTATGAATATATGAACCCTAGAACAAATTAGAAGAAATTGAAAGAAATAACTTATTGATAATTGATCTTGGATGAAGGATGAGTGAAACCCACAAATTGGAATCAATTAATATTGAGTAATTGAAGGTTTTGGAAGATCAACAATGGTGGAAAATGGAAGAAACCCGTCGCTATATTGGAGAAGAGAGAGAGAAGGTATGTTAGAAAAAATGATTTTTGATAAAAAAAACTGGCACTTTAGTCGCAATCACTGGCCGCGGTTCCTTATCGATATGGAACCACGTATTTGAGCCGCGACGATAAAGAACCGCCTACTATAACACCCCCAAATCATATGCGCAGCGGAACTACAACATTTGGGTGTTAGGCAGTTATCATCACACATAAGCTATTTCGAATGACTCAAAGAGACTTAGAAATTTAAACATAAATTAAAGATTGTTTAAAACAACAAAGTCTACTGTTTTCCAAACCCCAAAGATAATACAAAACAGAGTCGCGTTTGGTCCCCATTGAATCTCAACCCAAAAGTACATTTTCGTTCACATGACATAATATAAAATATTTAAGTGCTAAAAGGGAGGAAAAACAAAGTAGACCGCCAAGCTACAACAACTTCCAAAGGTTGAGCGAATCTATAGTTTAATCAAATCATAGGTTGAACATAAGTATTAAAACCAATCATGACTATTCAATAGCACTGTCGTACTCACAATCTATTATTCAAGGATATTATCTTTAGCAATAGCTAATAATTGTGTTTAAGCTCGTGACACTAATCCGTTAACTCAATCACCCGCGTACATTTACCGGCATGATTAAGATGAAACCAGTGCCCCTTCTAAAGGCATTAGTTGCAATTATACCTTATTTCTTATCACAAGTTATCCGTCCGCAGAGGGTACTCAACGTACTAGCTCTCGTCTCGGATAGGGTCGTCAACCCCATAGTACTATCAATTGTATAAGCGGCTATCTACAACCCACACAAGGGCGAGACAATAGCTAATAGTTCACGAATTTAGGGACTTTTGCAACTAGGTACTCAACACAATTCAAGGCAACATTCGGGTCCAACAATCATTCATGACTTATGTTCATTTTCATTTAAATAGCATTGATCCCCCTCGCAGGTAAAAACATTTGAAATAAGTAAAGAGCGAGGCTATAGACTCACCTTGCGTAGTAGTAGTGGTTCTAGCGGAGACGTAACGAAAATATCACCGACGATGTGGATGCCCCCGGGAAATCAAATACAACACCTAACGAATAACACTTAATCAATAAACTCCTTCAAGTACTTTCAAGAACTGTATGTATATAATTAAAGTCACTCAAAGTTTGTATAAACTCACGCCAAAATTCCATACAAGTGATTATTACTAGACTTGTACTATCTATCTATGTAATTAGAAATATTTCAAATTTTATAACTTTGCCGGTACTTACCAAAAGTACGGGTTGTTTTCTATGACTTAAGCATTTCTGTAAAAGTCATTTATGACCTGTAGAAAACCAATTTTAAATCCCATAAAAAGTTTCCACTTTTATGACCCATTACTCGTTACATCACTAGACGTACCCTTTTCGGACTGATTTTGCACTTGTACAACGTAAGACTTGTTTGACTCATTTAAAAGACACCATTAGCTAATTTGACCATTAAGTATAAAAATAGACTCTAAAATGAAGGTTTGAAACCAATGAACAACTTTCAATCATTTATAAAACTCTATCTATGGTCCCCGAGATTTGACCCAAAACCAAACATAATTTCGGATTATGTTGATTCTCATCTCCCGGTACACGAACTTTCAAAATAGCATAACTTTTTACTCGTTTGGACTTAGAAGCTCTTCTTTATACCGAAAGAAAGCTTGAGACGAACCCTACAACTACATTCTAATCTTAGGACCAGTAAAAAAGTATAAAACCACGAAAACACCCTCTAGACCTGCTGTCCTAAAAACACCCCTTTCAAAACCTTAACAATCATCATTCTAACACTTCTCATCACTTCCTAAACCTATACCAACATCATTCAATCAATCTAACACAGCCTAACTACCCTTAATCACTTGTATGAACATTTCTCATAAAAACCCAAATCAAAAATTAGACATGCAATGTAATTAAACAATTTAAAAATGATAAAAACATAAATATGAATACATAGCCATCTTATTTAAGATCAAACACCCAAGAACACCCAAACCCCCAATAATTCCGTGGGTTTTGGGGCTGTATAACACCAAAGACATAAATCCCCATCTTGTTTAATTAATTATCTTCACTCCTAAACACAAGATTTAAACATACATTAAGAAAAATTAGATCAAAACCCACTTGTTCATAAGAATAAATTTTTGTAAAAATTAAAGATGATGCATGTGTGATATTATTGGTGGGATTCACATACAAGATGATTATAAACATGGGTCTTTGATTAGTTTTTCAAGAAATCAAGTTTTGTGGCGGTTTTTGGTGGTGGAGTGGTGGTGGCCGGCGGCTAGGAGAAAAAGGGGAGAGAAAACCCTAATTTTTGAAAGTAAAAATGAAGTGTGTGTGTGTTAGTGGTTCCTTTTGTAAAAATGGAGGGACCAATTTTGACATAGTAGCTATCTTTTGGCCTTAGTGGCAAATCTACTTTTAAAGAGCGGGATTATGACATACTAGTCGGTTTAAGATTTTACGAGAGTCGGGTTTCGTCCCGGCTACCTCAAATTACTTTTAAATGGTTCAAACGCACACAAAACGAATATTCATATGGTTCCGACTCGACTTAAAACGTAATAAAAATAAAAACTTCGAAAAACTCAAATATCGATCAATCGATAATAAAAGATAATTTTTGGGCATCCGTCGGTATCGTGGTCGTTATCGGTACTTCTTAAATCGTCAAATGTAAAAATTAAGGCCTCGATCATTGGTTTCAAATTAAAACGTCAATATATAACAAACGAAATTTCTTAAAAATTTCAAAAATATTCGTAAATTAGGGTAAAATAAATGACGTTGGGTTCGGGGTATCACATCCTCCCCTCCTTAAGGGAGCGATGTCCCGGCACTCTCCGGTTCTTATACTCGCATTTCGTACTACTAGAAAGATGAGGGTACTTCTTCCTAAAGAGGTCTTCACGTTCCGACGTGGACTTTCGGTTCGCGTCTCGGGTTCCATCACATCTTCACCATGAGTATTCTACCTTGTTTAATTTATTAACCTCTCGATCCATTATCTCCGTTGGTTCTTCTATGACGTGCAACTTGTCATCCTGTTGAGTTTCATTCGCTGGGGTAACTAAAGCGTTATCCGCCACACAAGTCTTCAAATTCGACACATGAAGAGTATTTTCATTTTCACTAAGTTCATCTGATAGCTCCAACTGGTAGGCAACTGGTCCAACATACCTTTGGCTCCACTTCTCTCATTTTCCCAAACGAATCACGCCTTTCCACGACAATACCTTTAACATTACCATGTCTCAAACTTCAATTTAAAACTGCTTCCTACGGTTATCAATTTCTTCTCACGGCTCCTCGCTATTAACAAATGACCCTCAATCTACACAATCCTTTCCGTAGTCTCTCGAATCCTTTTAAGTCCATTCAACTAACTTTTCCCTACTTCATTCTATCCAACTGGCGATCTACATTTTCATCCACAAAATGCTTCCACTGGTGCAGCTTCAACACTAGCACGGTAAATGTTGTTGTACAAGAATTCTATCAAGGACACACGTCGATCTCAACTACTACCAAAATCAAACACACACACTCGGAGCATGTCTTCCAACGTTCGAATCGTCCTTTCACTTGGTCCATCTATCTCGTAAAGAAAATTATTCATAAAAGAAAATTGCACGGGTCGCACATAACCCCATCGAAAACGCTCAGAATATTCGATACGAAGTAATTTATGCTAGTCGTACGAAATAATCTTATTGCAATATCACGTACATACAAACCTATTTCGTCAAAAACGAAATCATCGATATGGTAATCATTCGACGTATAAATAACTCTCTCGAAGACATCACAACCCAATCAAACACAAAGGCCATTATGAAACACATACAACCACATCACAACATGTTTGCAAAAATAGCCAAACCATGCAAGTTAATCAGTTCAATCAAGTTAACTCATGCTTGCTAATCAGCCAAGCCATGATAAATTAGGATATTTCACATGATTCTCAGATGAGTCCAGTCAAAAGGAAATTTGCAAGTTAAAGAAGGTTCACGAGCTTGCTAGCTATGGATGCATATCCAAAAAGAAAGAAAAATACATACATATGTCATCGCAGGGTACTCACACACGGATCCATACCCCAAATATATATATATATATATATATATATATATATATATATATATATATATATATATATATATATATATATATATATATATATATATATATATATATATATATATATATATATATATATATATATATATATATATATACATATATATATATACATATATATATATATATATATATATATATATATATAATATATATATATATATATATATATATATATATATATATATATATATATATATATATATATATATATATATATATATATATATATATATATATATATATATATATATATATATATATATATATATATATATATATATATATATATATATATATATACATATATATATATACATATATATATATACATATATATATATATATATATATATATATATATATATATATATATATCTATATATATATATATATATATATATATATATATATATATATATATATATATATATATATATATATATATATATATATATATATATATATATATATATATATATATATATATATATATATATATATATATATATATATATACTAGTGGCAAAACCCGTCCGATGGACGGGTATGACTTGTATTTTCGTTTAAATTTCTTTTATTTGTTAGATAGTTGTTTGTAAATTTAATTTTTAGTATAGTTATCTTTTAATGCACAATCACTGGGGATTGACTTGTATTTGTTGTTTAAGGTTTTTATTTACGAAAGTAATTGTTTGTTAGTTTTTTTTTGGGTAAATATTTGTTAATAAATTAAGAATGTTAGACGTTTATTATCGAGGGTAAATTTGAAACGCGTAATGAGGCATGATATTAAGCTTATCCCCTTTACAAAAGGCATAATTTTCGGGCTTCTCAATAACTATTTATATAAGCTCATATAAGCTTACCCAAACACTTAGTTTATGCTTATTTAACACACATGACATACTAAGGGGGTATTTCTTTTTCCCTTTGAACCACTTAATATGTTGACCTAACCCTTTGATCCTCTTAACAGGGTGACTATTAAAACTATGATCCCTTCATTAAGAGGTTAATTAAGTGGCTCAAAGATAGCCACTTAATTTAGTAAACACCCACTAAGCTCATTAGCACATATAAGCTTACCACAACACTTGGTTTATTCTTATTTGACATACATAAAGCTAATAGGTTTATAAGCACATCATACTATCTTAGCCAAACACTTTCAAAGAAGAGTAAGATAATTAACTATATTATCGAAGCATTACAACAAATAGGTTGACTTTTTACACTTATACAGTTTTTCACACTTTAAAATGTGTGAATTTGAAAAGTTCACCCTACCATTAGTGTTATTCGTGTGAACAAATTGGTTATAACAAATAATTTCACACATCTAAGTGTGAAAAGTTATAATAAACTACAATTTTATGTGTGAACTTTTTATTACTTAACACTTTTATATATGAATCTTTTAATACGTCATACTTATAAGTGTGAATATTTTAAAAAGTAAAGTTTATATTTTTTAAAATGTGAAGAAAAAACTTAAACACAAGACAAATTTGTTGTAGTAAAGTTAACACAATTATATATAAATTTAAAATAATAATAATTACTTTTCTTTTACTAAACGCCAATGAAACAACTTGAACATTCACTGATCAAATGTTGCAAACTTATTGGGTGTCGGGGTATCAAACTTTTGCTTGTTTTTTCCCAGCATTAGAAAGCTAGATACTTCTTACATCTCATTGACGGATCCCGTATCAAGCATCTAATTATGTTTTAATATTTTTTTGTTTTATAATAATTATCTATGCTAAAATTTTAGTCAATCAAAAATTCAAAAGATACTTTAGTATGTAAAAGTAATATTCTCCACGGAATATATTGCAAATAAAGAGTATTCTCCACGAAAAATACTCAACCGTTGGAACTTGTTGGTTAACTTTCTAGAGATGTTTTGCATGTAGCCCATCGGGTGGAGCCTCAATGGAATTGGAGGTTTACACTTTCTGTGATGATGCATGATTGCCTTTATGTATTCTCACCTTTTGATCCAAATGTGAGGACGTAAGCTGCATTTTGATCTTAGGTTGATGGTACAGTTAGAGGACATGTAATCAATGTTTTTAGACTCGGGTTGATCCGCCCGGCTTAACCGGTTGAACCGGTTACGGCCGAAAAAACAGGTCATATTGACCCGGGTTTCATATTTTCGAAACCCGGCTAGACCCGGCGGGTTTGGGGAGACCCGGATCAACCCGGTTCTCAAGACCTGGCCGGGTTTCGAATTTTTCGAGTTTTTTTTTTTAAAATTTAAATTTTACGTATTTGCGACGAAATTTTATTTTTACATATTATTTTGGTTGGTAAACAATTTATATTTTCAATACACGTAAGTTTTTATGGTTTTTATAAGTATAATTTTGTTAATTATTAAAAATATAAAAAGAATTTTTTTTAGAAAACCGGGTTAACCCGAGTTGACTCGGGTTGACCCGGACCCGGCGACTTGACCGGGTCAATCTAAGACCCGGGTTTTAAAACATTACATGTAATCACACCATTCCAGTTTAAAGTTCTCTTAACAAAAAAAAAGATGTACATGTGAGGTCTTTTATTCTAAAAAAAATTTCAATGTCGATGATGGACAAGATATTGTAAGAGGCTCACTCATTTTAGTGAAAGTGTATCTCCTCAATAGAAAATAAAAAATATGAAACCAAATCAAATAAAAATGGGTAGCTTTGAATTTTGGACCCACGTTGTCAGTATATCTAGAATATCGTTTCTTCTATTCTAGAAGAATGTATAGATTGCAATGTCGACAAAATGTACAATAATTCACAGTTTGTAATTTTTTTTTATTTCAAACTGTTGATATACAAACCAAGGTGGAGGTGAAGGGATAGGGACGCCATTCTTGCTTCGATCGTGGATGAATCAGCGTATGTATTTTCAGCTCTATATCGAGTTCCAACTTACTATATGAATCTGATTTTTGGTTTTCTAGCAGGTGTTCTCCACTCTTAGTTTCAGTGGTTGAAGTCATTTTACTAAACTTAATCGTAATTTTGACATTTTTGTTATAGATAAAGTTGCACAAGCTGTAAGTTACTTTTGATATTATTTTACTTTATATTGTACATATAAGTTAATAAACGAATTAACACTTGTCCTTGGTTCAATCTTGGTTGGTTCTTATATTTGTGAAGCTGTGGCCTTTTAAGTAGGTAGCAAGTACATATAACAAACCAGTAGTTTTATTGGAACAAAAAAATTGTAGAAGCAGCACAATAATCGGTGAGTAAATGGTAGTACTTATTGTAGAAAATTTGAATATATGGTTGAGGCATTACCACAACTAACGACTCCTCAAAATGTCTACATTATCAACATAAACACAAATAATATGATCGAAAGAACCTACTTCATACATGAAATGCGCCTTCAATAGAATTAACTGATCCTAAACCAATCTTATTCACTTCATCTTCAGAAGCAACAAACATTGACGACCCATGACCATCAAACGGGTCGACACTTAAATCAAAACATTCCTCTTTAGGGGCTTCAACTTTGACGTTCACGATTACATGATCATTGACATCTCTACTATTTTTAGAAGCAGGTATCTTTCTGGATGGAGAACGCTTTGAACCCTCTCTAAATTTAAACAATGGTTCACTGAGATAAATATCATCTTCCTATTCCTTTGACGTTAAAGGAACAGGCTCCGAAGCCTTACATTTCTTACTTTTACAGTTTTTCATCAGCTGTGACAATGTAATTTCCTCTACACCGGTTACAAACGAACATCTTGTTCATCCTTCGCAGATGGTCCTCCAGGGTGCGGACGAATAACAGCGCAACGTAGAGGTTTAGCCTGCAAACATTGTTTTTTTTACCATTTTATGAATTCGAATTATTAAACAACTAATAAATAGTTAAGAAAACAATCCTATTACAATAATAATAGAACTTAAGAAATTTGTTAGGGTGACTTTGTATCCGTTTTGTCTAGAAAGCTCATTCCCTTATTACCTAAAAGCTTTATATCTATTTTACTTTTGACCTATTGTAGTTTCTAAATCGAACCATTTATAACTAAATCTTACTTTTTCTATGGTCGGTTGAACATGTCGAATTAAGACTTTTTTTTAAACTCCATCTTCTTGTGTAACGTCTGAAGCTGCACCCGAAGAGTATGCATCTTCGCAATTTCTTTAAACACCTTGATACGACCATGTGGAAAGTACTGGAATTGCCCATAAAAGTGAACATATGCATATGATCACCAACTACAATATCCGTAACTGAATAAGGATTTATATAGATAAAGCTACAATTATAAACATGTTTAAAAAGCAATGTGCTTACGCATAGGTTTTATTACAGAATTGCGGAAACTGGCCAAATGGAAAGATTACCTTCTATAACAACTCAAATGGTTGGTGTTTACACAGAGGCTGCAATAAACATTTTATTTCTGATAGTTGGTCATACCTATTAGAAAAAGTGGAGGTGCAAATCATAGTCAATATAGGTTAGCCTGTATGACAATAACATGTCCGTTCAAAAAAAATGACAATACCATATACATGCATAGATTTCTATTCTAAAATACCTTCATATGACATGTCACATAACGGTTTTCATAATGAACTCCATCTCGTTGCATAATATCTGAAACAACACCCGAAGAGAACCCATCAGTGTCAACCTCATCAGGGGCCTACTGCGCTCATTATCATAATAAAGGTAGGTGTTGAACAAAGCAAATACCTTTGGCATGTGGGGCATCCATAATGCTTCCGTCCTACCAAGGTTCAACAGAGTGAGATCTCGATACAAATGATACTGGTGATTTGTGTTTTCTTGGATCCTGGTTGAATTTGACCAAATTCAATTCAATTGGAACAAATTAAAATCAAAATTTATCTTTTGAGAATTCATTAGAAAAGATACATCTAATGATGATTCCAAAGCAGGTGGGATTTTTAGGTGGATTTCAAAATGGAAATCAATAATCAAAATCTGTAAATGTATATAAAACTACTCCCTAATCAGTAAATGGATCCAAAACTGAAATCAATAATCAAAATCTGTAAATGGATATAAAATCGAAATCAATATAAACTTACCCCGTTTGCAGGGGAATTAGCAATTGGCATTGGAATGATGCTCTATTTAGATGCAGATGTAAAACCTCAAACTCGTAAGCCATACCAGGGTATATTACTACATTAGCAAAACCAAAAGTGGTAATACAATGTTGCTAATATAATCATCACACAGCCATATGGACCCATATATCTCAAATGGTTCGATATGGTTATATTGTATTATTTTCTTTCTTTAACTCTATTTGATCAGGCTTCATATGATCAGCCAATGCTTTTCGGGGATCAGTCAATGCTTTTCGGGGATCAGCCAAGGCTTTTTGGGGAATTCATGATATTATTCTCATTGGTAAGTAAGTTACATTTTTAAAATATATAACTGTTTGTGATACAATGCTTTTAACACATTCTGGTTACTTCTCAAGAATGGTTGGTCATGCATGTTCAAGAAAAATGGATCCGTAATGCTATAACTCATAAGTCTTAATAAGAGTTGATACACATCGATCGTATATTATGGTAGCGAAGCCTTATCACATCCGATTAATGTACATATGTTTGGATGATTATCAAAATAAAATCATTGTTGATATAGTAGAAGGATATTCCATTGATGAGAATGAACTGAATTACAGGATCTTAATAAACTATAAGAAGATACTAATAAGATATTTACCTTCCCTGCGAACACCACTGGACAATCACTGGTTCCTTCCCCACTGTTGATTGCGGCCATGCTTGCGTAACCAATGATCGGACCTGTGGAGGTAGTTCCAAATGTGACAGTGCGGCTGCACACATTCCATTCAATTCCAGGAATATAATGTCGGAGAAGTAAACTGAATGCCAGATGAGTTATTTTACGCTTATTCGACCTTGAAGGAGTAGCCTGGTTGAAATCCCCTGCAATATTGGAAAGAGGCTACAAAGTGACCATAAAGCCTTGACCATAGTCACAATCTCAGTTGCAATATAAAAGTCTCGTGAGTAGTTTTTATTTATACCTTAAGTTCCTATGTAGTTCTGCAATATCAGATTCTAAGTTCCACCTGCAATGAAAATGATTTATACTATGTGATCCGAAAAGAAATATTCTTGCGGTTCTTAAGGTGTGTGTCTCCAAACTTTACTACTTTTGAAATTTACTGATGTTATACATCAAGCAATGCTTCAATATTACTCTTTCACTAATAAGGTGTGTATGTCCTCTCTAAAAGTGTTTCCATAATTTTGAATAAGGAGTATCAAATTCAAACAACTTTATGGTTAGACGTGTACAAAGCTACATATACACTTAAGGTGAAACTTTGTATGATCAAAAGGGATGAATTACCTACTTGGAGAAAATATGATCGATCTGCACGAATATCATATTTGGCGTGTAATTGCTGACTAAGTCATACCAAGTATGCTATATCAGACCATACAAAAAAGAAGCAATCCGAAGCTATTTTGAAATGGTCGACAAGCATATTAAGGCTGCAATTATAATTTGTCCATCCTAGAAAAAGTGTAAGAAATTATAATTTTGAAAGTGTAATGGAAATAAACATACGCAGTACCTTAATTACTAATGTTCTTATGGAAATAAACATCATCATTGATAGCTTACAAAACATTTTAAGATCACCTAAAATGGTTTAATCCTAAAATCTGAAGCGAATAAATCTAGGATTGATGAAAGATAATTAATATATCTGGTGTGTGTTTTTATACCTTTCTTTGATGACTTCATTGGTTTAAGAGTAACAACTTGCAACTCTCCCTGCTAATGTGGAATTGGATAATGATGACAAAAAGTTGTGTCTCAATGCCCTACTTATATGTTACCTCAATTTGTTTTGCTCAGTTTAAATTATTGCTCATCAAATAAAAATGAAAAATTCTTATGCACACATTATATAAGAAATATAAACTGCCTACTTGTTTATGTGAAAACATGATCAAGGATCAATACACAAATAATAAAAGTAGGAAGAAGATACATATTGCCCATACCTGTTACATGACTTACATCCCTTATAACCAATTCCTTTTCTTTCTGTATTATGATTAGGAAGACGCTTGATACAGTTTACTCTTTCCCCTTACATAATCAAATAATTAAAAACAGGTATATAAGAAACTTCACATACTTTCTCTTCAAGCTCATTCTCCTCAGCCACTTCTATAGTGTTCCTTTGTTTGTCTCAGCCGCCTCATTTGTTTCTTCGAGTTAACATACTTTTTGGCTTCAGCAACAACTTCTCAAATCTCTGTAATAAAGACATAAGTTCGACCCACATCCCATTCAGTGCCACATAAAAGAACTAAAAATCTGATAAAGCACCCCTCGTAGCACATTTAAATCAGTTGTTCTGCCTTTCGTGCCTGGTATAGCATAATTTAGAGCTACATGAGCATGCACGTGTTCCAATTGTCGTTAAGTATTTGTGACCATCAAAGCAAACTATGTCCACACTAACTAATGCACATATTCACCACTCGGGTCCCATCAAATATAGGCTTCGTATGTCCCTATACCATGATTGAAAATAGAAAATAGGCAAGCTTGTCCATAATGACTTGTGAAATTCAGCGGGAGCATGTTGTGCGAAGAGAGAAGAGTAGCTTAAGAGGTTTAAAGAATAAATTGAAGAATTTGATGCTCGTAAATTGGAGCTTAAGTCCATCTGTGATGGTCTTCTCAAAGTAAACACAGTAAGAAGATAATATCACTATTATGTTGATCATTCATCTTATTGGAATCGTAGGACGCCGCTGCATTCTAGAGTCAACAACCCTTAGCTGCTAGAGAGAATTCATCAAATACTATCATTCCAGCGTGTAGAACTACTGTCAATGTAGAAAATCCATGTAAAGGGTCTTATTGTGGAGATTGTGAGAGTGACGGTTTGGAATCATTTCCAATAAATAACCTACCTCATCGGCAACTTTTTCATTGGGAGGGATATCTTCTACATCACTCTAATAAGTAACCCGATGATCTGACCTCACTCGTCTGAAACATCCCCTTGGTTCCATCCTGCAAGAAACACAAATAAATTAAACATTAATGGCATCATCCATTGTGTTAATGGGTTATTTGATGATAGTATGCTCGTATAATGTGAATTTTAATGAGAGGTCCAAAAGATATAGAGTGCGTTCTTTGAGAAATAGCCTTAGACGTCTTATTTAAGAATCTTGATGTTAATAGCCTTGGAGGTGATTCAAGAGGTACAATACAAGTTGTTCTTTTTTGTGATGGTAACAATAGGCCTAGTGAAATAGGAGGGTTTGGGACTGAATATAAAACGAAAGCTTCATAAAAATCAGTCACCATATACTATTAAAATAAGAAACAACTTTAAGCAGCTTTACAAAAATTACTTTCGTTATATCCTTTTAAACATATGCATATTTTATCTTGCTAAGCAGAATTCATTCACACGAATAAAATCAACATCACAGAATCTTTGTCATGTGTCCATTAGAAGGATTTGTTAAGACATGTTTAAGAGGATACAAATTAACTTTAATGAAGCAATATTGAAGGAATTATGGCATTTACTTATGAACAGGTCTGTAAGGAAAAAAAATGAACTTGCTGCATACAAAAATTATGACCAATATTGAAGCAATATTGAAGCAATATTGAAGCGGTACCTGGTTAGCTGCATGATTCTTGAATCTTTCTTGGTGTAACTTATGGAACCTGTATAGTCCTTGAGAATCTCCTACAAAAATATCATCAGATGGTTCAGAAGATAAAGCAACTAAAACGACAAAACTTTTGTTGTTGATATCCTCAAAGAATATGATCAAAGATTTCCAAACTATAAGTAGTGAAGCACACTGTAAACACTATTGATATATGTATCTTGCATATTTATTATAAAAAAACACTATTGATAGCTATAATAGAGATTCAGGTACGGGGTTCATGCAAAAAGCAATCTGACATAAGTAATACAATCAATAAACTAACCAATAGATTCAATTGTATCATCAATAATTAATAATTAAAAATCGAATTCTATCAGACAAGAAAATTAAAGATATTTCACTACAACAATTTTCTACCCTAGGGACGACTTATTCGTCCCTAGGGACGCCACTAATCGACCCTAAACTCCTAGGGACGACTAAGTCGACCCTAGGAGGTAGTGCCTAAAAAATCGTCTCTAGGATCCTAGGGACGAACTCCTCTTTGTAACCTAGGGACGACTTAGTGGGTCCCGCAACCCACTACGTTGAAAAAATTGACTAACCTAGGGACGACTCTCTTTGAAACCTAGGGTCGACAAAGTCGTCCCTAGGTTATAAATAAAAATAATCTTTTTCAAAATTTTTCTTAAAAATTCTTTTTTTTATTATTTTTAATAAAATCTTTTTTATAAATATTATGAAAAACATTTTCAGAAATTAAAAAAAAATTATTTATCACCCTAGGGACGACTTAGCCGTCCCTAGGTTTCAAAATGCCCAGGTTTTCAATACCTAGGGACGACTAAGTCGTCCCCAGGTTTTGACACATGGGCATTTTGAAACCTAGGGACGACTAAGTCGTCCCTAGGGTGATAACCTGGATGATATTTAATAACCTAGGGACGACTAAGTCGTCCCTAGGTGTACCTGGGGGCTAAAAAAAAACTGGGCTATTTTGCAGTTTCCAGATTTTTTTTCGGACAAAATCCACAATTCAAAATGGCAGAATTCGACAAATACAGAATAATAACAAATCAATAAACGTTACAATACCATATTATGATAAATTATCCAACGTCACGATACAATATTCATCAAATACACTTATTCAATCCTAAATCAAATGTTTCAAACGCTACAAGTCTCAAACTTTATTAAACATGCATAATAAGAAAAATACTACCACAACCTCTACTCCGCATCCTCGTTAGGTGAAAAGTCACCTTCCCCATCGTCACCCTCCTCGTCACCCCCCTCGTCACTCCCCTCGTCAATCCCCTCGTCATCGCCTGATAAGTCGTCACCACTGTTTTGTACATTCCTATCTCGACCCAACTCGTCAACGGACCGGTAATCGTGCTCATGGGGATTTGTGATTACACGAGAACCTCCGGGTATGGATTGTGAAGTAGAGCCGATCTCACAAGCCGAGTGTGTGGTGGGACGATAACAATAGTTAAATGTGTTATTGTTGGTGACGGGAGCAATAGGATAAGTGCCGGTATAGGGAGGTTGGAGTGGTTGGAGATTGTCGGGCAAAGATGGTCGGTATGGGTCGATGGAAGGAGGTTGCACTGGTTGTGCCCAAGGATAGGGGGGTTGGACTAAATGAGCCCAATCAGGAGCTAGGGTGGGCATAACAAAGGGTCGGGGCAGGGGTACAAAAGTAGGAGGTCTAATTGGGTGATCAGTATTTGAGTTGTAGTTCTGGAAAAACTCACCCAATTGACTCTGATATTGCGCCATATGCTGGTACGACGTTTGACTATATTGTTGCGCCGCATCTGCCTTTAACGCTGCCAAGTAAGCCCGTTGCTGCGCCTCCTGATTCTCTTTCCTCAGCAGCTCCATCTATCGCTCATTTCGTTCTATCAATTCTTGAAATTCACTACGAGAGGGAACATCTGGTCGACGTGGAGCACCCCGCCTGCGATAAGTTACAACAACAATGTTTCATTATATACAACAAGACATAAATATGAACAATTGATTTACATTTTGTTTTATTGAGGATATATAACCTGCGAGTTGTGTTATTGGCACCACCCGGTAACTTTCTGCCTTGTCTCGACACATTTTGCTTATTTTGACTTGGCATGATTTGAGCCACTATTTCTTTATCAGACATGTGCGGGACTATACCGGCTCTCACTTGGTCACTGAGGGCTTTCATCTTTTGCTGGGAAAAAAAACGATTTAAAACAAATGAAATTAGTTACTAAGGCATGTAAAGAGTTATATATTACTTACATATCTTTCCTCGTTTTCTTTACTTTTAAACGTGCCACCACTTGAGTGCCCCTTCCTCCATGTTTCAACCAGGTCCTCGTAAACCCCTTCCTTGACTTTCTGTAAAATCTCAAATAAATTAGTAACGAGCTATAATAAA
The DNA here is from genome assembly GCA_025667525.1 of Glebionis coronaria. NCBI lineage: Eukaryota > Viridiplantae > Streptophyta > Magnoliopsida > Asterales > Asteraceae > Glebionis > Glebionis coronaria. Next base: position 289,499,127 of record CM046874.1, on the reverse strand, counting down.
TAAACAATATAAACGCTTTTAAATAAATCACAAAAATTATAAAGAGTCTTACGTATTCATTCCTTCCTCGGGCGAATGGTTTTTTGCCTTGAGTGGTCGGTACCGTGTTTTTGGAACGATTAACGGTATTAACCTGACTTCTTGCCACCCTCTTTGGGTCTGACCACCACTGAACCAATTCAGCCCAATCACCTTCGGTTCTACTGTCCCACACACTCGACGGCGGTACATGTTCTTGTGCCAGTGCGGGCGTCTCATATTTCGAATAAAAATGTTTCTTGATCCTGTTCTTGTATTTTCTATACAGCAACCTCAGTTGGAGTTCCAACGCAAGCCTAACCCGAGTACACACCTCATACACACCACTGCCATACACCACCTCAGTACGATCATTGTACCATGGCTCGAGGTCGAAATATGTCTGCATAAAAACATATGAATTTAAATAAACAAACAAATTAAACATAACACACATATCTAAATGTCGATAACAATAACAATATAAGTAAAATAAACAATTTTCGCCTCAATTGTAGGATAAATATGAGCTTTATCAGACTCTGGAATTTCGTCCCATTCGCAGTTCAGGGGAAGTGACCGGATTAATTCCCCCATAAGATGAGACAACAATGATGCATAATTGCCCAGAAAATGGAAGGTTTTCAGATCTTTAAATTCAAAGCCAATTGTCAAAGGTTTTTCGTTATTATTTTTGTACGCCGTCCTTAATTTTCCTAGGTTGGTCACAAAGCGTTGATTTGCAGCTACAAAAGATATGTTATTTACTCGTAAAAATTCAAGTGACATAAATTATAAATATCAGTGTTATAAAAAAATATAACGATTTCTTACGCTGGTAGTGGGCCGATACAGGACGTGTGGGCCGTCTGGGTGGACTACCACCAGCATCCCCACCGTGTGACCTAGGAGCTACACATGCCATCTGTAAAATAACAAGTTCATATCAGTATACACATTTTATCAATATACACATTTTAACATATAAAAACATTTTCATTAAAAAACAAAATTACACAATTTAATTAACCAATTAATACTAATACACAAATTCATATCAATATACACATTTTAACATATAAAAACATTTTCATTAAAATACAAAATTACACATTTAAACAAATAAAAACAACTCATCATCATTTAAACGTATAACAATTGTTTCATTCAAACAACAACTTAAGCATATAACAATCGTTTACAAATAAAAAATTACACATTAAAGCATATAACAACTGTTTCATTCAAAATACAACTTAATATCAATTGTCATCATCTTCAGAATCATCGCTAGATAAAACTTCTTGAACATCATTATTAGGGTTCACTTCATCATCATCCGACACTAAATCATCATCATCAACATCACCAATGACGTGTGCAACTACTTCATCATCTTCAATATTAATAATATCATCATCAACCGGTGGGGCGTCCACTTCCGTTGGTTGAGTATTTACACTCAAATCCGTAATACCCAAATTAGGCAAAGCAACAGACAGTGTAACATCTGATGAACTGCTACCATGTATAACATCTTCATCGGACTCTACCACATCTCGATGATAAACCTGTTCGACGACCTTCCAATGAAGCGGTCGTCTAGCAAGGTCTTCAAGGTAGAATACTTGTGTTGCTTGTGTCGGGAAAATGTATGGGTTATTTTGGTGAAATAGCCTATCGGTCAAAAATATGATGTATGCCTTGCTCAGTGTAAGAACGTCTGTTGCGTTTGGTGCAATTGGTAGGGTTAATTGTGTCAAACCATTTACATCGAAACAACAAAACCTTGCGGTTGCCGATATAAGTGAGCTCCAGAATTTCTTCGAGTTGACCATAATACATCTCTCCATCAACCCCGGGTGTTGAAACTCCGCTGCATTGAGTGGTACGAAGTATATCGCGTTCACGTACCACAAACTTCACACCGTTCACTATGCAAGAGGGGTATGTACATGAACTAATAGGTCCACATGCCAAAGAGAATAACTCGTCACTACAGCCCACACTCACTTTTTTTTCACGAGTCTACAAAAATGAGATACAAAAAGGTTTATTAGATGAGGAATAACTCCAAGGTAATATATCTAATGTATTTACCATGTTATTAAACCACGCAGGAAAACTCGTTTCCACATTATCAGGCACCTCTCTGCAAAGGTTCATGATATTAGCAGAAGTCATCGAGAAAGAAGAATTTTCAAAATTATAAAAAATAGGAAGAAACATACTCGCTGTAAGCTGAGATGTCGGCTTCGACTTCAGGACTGTTGTTAAGTATAAACCACGTAACTGCCTGCATGTCGTCATTAGTCATACGAGTTGGTTTGATTCCACCCGTCGGTGTGCATACGGTCCGGAACACCTCAAATTTATCTGGTTGTCCAGGCAAATCGTCTTCATTTCTGCCAAGGCGGTTAAATCTCGTCTCGACATCCTTAAGGTAACGCGAACAAAAAGTTAATGCCTCTTCTGCAACATAACCCTCAGCAATAGAACCTTCAGGCTTTGCTTTATTTCGTACATAATTCTTTAGCTTTTTCATGTATCTTTAAAATCGATACATCCACCTGCCGCGAGTAACGGAACCTAGAATAGCCTCATCGGGTAGATGTATAACCAAATGAGTCATTATGTCGAAAAAAGCAGGAGGAAAGATTTGCTCTAAATTAACCATCATAATGATCAATTTGTTTTTAGCTTCTTTCATGTCCTGCACAGTCAAACTTCGAGCACAAAGCTGCTTAAAGAATAAGCAAATGTCGATTATAGGTTTTGCAACGTCTTTGGGCAAGTATTGTTGCACTCCATAAGGAAGTAACCGATGCATCATTATATGACAGTCATGAGATTTCAAGTTCGTTATATTGTCATCATCAGCGGTCACTTTTTTCTTGAAGTTGGATCCAAAGCCATCAGGTAGTCTGACTCCTTTAATGAATTTACAAAAAAGTTTTCTTTTTTCTGGAGTGAAAGAGAACTTTGGATGAGGCTTATCGAACTTCCCGTTATCTTTTTTAACTAACCACAACTCCTTTCGAACTCCCATTTTTTCTAAGTCTAGCCTTGCCTTTGGAGTGTCTTTGGATTTTTCGTTCTGTAACAGGGTATTCAGTAAAGCCTCAAGGAAATTCTTTTCGATGTGCATGACATCGTAACAGTGTTTTAGTAGAAGAAAGGGCCAATACTCAAGATCCCAAAAGATAGAACGCTTACTCCAGTTCAATTCAACATCTCGATTTTTGGGGCGGTTCTCTTTGAGAATTTGTTTATGTTTCCCCGGTTTACGTTTAAAGACTTTACTAATCTGCAATTGAATATCAAGTTCTGAAAACTTTCTTGGTTTAGGCTTATTTTCGGGAAAACCGTAGAATTCCTTGGATTTTTTCCGATCTGGATGATTTGTTCTTAACTATCTTCTGTAACCAACATAAACGATTTTGCTGTTGATACGGATCGATGGAGTGTCAACATTACAAGTAGGGCATGCGAGGTACCCTTGCCCAGTCCACCCAGACAAACTACCTCGAGCTGGAAAATCATTGATGGTCCATAAAACCGCCGCTTTCATTTTGAAATGAGTACCCGTAGCAGCGTCTTTCGTCCAGACTCCCTCCCATAAATCTTTGAGTTCTTTAATTAGAGGCTGCAAGTAAACATCAATGTCCTTTGCAGCTGATTTAGGGCCGGGAATTAACATCGTCAACATTAAAGAAGTTTCTTTCAAACACATCCACGGTGGTGTGTTGTATGTTGTCAATATAACCGGCCACATGCTGTAAGTTTGGCTCATCATGCCATAAGGATTAAAACCATCAGCAGCCAACCCTAATCGAACGTTTCCAGGGTCACAAGAGAACTCAGGTTTCATCATGTCAAAATATTTCCATGTTTTGCCGTCACAGGGGTGATTCATTTTACCGTCTTCCTTAGACTGTCTGGTCGCATGCCAAGTCATCCACTTTGCTATGTCTTTTGTGTTGAACATACGTTGTAGTCTAGGTGTTATCGGAAAGTAACGCACCACCTTGTTGACAACTAATTGCGTCCCCTTTTTCTTCTTTGGGTTTTTCCATCTGCTCGCATTACAGATTGGACAAGTTTGCCTCTCCTTGTTTTCCGGTGATCCCCAATATAAAAAACAATCATTTATACAAGCATGGATCGATTCGTATCCTAACCCGATCTTTTTGTATGTCTTTTTTATTTCATAGTATGAAGACGGGAAATTGTATCCTTTACTAGGGGAACATGCCTTTTGGAGAAGAGCTAGAATTTTGTTAAACCCGGCATCAGTTATTTTGTGTAAAACCTTGATGTGCGAAATCTCTGATGTAAATTCCAATGTGGTCATATCACAACCCGGGTACAACTTTTGGGCAGACCTAGCGAGTAACTCTTCAAACTCGTTACTAGGACCCGATGTTTGGGTTGGTTGAGGACCGGTTGTTTGAGTTGGTGGAGTTTGAGAGGGTGGAGTTTCAGATGGTGGATTAGGAATATTATTTGCAGAAATATCTTCGAAGAACGCATCCATGTGAATTCGATCAGGTGAATGTGGTAATAGTGGAGGTAACGGAAGAATTGGTTCACCGTGATATATCCAAGTGGTGTAATGTTTGTCAAACCCGAATTTGGATATGTGTGCCTCAAGTTGGCCGAGGGTAACCAACGTTTCACGGTTACAACAATGACTACATGGGTAACGGAGCTTTAGTGAGATGGGGTGCAAAAATTTCTCATAATCCTGGATGAATCCAAAAAGACCATCTAAAAACTCATTGGAATTACGATTGTTTACAGTGGTCCAACTCTTATCAATTGTCATAACTGCGTTGCAAATAAACATACTCAGATAAATTATTTTTTTTATACGTAAAATGTCATACTAACAAAATGAATATGAACTCTTTTTTTTCTTCCTAGTGCAACTATGGAAGGCAATCCTAACCCACCTTTTGAATGTTTCGTCCCATATATGAATGCGTATAACCGGTTTACTATTTGAGTAAATTTCGGCAGCATTTCCCCTCTACTCCCCAAATATGTGTTTAAAGACATATTCGTAGGAGTAAAGGAGAAACACTGTCGAAATCATCTCAAATAATAAACCAGTTATACGCATTCATATCCTAAATGAGACGAAACATCAAAAAGCAGTCCCAAACAGGGGACTTTCCGAAATTAATTCCTAATAAATTAATTTCGGACGGGTTTTCTATAGGTTGATTAACTTCGGACGGGAATTTTCCGAAATTAATCGATAAAATCCTAAAATATTCCTAAAATTATTTACTACAAAAGACTAACAATCGTATATCATATATATATAATATAATAAACATATGCATAATATTAATTACACACCTCGGTCACGACTGGAATAAGCAAAGATAGAAAGATAGAAAAAGAGATCCGGATGAGGAAGTTGTCCTGACTGTCCTGTGACTCGGTTCCCTTCGACTGTGACTCGGGTCTCGGCTACGAGAAACATATAAAAAAAATTAAACTCATGCTAAATCAATTAAGCCGAAATCATCTATATATATATATTAAGCACTATATACAACGGAAATCAACTAATGCTAAATCAATTAAGCCGAAATCAATTATATATATATATATATATTAAGCCGAAATCAACTAAGCCTAAATCAATTAAACTTAAATATAATCCGAAATCATAAGGCAAAATATTAAGCCAAAATCACCTTTATTGGTGGTGGTGGCTACTGCTACTGTCGGTGGTGGTGGCTACTGCTGCTGCTGCCGGCGGCGGTGGTTGCTACTGCTGCCGCGACGGCAGTGGTGGTGGTGATGGCTACTGCTGCTGATGTGGTGGTGGTGTTGCTGCCGACTGCCGCAACGGTGGTGGTGGTGTTGTTGCTACCATAAAAACATTATACATTATACACCAAAAATAAACATTATACCAAAATTAAAAATAGAAAAATCAATTACCTTTAAAAATAGAAAAATTAAACTAGTGGTGGTGGTGGTTTTGCTACTGTCGTACAGCCGCCGACTGCCGACTGACTATGACCATCATCGCGGTGGTGGTGGTTTTGCTACCATAACAAAAAAAACATTATACATTATTACAATTCCTAAAAATTATAGAAAAATTAAACATTATAGAAAAATTATACATTATACAAAAATTAAACATTATAAAAAAATTATAAAAACTAATAATTAAACTAATAATTATACATTATTATCAATTACCTAATTTGATGGTGGTGGTGGAAATGAGACGGTGGTGGAGACGGAGATGAGACGGTTGGTCGGATTGATGGTGGGTGGGAATGAGACGGATGGGAGTGGTCGGATTGATGGTGGGTGGTGGATGGGAGTGGTCGGATTGCTGGTGGGTGGTGGATGGGAGTGGTTGAATTGATGGTGGTGAATGAATTGGTCGTCCCGGTTTTTTTTTTTAGCAATAATGAAGAATGAGATAGAGAGGATAAGGTGAGTTTTTGTAAATGAAGCCTAGGGACGACTTGTTCTTTGTAACCTAGGGACGACTTAGTCATCCCTAGGATAATAATAAAAACTTTTTTTTTTCGTTTATAAATAATACTTAGGGACGACTTTTGGAACCTAGGGACGACTTAGTCGTCCCTAGGTGTATACCGGGAAAACTTAAACCCAAAGCGGGTTTTTTAAAATTTCACCGAAAATTTCAACTTTTCCCAAAAAATTTGCTAAGTGTTGGAGGGTTTTTTTAGGGACGACTTTGTTTAATATTTAGGGACGACTAAGTCGTCCCTAGGTATTTTTCATACATTTAATATACATTTTACCTTCTATGTAATAAAATTAATAATATAAATTAATAATAAAAATCAAAATAAATTATTATAATTAATATTAAAATAAGTTATACTTAGTTTGTAATAATTAATAACCGACGAGTCCATATGCTACGGTTATACGTTATAGGTTCAACCGACGAGTCCATATGTTACGGTTATACGTTATAGGTTCAACCGATGAGTCCATATGCTACGGTTATACGTTATAGGTTCAACCGACGAGTCCATATGCTACGGTTATACGTTATAGGTTCAACCGACGAGTCCATATGTTACGGTTATACGTTATAGGTTCAACCGGTGAGTCCATATGTTACGGTTATACGTTATAGGTTCAACCGGTGAGTCCATATGTTAGGGTTATACGTTATAGGTTCAACCGGTGAGTCCATATGTTACGGTTATACGTTATAGGTTCAACCGACGAGTCCATATGTTACGGTTATACGTTATAGGTTCAACCGGTGAGTCCATATGTTACGGTTATACGTTATAGGTTCAACCGATGAGTCCATATGTTACGGTTATACGTTATAGGTTCAACCGGTGAGTCCATATGTTAGGGTTATACGTTATAGGTTCAACCGGTGAGTCCATATGTTACGGTTATACGTTATAGGTTCAACCGACGAGTCCATATGTTACGGTTATACGTTATAGGTTCAACCGGTGAGTCCATACGTTACGGTTATACGTTATAGGTTCAACCGATGAGTCCATATGCTACGGTTATACGTTATAGGTTTAACCGACGAGTCCATATGCTACGGTTATACGTTATAGGTTCAACCGACGAGTCCATATGTTACGGTTATACGTTATAGGTTCAACCGGTGAGTCCATATGTTACGGTTATACGTTATAGGTTCAACCGGTGAGTCCATATGTTAGGGTTATACGTTATAGGTTCAACCGGTGAGTCCATATGTTATGGTTATACGTTATAGGTTCAACCGACGAGTCCATATGTTACGGTTATACGTTATAGGTTCAACCGGTGAGTCCATATGTTACGGTTATACGTTATAGGTTCAACCGATGAGTCCATATGTTACGGTTATACGTTATAGGTTCAACCGGTGAGTCCATATATTAGGGTTATACGTTATAGGTTCAACCGGTGAGTCCATATGTTACGGTTATACGTTATAGGTTCAACCGACGAGTCCATATGTTACGGTTATACGTTATAGGTTCAACCGGTGAGTCCATATGTTACGGTTATACGTTATAGGTTCAACCGACGAGTCCATATGTTACGGTTATACGTTATAGGTTCAACCGGTGAGTCCATATGTTACGGTTATACGTTATAGGTTCAACCGATGAGTCCATATGTTACGGTTATACGTTATAGGTTCAACCGGTGAGTCCATATGTTAGGGTTATACGTTATAGGTTCAACCGGTGAGTCCATATGTTACGGTTATACGTTATAGGTTCAACCGACGAATCCATATGTTACGGTTATACGTTATAGGTTCAACCGACGAGTCCATATGCTACGGTTATACGTTATAGGTTCAACCGACGAGTCCATATGTTACGGTTATACGTTATAGGTTCAACCGGTGAGTCCATATGTTATGGTTATACGTTATAGGTTCAACCGATGAGTCCATATGTTACGGTTATACGTTATAGGTTCAACCGGTGAGTCCATATGTTAGGGTTATACGTTATAGGTTCAACCGGTGAGTCCATATGTTACGGTTATACGTTATAGGTTCAACCGATGAGTCCATATGCTACGGTTATACGTTATAGGTTCAACCGACGAGTCCATATGCTACGGTTATACGTTATAGGTTCAACCGACGAGTCCATATGTTACGGTTATACGTTATAGGTTCAACCGACGAGTCCATATGTTAGGGTTATACGTTATAGGTATAATTTAAATATGTATAAAGTTTTTTTAATATGTATAAAGTTATTTTTAAATATGTATAATTTTTTTTCTAAATATATAAATTTTTTTTAAATATATATAAAGTTTTTTTTAAATATGTATAAAGTTATTTTTAACTAAATATATATTTTTTTTTAAATATGTATAAAGTAATTTTAAATAAGTAAAGTAATTTTACTTAACCTAGGGACGACTAAGTCGTCCCTAGGATTTGAGGTCCCCACTTTCATTTTAAACTTTTTAAAGGAAATATATTTATATTAATTTTAATTATATAAAAAAGATTTAAAAATGGGAATAATAAGTTTATTTAACCTAGGGACGACTAAGTCGTCCCTAGGATTTGTGGTCCCCATTTTCATTTTAAACTTTTTAAATAAAAAAAATTTATATTAATTTTAAATATATAAAATAGATTTAAAAACTGAATATTAAGTTTATTTATTCTAGGGACGACTTAGTCGTCCCTAGGTTTTGTGGGCCCCACTATGTCCCCTCAGCCCTTTTGACCAAGATTTTGTTGTAAAAGTGGTGGGTCCCCCTTAATCTAGGGACGACTAAGTCGACCCTAGAAAAAGGGCGACCCTAAACTCATTTTTGTTGTAGTGTATATGTATCCTGTAGCAGCTGTTATTCCTGACATTCCTCCGCCTATAAAGTGCAAACAAACATGAATAAACCATAAACCTAAAAAAGGCGTACCTGTTGTTTTAGGATTCATTAGAGGCGTTCACCATTGATTTTATACTCAATCATCGAGATTTAGAAAATAATATACATAGCTTTTTAGTGATTGATTAGGGTTTTGAAAAGAGATGCATGGTTTTAGGATTAATAGAAGATACGATATCTGGACGTGAGAACCAAAACCAAAACAGAAGAGTGCAAAGCTCATTCTAAAAAAACATTATCGCCAGTATATAGAGAGAAAAGGGAGTCGTCTTCTTTTTTTGTGAATAAGATACGAATTAAGGTTTATAGAAAAAAATATATATAAGAAAAGCGGATCGTATCCGTGATCAAGTGATTTTAGAGTTTAATAATTTATTTTTTTGTTTTATAATAAGAACTTGTGGCTTGCTCCATTGGTTAACATGCTTGTTCTTGAATTAGTTGACCCGTGTTCGATCTTGCCTTGGACATTCATAACTTTTTGAACAATTCCGAATTTATATGCTTAGTTTCCTTCATTGCGATGACATGAAAATTTGATAAATCTGAATCCGGAAATTTGTTAACAAAAATAAAAAAATTAAATATTGAAATTACTAAAAATAATTAGTGATGACTGGGATTAGTAGCCTGATTAGTGACGTGGCAAATCCCTCCTGTTATATATAATGTAAAGATATATATATATATATATATATATATATATATATATATATATATATATATATATATATATATATATATATATATATATATATATATATATATATATATATATATATATATATATATATATATATATATATATATATATATAATACAAGAACACCATCTTACTTCCGTCCCAAACGTGGTCAAAATCTCAATAAGCATCATCGTTCACAGTTAAAAAAAATATTACATGGCATGTGTTCTCCATGATCGGACTTCATTGGACAATGTCGTCTCAAGTTCTCACAACTTACGATCACTCGACCAGATCACTTACCACATAAATCCATAAAAGGCAAGGGTTTACCACAAAAACATCAACTATGGCTATCTATCGTTTAAATATCGATGATCAAAGAAAATCGTGTCAAGCAAAGAGGATTCCTTACTTTGAATAAACGAAGACGACAATTGGAATGGTCTTCCAATTACCGATGCACAGTTGGTAAACTTCAACAATTTATCATGTGTCGTTGTCATATCAAAAGAACAAGAAAAGAAGCAAATAAAGTACGATACATTCGATGTAGGAGAAGTCTTCGTCATTTCCCTCAGAGTTACTCAAACTCGGATTTCCTCTACTTCGGAAGTCTTCTATTTTTGTTAAAATTTCTTCTTAGTGTCGGTATGAGCCCCTTTGGTATTTCATCAACACCCTCGTGATTCCGATGAAATTCGCATGTTACATTCAACACATAAAACATTTTCCAAAATTACTCGGTCAAGGTGACTTGCCAAGTCAACGCCAAACGAAAGAAGAGATTTCAAGGAATACAAGAAAATTCAAAATTTTCTTTAGGAATCAGAGAGAATACGATTACTTGTATAAGGATCCACCATTTTTAAAACGTTCTCATCCAAACATTTATAAAAAACACTACCGGTTTTAAAGATGACCAATGATTTGAAACTACATTGCGCTTCCTAAACTATGCATAATTAGCTAGATCATGCATACTTAAGGACCAAGCAACAAAAACCAACAAAATAGGACTATTCCCTAATTATGCATAGTTAGCTAAGCTGTGCATGATTGAGGATCGAGTGACGACACAAACATTACTATTACACACCAAACACGACTATGAAAGTTTTCGACCTAGTCTTCAAAATAATTAAATCGTTTGAAATGGAATTTGAAATGGGAAAAATATTGCTACCATCGTTTTAAGGAACACATCAAACATTTTTCGTCTACTTTGGAAACATACATTACTTTACCTATTTATGAGAAAAATGAATAAATAATTAAGTAAATAAATCGACACCATTTACATTTGGTTAAACGAAACATTTCACACTCATACATATTTTCAAAATAGACTACTCACCAATTAATTGTAAGGTGGTTCAGGATTAAAGATCATTGCAAGCACAAAAAGTAATAAAATCAAAAATCAATGAGACCAAACTAGGTAAACAAGCAATATAATTGCCAACTGAAATTAACTACATTAGAAATGAAGATACTTTGAAGATATGACAAGAGTTTCAGAATAATCAATGGCAATCTACGAATACATAGAGTAAAAATTGAATATCAACACAAGCATCAAAAATAAAACAACGATCATAATTCCCATCAACTCAAGTTGCACACACATTCCACCAAGGGTATACGGGGAGAGGAGAATAATCACATGGTCGAATAGAAACAATTTCACCAGGAAGGTCGAGTTCTTTCACCTCTACATTTTGGTAAAGCGGATTCGCCTCCTCGCTTTTGTTCAATATAAATAAATAACCAATTTAATGAAGATTTATAGCATCATTCAAGTAAATACAAAATTTTAGGTTCCATTAACCGAAAGAAGAAAAGCTACGGCGTCCATAAATAGGACAAAAATACACTGGGTGACATACCCTCATTATCATGTAATAGTGAACTAGTAATTTAAAAATAAATAATATAATAATGGTTTCATACCATGGAAAATATTAAAACGAGAAATCACAGGACTACCTAAGTTTAGATATAGGCTCACAAAATCGAAGAAGGGATGTCGTACTATCGAACCATCGTGACTCAAAACATTAGATATGCATCTTAAGAAAATAATACAAGTAGGCGTGTGTTGGGTAATCCATTTTCATTTTCTAATTAATGTTACCATGTACCTTGTAAAAGCGAGCATTTAAACATTTTTAATTTGTGTTACACCATTAAAGAATTTATACCTTTCATTTTTCAATCTTTACGAAGTTTTCATTTCTGGAAAAATTTCAATCTCACGGAAATTATTAACATTAGTAGATGCGGTGACTCGGTTATCATAATCGACAAATCATTAGGTTTGAAAATCTCCATACTTGTGTCAAAATCTCATTAATGTTCATATCTTAAGTATCAAAAACGTATACAGTAAGAATTTTCAAAGTTTTACATTATTATTATTACGACTCATCTTATTACGTATATACAAATATCCATCATGACTCAAACTAGTCCAATTAACTCTTAAAATCAACCTTTGAGTTTTTATTATACATAAGTCTTCCTTAAAACTGTTTTGTTAAATCATATTCGCGCAATTCGACTCAAATGATAAAGAGGTTTCACGTGGTATTATCTCGGATACTTACTGATTTTAGTCGACACTTGAATCTTGATAATAATAAAAAAATAATAAATAATTAAGATGCTTATTTCAATCATTCAAAGATATATAAAATTCAACTTTTAATCATTAGTCCATTATCAAGTGATTTTTAACATTAACACATCTCGTAGCAGAATAAAATGACGTTCCATCAACGTTCAATCATTCCTTTCAAGCGTTAGAATTTCTCACTTAAAGTGTATACTTTAAATTTTATCCCAGTTTATTCACTACAACAAGTGACGAATTCCAGTTTATATCAATGCATATGTAAACATAACCTTATGTTTAAAATAAAACCAACTTTACAAAGTCTCTAGCTCCAAAATACGTGGCCAATTTTTCTACTCATTTTATGTATTAAAAGATACGTCAAAAGTTTACCATAATGACCCAAAAATTAATTCATATCAAACCTCAAGCCGTCTATACTCGATATTCATATAGTTAATCCTTATTAATAACTCCTATTTCAAATTAAATTAAACAAATTCTTAACAAATCCATCACAAGCTTCCAGTATCAAATTATTAATATATGAAAACAAGGATTTTACGAGTAATACAAATTAATTATTACGATTTACCAACCAAGGTTGAAGGAAAAATAATTTCACATTGTCACTTTACTCTCTATAAGAGTTTTACTTGTTACAAGACGTATCATAGGTCATTTTTATCCAAAAGTTTCATTAACCAAATATTAAATATGTAAAACACTTTATGTTTAAATAAATCAATCAACAAAATTTAATGCTTATTTAACTCACACAAATGTCGTACCTCGTCATGTATAATATTAACTTCAAAATAATGAAACAACAAAACAAAATGAAATAAACAGAACGAGAATACGTATGTCAACTAAGTGTTGTTATCGGCCTCGGATGAGTCTCAACATCTTACACCACAAAATTAACACAAACCAATCAAAATTAGAGTTATCGCGATTTATCACAACGCTAGTCTATTTTAAAACACATTTTTAAATTCAAGTAGGATGATAAAAACAATTAAATGGCGATACTCCCCAACCACGTTTCATAATATACACACATGATTCGCCGCCACGATGTACGCATCGTTGATTATAATTCGTCTATTGTTATAGTTACGTGAACTAATATATCAAACCCATAAGGGATAAAGGAAATACAGTAATACGTTAGTAATTTACGTTCCAAAAAGGTGATGTCCCAAAATGACACATCACGGTGCGATAACGACAATCGAGATCAATCTAGTCAATATACAATATGTTACGAAGAATTATTTACGTATCTAGAATATCAAACGAGGTTCACACTCGGTTATTCGAACAACAAATTAATTATCAAGATTGATAATTAGCGGTGAGGCCGAATTCTCAACAAAACCGCATTTTAAATGTACGAAAATCACGCAAGGACCATTGCTTCACGTGCAATGCCTAAAAATACCATAGTATATACATATTTATACATACAATCATTCCTACATACACATAGGATCACAACGCAATGTTGCCATGTACTACAATGTAACCCGTATGCCAATTACATGCAACATATATGATAGTCGTATAAATGTTTGCAAAATTACGATATTAAGTACTCGACGTACACAACAATATATCTCAATATATATCATAGTATTTACTTACTAAATGCTAGGGAATTCATATCAATTTTGAGGGATACATCTAAAATATAAAGCAATGCTAAAGAAATCTTACCGGAGCCATGCAGGATAGTTGTGTGCTTGGACAATTTCTTACGACACCAAAAGTTATAGTTTAGGATTTTTCAAAATGACCTAGTTCTCTATAACTCATGGCTCTGATTACCAATCTATAACACCCCCAAATCATATGCGCAGCGGAACTACAACATTTGGGTGTTAGGCAGTTATCATCACACATAAGCTATTTCGAACGACTCAAAGAGACTTAGAAATTTAAACATAAATTAAAGATTGTTTAAAACAACAAAGTCTACTGTTTTCCAAACCCCAAAGATAATACAAAACAGAGTCGCGTTTGGTCCCCATTGAATCTCAACCCAAAAGTACATTTTCGTTCACATGACATAATATAAAATATTTAAGTGTTAAAAGGGAGGAAAAACAAAGTAGACCGCCAAGCCACAACAACTTCCATCCTCGCATGCTCCGCTACTATCAATCTTGGTTACCTGAAACACATGCTTAAAACCATCAACACAAAGGTTGAGCGAATCTATAGGTTTATCAAATCATAGGTTGAACATAAGTATTAAAACTAATCATGACCATTCAATAGCATTGTCGTACTCAAAATCTATTATTCAAGGATATTATCTTTAGCAATAGCTAATAATTGTGTTTAAGCTCGTGACACTAATCCGTTAACTCAATCACCCGCGTACATTTACCGGCATGATTAAGATGAAACCAGTGCCCCTTCTAAAGGCATTAGTTGCAATTATACCTTATTTCTTATCACAAGTTATCCGTCCGCAGAGGGTACTCAACGTACTAACTCTCGTCTCGGATAGGGTCGTCAACCCCATAGTACTATCATTTGTATAAGAGGCTATCTCCAACCCACACAAGGGCAAGACAATAGTTAATAGTTCACGAATTTAGGGACTTTTGCAACTAGGTACTCAACACAATTCAAGGCAACATTCGGGTCCAACAATCATTCATGACTTATGTTCATTTTCATTTAAATAGCATGTATCCCCCTCACAGGTAAAAACATTTGAAATAAGTAAAGAGCGAGGCTATAGACTCACCTTGCGTAGTAGTAGTGGTTCTAGCGAAGACGTATCAAAAATATCACCGACGATGTGGATGCCCCCGGGAAATCAAATACAAAACCTAACGAATAACACTTAATGAATAAATTCCTTCAAGTACTTTCAAGTACTGTATGTATATAATTAAAGTCACTCACAGTTTGTATAAACTCACGCCAAAATTCCATACAAGTGATTATTACTAGACTCGTACTATCTATCTATGTAATTAGAAATATTTCAAATTTTATAACTTTGCCGGTACTTACCAAAAGTACGGGCTGTTTTCAAAGACTTAAGCATTTCTATAAATTACAAGAAAATTTTTAAAAATCCCTTATGACCTGTAGATAACCCATTTTAAATCCCATAAAAAGTTTCCACTTTTATGACCCATTACTCATTACATCACTAGACGTACCCTTTTCGGACTGATTTTGCACTTGTAAAACGTAAGACTTGTTTGACTCATTTAAAAGACACCATTAGCTAATTTGACCATTAAGTATAAAAATAGACTCTAAAATGAAGGTTTGAAACCAATGAAAAACTTTCAATCATTTATAAAACTCTATCTATGGTCCCCGGGATTTGACCCAAAACCAAACATAATTTCGGATTATGTTGATTTTCATCTCCCGGTACACGAACTTTCAAAATAGCATAACTTTTTACTCGTTTGGACTTAGAATCTCTTCTTTATACCGAAAGAAAGCTTGAGACGAACCCTACAACTACATTCTAATCTTAGGACCTGTACAAAAGTATAAAACCACGAAAACACCCTCTAGACCTGCTGTCCTAAAAACACCCCTTTCAAAACCTTAACAATCATCATTCCAACACTTCTCATCACTTCCTAAACCTATACTAACATCATTCAATCAATCTAACACAACCTAACTACCCTTAATCACTTGTACGAACATTTCTCATAAAAACCCAAATCAAAAATTAGACATGCAATGTAATGAAACAATTTAAAAATGATAAAAACATGAATATGAATACATACCCATCTTATTTAAGATCAAACACCCAAGAACACCCAAACCCCCAATAATTTCGTGGGATTTGGGGATGTATAACACCAAAGACATAAATCCCCATCTTGTTTAATTAATTATCTTCACTCCTAAACACAAGATTTAAACATACATTAAGAAAAATTAGATCAAAACCCACTTGTTCATAAGAATAAATTTTTGTAAAAATTAAAGATGATGCATGTGTGATATTATTGGTGGGATTCACATACAAGATGATTATAAACATGGGTCTTTGATTAGTTTTTCAAGAAATCAAGTTTTGTGGCGCTTTTTGGTGGTGGAGTGGTGGTGGTCGGCGGCTAGGAGAAAAAGGGGAGAGAAAACCCTAATTTGAAAGTAAAAATGAAGTGTGTGTGTGTTAGTGGTTCCTTTTGTAAAAATGGAGGGACCAATTTTGACATAGTAGCTATCTTTTGGCCTTAGTGGCAAATCTACTTTTAAAGAGCGGGATTATGACATACTAGTCGGTTTAAGATTTTACGAGAGTCAGGTTTCGTCCTGGCTACCTCAAATTACTTTTAAATGGTTCAAACGCACACAAAACGAATATTCATATGGTTCTAACTCGACTTAAAACGTAATAAAAATAAAAAGTTCGAAAAACTCAAATATCGATCAATCGATAATAAAAGATAATTTTTGGGCATCCGTCGATATCGTGGTCGTTATCGGTACTTCTTAAATCGTCAAACGTAAAAATTAAGGCCTCGATCATTGGTTTCAAATTAAACCGTCAATATATAACAAACAAAATTTCTTAAAAATTTCAAAAAAATTCATAAATTAGGGTAAAGTAAATGACGTTGGGTTCGGGGTATCACGCCTACAGTGGCGAATTTTTATCAAGGAAAATCAAAGAATTTTTCAAAACCAAATTTTTTCTAAAATCTTTAAAATATGTCTTAAGCCTTTAGTAAATCATTGGACCACCACAACACTAGGTAATATTGCCTTAATGAAGGATTACGAGTTGAATCGAGATAGGAAAAGACCGAAACAGACAAACGACTACTCGTAGCAAAGAAGCAAAGAGAAGAGAAGTCAAGAGAAGTCAAGAGAAGTGAATCAAGATCAAGAACAATGCTCAAGAGACAAATGACAATCTTAAAATTAAGGAGACGAAGAGCTTGTGTCATATAGAGTGGTTTAAGACATGCCTTTCCGGCGAAAGTCTAAACGGCTTTGGTAATGAACTATACCAAGCAATTTTGATACATAGAATAAGATCAATTTCAAGAGTATTCTTACTCTACTTCAAAATGTGAGCAAAGTAAAATTCACTTTCTCTCCCACATCGGACAATTATTATTGCTAGGATTTACAATAACTATATCCTTGGAATATTTTAATTCCAAATGTGTAAAATCCAACTACAACTTGTGAAGTAGTTTGGTATCTCAAGGGATTCATCAATCATCCTAGAGATGAGCTTAATTGCAAAAGTTACACATGATATAGGGCCTACTAACCGTAAGGGTGCAAACCATGGAAATCATGCTTGATACTTTAAGCTTCTACTAAATCACTCTACATCTCCATAGTGAGTCAAGTATCCAAGCAATGAAGGTTTGAGATGGAAAAAAGGAAAGAATCACAAACCACAAAAAAATGTCAAGGCAAGGATGCCAAGAACAAGCATATAGTCAATTAATGATCAAAAGAATGATCAATAGGGTGTGTGGAAGAACGAAAACGTACCTTAGCCACAAAATGCATTCCAAGCTTTCAAGGAACCAATGCAAGGCCCAACCATGACTAAAGTGACTACTAAGGCTTCAAGGACTAGTATCACTTCCATCCATCTTGATATCATCATTTAATTATATTGGAAATAAAAAAAGATGAGTCTTCCACAAGTGTAAGTGACTCAATCCACAATCAATAAAGTGATTGATCTTCATGAGTACCTACACATAACAAGATGCAAACTAGTAGATACATTTCAAGAGTAAATCTAAAATGCATAAATAATACTAATCTAAATGAGATGCAATATTACCAATTAAAAGGCCTATTTTCAATAAAAGATAGTTTTGACCAAAGAAAAAGTTTAGTACAACTTAACCTTCTAATTTGAGAAGACAATGGATCGATCCAAGTTTTAAAGTACAATATACTTCAAAGATCTTGTGTCAGCATCTCTCTAATACCAATTGTAGAAACTAGAAGGGGGGTTGAATATTTTCTCTTCGGTTTGTCTCCTAATTAAAATTCCTTTCAATTAGGTGAGTGTCAAAACCATCTTTTACTAGAAAGTTAGTTGCATAATGATTAGGTTCAGTTATAATGCATTAACAATGACAAGTAGTAAGTGTAATGATGATGAAGTTAAGTAAAGAGTAAGGAAAGAAACAACCTAGGAGGAAGACACCAAGATTTATAGTGGTTCAACAACGAGGCTTTATCCTCGTTTCTACTCCACTCCTCGAGTACACATACTCGAGATTTCCACTATATCCACAAGCTCCCTTCTTTGCGGAGAAAACCTTACAACGTCGCTTACATTATTTTCTGATACTAAGCTAAATGTCTAGACCTAATCTTAGCTAGGACCAATCTACACAACGTAGCCCACTTGACCATTTTACGACACAAGGCTAGATGTCGAGTTCCAATCTAAAGATAGAACCAATCTTCACAACGTTGCCCACTTCACCATTTTCCGACATAAGGCTAGATGTCGAGTTCTAATCCTAAGCTAGAACCAATCTTCACGACTCTTCACTTTGAAGCTAAGTGAGAACTTCACACAACACAACTACACATCACTTTATAGTTTAGTGAGAACTCACAAGACACAACCACATCACTTTATAGTTTAGTGAGAACTTACACAACTTATTACAACTCAACTAAACATATCCAAGTACACACATGTAACTTGGATCTTGATGAGACTGCATTTATACATAGTTTCATCGTCCAAATTGGGCTTAAAACGCTTAAAAATATCATAAAATACCCCAAAATATGCTTATGTTTGTTCATTGTGTATTTTAGGTACGGATATCGTGAAATCAACAAAAGATCAAATGAATCAAGCAAAAACGAACATGGGAAATGAAGCCGCATAAAGAACCGGACCCGAACGATGAATTTCCAAATAAGCCCTTGAACTTTTGAAGATTGTCAAGAATGGTCCCTCAAGTTTGAAGACTTGGAATTTTATACCCTTGCAAAACACATATATTTCATTGTGGTCCCTTAAATGTCAAGAAATTACATTATGAGTCCTTAGGAAATACCAAATTTACAAGAAAGGTCCTTGTTTAAAGTTAAGAAATATCATGTGCCAAATATGACAACTTGGTCATAGTTGTTATTAAAGGAAATAGGAGAAACGCTGTTGAGATTTTGAATGCACATATTTTCAATTCCAAGGGCCACAACTGCCCAGACAACCAACCTTGTCCCTCCAATAGCAGCCCTCCACCTCACCAACCCTGCCACCTCACTCACGCCACATCACCCAGTCAACCTCCCAGTCAAACCACTCCACTAACCCTTTTATTATTAAACAAACTTTTTTAAAACTCTGTTTAATACCAAAAAACGTGGGAAACACCCATTTAACCCCTAAACCATATTAAAACAACTAGTTACCCTTCCCTCCCACCTATAAACCCTAAACTCAAATCACCATCAAACCAAAGGGGAAACTAATAAAAGTTTCCAAGTCCATGATTAATGCTAAGCTCAACCAATCCCACTCATAAAACCCTATATCCAGTGACCCAAAAGGGCCCCACGTTGGTCCCCGGCCTCACCTCTTATGGCAAAATTCGAATCTGTGTACCAATCTACGACCCACAAGACAAGACTTGTTCCCAAAGCTTCAAATGAACGATTCAAGATCAAATCCAACAGCTGGCACATCAAGATCAGTCACATGAAGGCATTTGACCACTTTCAAAATTCAAAATCAAGGGTAGTTGTAGAATTTCATAGCTAGGGTTTTGCATATGTAATCACAAGCCTAGAATGTTCCTAGTCATCTATAAAAGGACCATTCAAGATGTTAGATGGCCTTGTTCCAGATTTCTTGTAAAAATTTTTGGTTATGAATATTAAAGTATCTCTTAAAATCTTGCAAGATATCTGTGTTTCATTTATTTTTAAATTCTTCTTAATTTATTTTATGCAATTAATTTTTGTTTTTATCAAACAAAGTTTTGTTCAAAAGATCGTTTAGCAAAGGTTTGACTTTGAGATCCAGTTTATGGGACTTGTGGACTTGTTTGATTGACACCAAACAACCTTACTTGGCTGCTATAAGCTGTTACTTTTCATGTTTGTCCCAAGTTTATGTTCAAAAGGTTTTGAGAAAAGGTTCTAGTTTAGAGTTTTACAGGTTTTTGCAAAATCTTTGTGTTTTCTTCTCTTGCACTCATTCCACTGTTTATAAGCTTCAATCAAAAGCTCTTGACCAAACTTTTGATTAAGCTTTGAAGTTGTTGGCTGCTTGTTATTTGTTGTTGATCTTGTGTAGGTTTATGAGTAAAAGCATCATCATTTTTTACTTTCCTGTTTTTGTTGAAGGCATAGTTAAACCCTTGGTTCTGTTGTAAAACCACAACAAGGGCCTTTACACAATACATTCAGACCAAAGGTGGGGATTGATATCTAAGGAGCTGGTGGCATCAGGTAACAAGCCTTGAACTCCCTCTTTTCTATCTAATTTTATCATTTTTGTGCTAAGTGTTTTGTGATTTATGTGTGTTTAATGCAATTTTGTTGCTTGATTTAAGTTTGTTTAGGATGTTAAACATGTTCTGATAGATTATGATTGATTTGGATCTGATTTAGTTAGAATCTCTTTTGAAAATTTTGTTATCAAATTTGAAAGTGGTGTTTGGCTTAGGTAGTTATTGATTGTGGTGACACACAAATTAAACCATAACTAGCCTATACATACTCTAATAGGTTTAAAAAGTATGGTAATGTAGTTTATTTTGGGAATCTAGTGTAAAGTATTGAAGTTGCATATTTGCTAAAAATTTTCAAGCTAAGCTTAGGTCTGCTGTGGGTTTGATATAGTGTTCTGGACCAAAAAATCCGGTGATTATATAGCTCTTAGGGTCATTTAGGGGTGTAGGTGTTTGATATTCAGTTTGGTGATGTCTTTGTAGCTATAAAAGTCTCTTGAATCTCACCTAATGGTCAGTTAGATTAGCAGACCACCAGATCTCCCCTTTATGCCATTACAATGAGTTAATCTAGCTTGGTTTGTGCTTGTTTTGTGTTTGATTTGTTTGCTTTTAACTTGCTATTGACTCCCCACACTCTACTGAGTGTGGGGGTGCCTTTGCTTTCCAAAACCATCCACAAACAAGCTCTAAAATAGGCATAATTCATTTTCTATGATAAGCAGTGGGAACAAAGTTCCCACTGATAGACTAAATCTACCAATGCTGGATAAAAGGACAAACCAGTCAACATGTCACTTTCAGTTTTGTGAGATTTTGTCTTTAATGCCTTTAAAATAGCTTTTTCTTGTTTTTTCAATTTTATTAGATCAAGTTATTTATTTTAGGATTTTTAGAAAAGAAATTTTTATTTTTCTGATTATTTTATTATTTTTAGCATTATTTTGAATTAAAAATAGTTTTTATTTATTCTGTTTTTGTACTATTATGGTTAGAATTACTTTTTTCAATTTTTTTATTTTTCTACTGCTTAGTTAGTTAATTTAGCATTTTTGAAAAAGTAAAAATATTTTTCTCATTATTTTATTATTTTTTATCATTATTTTCATTTAAAAAGTGTTTTTAGCCTTTAAAAAATAGAAAAATAGTTTTAAAAAGTCTAAAAAAATACTTTTTAGCTTTTAATTAATATAACTAAGATTTTAGTTTGATAAAATATAATTTTGTGTTTTTTTTAAATATATTTAATATTAGGGCTTTAATTAGCATTTCAAATTGAATATTTAATTAAAAAAAGTTTTAAAATTTATTTACTGAATTTCTATTCTTATCTATATTATTTTAGACTTAATTTTGAATTTTAATTAGTTTTTAGATTAAATTTTTATTTTCGTCGCGTTTTACGTTTTAACCGTATACGTTTTACGTTTTACGTTTTACGTCGTAGTGTAATTTAGCATAACTCGTCTTTTAATTTTCTTTCTTCTCAAACCCAAAAATGTCACTAATTCAAAATTTATTTTATAATATTGGCACATAATACACACACCTCCTTCGAGAACGAATTCGCATTTGTTAAATTTGTCGGTTTTCCTAAACCGTCGAGTTTAATACTTGCCGCTTTATACTTGTTTTTCCTAAAACAAGTGACTAAAAATACATACATCAATTTTGGTGCCGCTGCCGGGGAGGTGTTTTTAATGTCTTATAGATATCGTGTTTGTGTGAGTAGTGCGTTATCTTCTTTTCATTTTTGGAAAGCGTAAATATCGTACATACTCAGTTGTTATTTTTTATACTATATTATAAATATCCAAATAAATCGTGTTAATTGTTCCTCTATTAACACACAACAATCGTTTTACAATATTGTAGATATCCTAGTATTCGTTTTCGTTTTTCTTTGTGCATATTATTAATATATTGTGTTACATATCACAATAAATTTACAATATCTCCAAAAGCGTGAAAACGCAACCTTAATTGGGATTTTATCACTCAGTTATTGTATTCAAATCCAAAGCAAAAATAAAAAGGTAAAATAGATAATTACTTTCGAAAGGCTTAATTTTGATTAACACGAACTATAAGGTGGGTATATGGCGGTTGTATTTCACGACCTAAAGGAAAAAGGATCTTAAGAGCTTAGCACCGCCTCGTTTCCCCCGCTTGCTTGTGCGTGTTTTGAGAAAAATGGCTAATTGAGGGTTTGCCGACCAAAGTATTATCTACTTATCATATATATTTGCTTGTTTTTAAAGAATAAACCCTCATGAACGTTTTGGTGTTCTACCAACGTTCTAAAGTCATCGAAGACGTTCACTCAACGTGATCGTTTTCATTCCTTAAGGCTCCTTTAATTGAGAAATTGATTCGAGGAGAGATTTGTAGATTTGAGTCTACGTAATACACCGAAAATCCATAAAAATTAAAAACAATCAAAAACCAAAAAAATTGAAAAACGAAAAACTCCAAAAAGAATCTTCTTTGCTACCCCCAATTCTACATTTAGTGCATGCGCACTCAATCGAAGGACTATACGAATTCTAGCAACGCTTCGAATCGACGCAATCAAAATCGAAGGAATCGACAACGAAGACATGATTTAGAAACCAACGTTCCTAATATCGTTGTCGAAACCGTAGACGAGATGGCCGACAATCGTTCGATGATGGAATTGCTCCAAGCACCCACCGAGGGTTATGGAGACGCGAACGTTATTCCCGCTATCGAAGCGGAGAATTTTGAGATTAAGAGCGAAATGCTATTTTTGATTCAAGCTACGAAGTTTAGAGGTCGTGATGCGGATAATCCTCATGATCACATTCGAAATTTTGATCGTCTTTTGGCCACGATCAAGTTTAAAAACGTCGACACCGATGTCTTTAAGCTTATGCTTTTTCCGTACTCGCTCGATGGTGCCGCCAAGGATTGGTACGAGAAAGAGCCACCTAATTCCATAATTACGTGGAAGGATATCGTTTCCAAGTTTATTAATCATTTCTTTCCGCCGTCTAAGACCACGTTTTTCAAAAATGAGATCACGAGGTTCGAACAAAAGCCGAATGAATCGTTTATAGACGCGTGGGATCGTTTTAAGGAATTGCTTAGGCAATGTCCTCACCATGGATTTTCTGAGTTACACCAAATCGATACGTTATATAACGGTCTTAGTTTTCAAGAACAAGATTCGTTGAATTCCGCCGCCGGTGGCAATTTTTTTATGTAAAACTCCGAAAGACGCTTTAATGATTATCAAAAATAGATCTACGGTTTACCAACTCCGTAACACACCGATTGTTGCCAATGTCGCAAATGTTAGTAATTCTAATCACGATATTGAGAGGGTTGACACGAAAGTCGATAAATTGACGAATGTGTTTACGTCGTTCTTAATCGAGATGCAAAAGAAAGACGCTCCCGCTACGGTGAAAGCGGTTGAGGCATCGTGTGTGTTGTGTGGTGGACCTCATAATTATTACGAGTGTGCGGCTACGGATGGCCAAACGTCGAGTGTAAATGCGTTAAATGGAAACAACAATTTTCAAAATCAAAACAACGCGGGTCCATCACAAGGAAATTACCAAGGCAATAATTATAATCGTGGAAACAATTTTCAAAATCAACAAGGAAATCGAGGTGACTATAATCAAGGTCGGAATTTGAATTGGAAAAAACAATATTTTAACAACAACAATCAAAACTCGAATTTTCAAAACAATGCTAATCAAGGAAACAATTTTTCGAATGGTAATCAAGGGAATTTTCAAAGAAATAATCAAAACCAAGGGAACTTTAATTCTAATCAAAATAGTTCGTCAAACGATTTTCAAGAATATATGAAAACGAATGAAGCTAATATGGGACTATTAGAGGGAAAATTGGTACTTTGAAAAACGACTTTTCCAACACGTTGAAATCAAAACACTAAAATCGAGCAAGGACAAATCGACATTAAAAAGATGCTTTCGGGCATTATGAACAAGTCTTTGGGTGTGTCATCGAGTTCGTTACCTAGTGACACCGTACCAAAATCCGAAGGAACATGTTAAAGCCGCCTCGTCAATCGAAAAAAGGTCGTGTGATTACCCCAAACCTTGACGGATTTAGAGTTGTTCCTTCTTCTCAACCCTCGACTTCTAAAATGAGTTCATGTTCTAAAGTTGATGGAGTGAACGTGGTGACCAAGGAAAAGAGTGCACACCCTCATGTACCTCAAATTCCAACCGCGATTCAAAAAGATTGATTTATCGACCTCCCCAGTGTGACCCTTGAGTAAACTTGTGCTTCGATCCTTCTTAAAAAACCCAAAAGGCATATGCCGAGAAAGGAAGAGGATCCGGGCCAATTTCTATTACCTTGTGATTTTTCCGAGATTGAGGGATGTTTAGCCCTTGCCGATTTAGGTGCTAACATCAATCTCATGCCTCATTCTCTTTGGAAATTGATGAAATTGCCTAGACTTACCCCCCCCCCCCCCACACGAACATGACAATCGAGCTAGCAAATTATACACCTTTAAAACCAATTGGAATAGCCGAGAATGTTTATGTTAGAATTGGAAAGTTTGTTTTTCCCGCGGACTTCGTCATATCCGATTATGAGTGTGATCCTAAATGTCCCATTATTTTAGGTTGACCCTTTTTATTGACGGCTCGAGCCGTAATCGACGTTCACGGTGGGAAATTAACTATGAAAAACGGGGAGGATAAAATGGACTTTTTCGCGAGTAGATCCCAAGTTTCAAATGATCATGATAAAACTGAGGTTTCTAATCCCGATATTTCAAATTTTGACAATATCAAAGCTCACACTTTAGCGGAAAAAATGAGATTAGATGCATGTTTTGAAAGAATGAAAATGAACAATTATAAAGGTGAGAATTTTAAAGATAAAGAATACGTTTACTTAATTTAAAAGGGTATTCGTAAATTTGTGGATTAAAATCATTTTGGGATATATTCGGAGAAACAAGTGAACCACTAATTCCGAAGGGCGACGTTAGTGTCATCACGACAATGACCAATATGGACTCGTCTTCACCATCTTGGAAGGACCACGTCTTTGAGGCATCAACTTCTAATTCCATTAAAGTGCCTCCATTACCTAGCCCAATACCCATTGAGGCTAAAGGTTTTATCGACATCAATCCACTCGTCTTAAAAAAGTCACCTAAGCATAGTCATTCGACTTGTAAGACCATGGTTGTGAGTGCTCACATCGACTCTTTCTTTGATGATGACGATGGCGATTTTTCCGAAACTGATCACGTGCTTTAAAATCCAAATGCCATTTGTGAGGATTATCCTAAAAAGACATCTTTACATGGGAAGTACGATGATTATGAGTTTGATCCCGAGATTGAGGAAATTATCGGACGAGAGCTAGCTCTTTTGCCTCCACTTCCATTGTAAAACCCGCATGTTTTTACCATGAATAGTACCCATTAGATCGTACGTACTAGATTAAAACTTTCCTTTTATAGCATGTTTACGTTCGCGGATAAGAATTTTAAGTATTACGTACATGTTAGAACACGATAAGTATTTATTACGTATGAACACACGATAATTATTCAAATAATAATTATAATCACGAACATGCGATCATGAAATCATGAACGTAATTTAATCACGAGCTAATATTAATTACGTATCTATATATTTATTACGAACACGAATAAATATATTGAGTCACGATCGATAACTAATTAAATTACGTAAACTACGTAACACGTAATCACGAACATTTAACACGATTATTATTATTACGTATATTTAATTTAACACGACAAGTAATTACATACGTAATGATTACGTTTAACGCGTATTATGATAACTATGAATTTACGACATTTTATAACACGATTACGCGTACAATTTAACAAGTCGCGTATTAAATAAAAACGCATAAGGGCTTTATTGGGCTGTTAGACAAAGGAAACAAGAAGTAATTGGGCTCAAGGCCCAAT
Source organism: Glebionis coronaria (assembly GCA_025667525.1). Classification (NCBI taxonomy): domain Eukaryota; kingdom Viridiplantae; phylum Streptophyta; class Magnoliopsida; order Asterales; family Asteraceae; genus Glebionis; species Glebionis coronaria. Next base: position 289,471,972 of record CM046874.1, on the reverse strand, counting down.
GGGGTTGTTTGGTCGGCTTAAAAGAGGAAAAGGACGGGGTATACATTTTTATTTAGACAAAATCATTAGAAACCCTAAAAACATAATCAAGCCGCCATTTTCTTCCTCCTTGCTTCTTCCTACCGACGATTTCACCACCAAAAGAATAGGAAGACGAGTCGTGGGTGATCCAAGGAAACAAGAGATTCATTTGTTGTTATCCTAATCTCTAACATGAAAAACAAGGTAAACCCTAGATCTCTTTTAATTCGTTTCTTTTCTTCTTTTGATCACGAACCCGTGATGTAATGATTTAAAACATGTTATTAGAAGTTAATAAACGGGGGGTTCATTTGTGGTGTTGTTGTGGTCGTTTGGCACACAAACTGAGACCCTACATGGTCTCGGTCATGGTTTCTGACCACCAGCCGCAACCCTATTGGGTGTTGGATTGGTCTGTGCTAACAGTGGGAACGACAGCCCAGCAGGGGGTGTTGGGAAGGCTGGCAGTGGGAACTGAGAGCCTAGAGCTCTAGGTGGTAACCAGACGTGCAGCATGGGGAACGCAGGGCAGTCAGGGGGACCAGCATAACTGCCAGGGGTAACTGGCAGTTAGGGGGCTGTTTGGTTTTGGGTTTATGGCTAGTTAAGGGTGTGTTTGGCTGTCGGTTTTATAAACATAATTTAAGGGTTGTTTGGTTCGGCTTATTTGTAAAACACAATACGTTTTCATGGGTTGTTACTGGTTGATTTACGACACGTTTTAACAATATAATACATGGTTACGGGTTATTATTTTACAAGTCCATGTAGCTGTACATGTACATCATTTACAAGGTAAATTAAATTAATAAAACACGACTTATTATTACAAGATTATTTGTTACAAGATTAATTAAATTAATTTAATATGCTAGATAATTGATTTAAATAAAGCATGGACTTAGGTTTATTATTATTAATTAATAATACATGGATTTTAAACCTAAGTATTTATTATTAGACTATATAATTAATTAATTATTAAAACCATGATCTATAATTAATTAATTCTCATGACTTAGGTTATATTAATATAATTGATAATACATGTTTAACCTAAGTATTTATATCTTTATTTAATTAAATCACATTATATTTAATTAAATGCTTTAACCTATAGTTTATTTAAAATACATGGAATAATCAATAAACTATACTTTATAACTACATGACTTAAAATAATAAACGGAAAACACTTAAGCTTATATATTTAGCTTATTTAACAAGCTTATTTCTACTTATGGAAAATTTCTATTTTTAGAAACTTATTTAATTAAGGCAGCTAATCTATTTATGGAAACTTTCTATTTTTAGAAACTTTTCTATTTTAAGCAGTAATTCTATTTTTGGTAACTTTCTATTTTTGGAAACTTTCTATTTTAGGAAACCTGCTATTTTTAGAAAGTTACTTGTTATTACACAGCAAGTATAATAATACATGAAATACAAGTAATACTTAATCAGAATAGACAGAATATAAGATAAATACAGTATAAAGCTTAAAACAGTAAAACATGACATGAACGTATAAAATAAGCTTAGACATAACATTAAACCAGTTACGCATTCAGTAATCAGATACTTATACACGTATGTATTTATGTAGCATTAGTGATACCGAAGTAGGACTCTCTTCAGTTCGTCTTCTTAGTTCACTGGACATAAGTACAGATTCCCGTCCTTTCAGTACGGACATTCTTTCCTTATTAGGATTTCCCGTATGCAGCCAACTGTTTTCCCGTAGTATAAGTTTATATGTTTGATTTGCTTATGTTTAATTTAGAATACCTATAGCCATATACATGCATGACCAGTTTCACCTAGTTATGGAGGTACAATAACCATAACATTAGAGGCACTGATGTTATGACTTCCCCACGGCAGAGTGATTGCTCGTGGCGTCCCTTCAGCTTTTGGCCATATTATTATATTTATCATGTGGGGTGTATGGGTGCATCCTAGTTACATGTTTTTTAGCAGATTACTCAGTGTGAATGTGGTGTGTGCCTTGCATCCTTCACAAGGAGCTGATCCCTCCTACCCAAACCAGTATATTAAATGAGAGGCAGCCCCTCTAATTTGCATGATGAGGTCACCCCTCCAAGTATTCATGCACGGTGGATTTTCATGACCTATATTGGCTAATGGTAAAATATGTTAAACAGTTTTCATAAGATAAACATAAGGCTTTTTAAACTATAAAACCAGTTTTATGAACATGTTACAGGTTTTCCAAGACTTATACATTCCGCTGCTATTAAGTCTTTATTATGTTTTAGTCATTTATACTATGTATATATCTGTGTACTGAGCGTTTTGCTCAGCTGTTACTTTCCTTTCCATGTCCCCCAAAACGGCAGGTACCGAAGGACTGATTGGAACATTTGGAGGACACGCATAGGATGGGAGCTACCTTAGATTCCTTCTCCTCTTGCCTTCATATTTATGCTTGTTTAGTCTTCCTTTTTGTTCATTTACTTTATTTATGTTTTGGGCTTATGTTTGGGAACCGATGTTTGATTCCGGTTTTCCCTATGGTCATGTATGTTTTAGTACATATTACCTTGCATGCTTTGATGACACGCCATAATTACGCTTGACATTCCATTTATTAAAATGGGGTGTTACAATTATGGTATCAGAGCCAAGGCTTCGACCTGTAGGCCCTAAAACTTGACCTGTGACTAGTGGGTAGTCACCAGGAGCTTCCTAAACCAACGTGGTTATTCTACATATTGATGTTTTCAGCGCATTGTTGCTTTAACCATGATGTTTTCAGCACCTTGAGGTTTTAACCTTGATGTTTTCATCGATATTGTTTTACTAATATGGATCGACAACCGTCATTCATATTTAGTTACGTGTCATTGTTTCATGCATAATGTTCCTCGTGAACTGTGGCTATGTGGACTGAACCCAGTAGTTCATAATTAGTCACATAAATTTTTTTCTGATAAGTTTTGATAGATGAGTTTCATCTATTTATGTTTCATGTATCAATGTTGCAGGGATTATGACTAAGTAATGGTTGGTACAGGACTGGTCCTATTTAGTCGCATGTGCTTTTATCGAAACTTTTAACTTTGGGACCGACCCATAGGCGTCCCCTCGCCATGTCTTTTGTTTTGGGACCGACCCATAGGCGTCCCCTCGCACATATAAAGGTTTTTATAAACTACATTATACATTCATGCACTGTTTTTCATGCATAAAAATTTTCTCATGATTTATTGGCATAAATTTTTTCATGTCCCCTCATAAGTTATTATGTTTTTATGTCAAGTATGCTGTCATACTGTCATGGTTAACTTCGGTTTCATGCTGATTACGTTATACACTCCTTCACATTGAGTTGTTCCATGTTTCTTCATAATGACTTGGTCTTCACGTGATTATCTCTTACGTCCCTTTTGTTGTCTTTGCTTCCATGCAAGACACTGTTGAAATTCATGTAAATTATGTTTTCATGATAGTCATGGTTGGTTTTCATTGATCATGCTTTCAGGTAAATCATCTTGAATTTTGTGTAACCACACTTTAAAGTTTCTCTATGCAACCAGAATGAGGTATATACTGCCATTGCCAGGTTATCATAATGGTTTTCCTAACCGTTAACCTACATATTTTCCTTTAATCATGACAAATGATCGACCTCATACCGATCATTTCATGTACATTTCATGAGTACTCCATGTACCTTATCCCATGTGCGTACTTCCAAGTGCTGATATTCTACAAGATTGTTGATGTCGTTCATAACTTGGAGATGTTACTAAAGGTTGATGATGCTGACGTTCGGAGACGCTACGAGATGCGGATGCTGTTCACAACCTGGAGATCCTACAAGACGAAGACAAAGGCGTCAGAGCAAAGCAATTGGACGAGAAGATGCTTCACCATCAGACGATTTCCATCAATTATTGTCCCTAATTATTAGTTACATGTCACACGTCATTCGGCTGTCATTTCAGCCATATGAGTGCAAACCGGTACCAGCCGGCCACTCATCTGAATAGTTACATGAATCACGGTCATGAGAATGACCATCATGGAACTGACAGACAGGATGATAGTAACCACTACTATGACAATAACTATCCCAGAAATCGCAACCGAGGCTCTGGCCACGGACGTGATCAGACATTCAAATGATCAGTAGTTCAACCGATCCGCCAATTCTGGCATAATAACCTAATATCGTGGTTCTATTTGTTTCACATCTCGAGACACATGTCAAGACATCAGTCAAGACACATGTCTCATGTATACTTTCTGAAGACATAAGTCAAGACACCAGTCATGACATATGTCATACTTATATTTCCAAGACACGAGTCAAGATACATGACTCACGTCCAATTATGGAACATTTCTAAGAAATTCAGGGTACCCTCCCAGGGTATATCCATTTTGTTGTGCCATGCATTACTCAGGCCACAAGAATTTCACTACTATTACCGGTGCAGCAGTGAGGACTGTCACGTTGCTGATGACACTTCATTCTTGCACCATATTTCATATATACTCATTACCATAAAATACGCCATTCGTATTTCCCAAGTATACGAAGGTTTTCTTCAGCCTAATGATAAGATCCCAGCTGATAACGCTTTACCTCGGACAGATGCGAGTTGAATTTAATCCTAATTATGGACTACGAACCGCACACCATGCTACGATTCATGAGTATGTACGGTGATGTTCAGACTTCTAAATATATTCAGCATGATTTTCCATCAGGAAAATCTGTACAAATCATTTATGCTTTACAAGCACGTGCTTGGTTAGCCATGATTGTTATATATTCAAAAATCTTCCCATACATTCCAAAAGAACCTGCAAGGAGAAGGACAGTACCATGAGATTTTGTGTCGACTACAGTCGATTTATACAAATCACCATTCATGACCGTTATTCTCCTCCACGTATTGACAACATGTCCAATCGACCTTATAGTGTTAATCACTTTTCCAAGATCGAACTCATTATCATGCTGCCAACAGTAACGAGTGAAAGAGCAGGACATGTCCATGACTGCTATTCGTACACGACTCGGTCATGCTAGATTTATGATTTTGATTTTGTCCCATCAATGCTCCAGCAGCAAATGAGTTTCCATGAACTCATAAGCAAATTCATCAGTGTTTTAATTGAGGATAACCTGATTTTTCCTCTAAGCCTAGAGAAGAATAGGAAGACCATATCTGCACTATGTTGCACATTCTATGACAAGCGAAATTTCACCCTGGAAATTTCCAATATTAATTCTGGTTGATTACAGTGACACGCTGAATCACATTGGTTTCTACGGTTAATCTTACCATGACTCTGCTTATGCGTAAAGGAGAGAACCCTACACTACATTAGGTGTTCTAGAAAATCCTACGCTAGGAGAAGTCTAGATTCAGAGACTTAGAGTTTCGCAAACTCCTATGTATCAAGTTCTACGAAGCAAGATACAATTACGTTCATATCTAGGTACCTGACATACCAACAGGTTAAGATAGGACACCAACAGTGTTAGAAATACGTTTTTAACGTATATTAGAAGTATCGGTCACTCCACGATATTATTAATGTTGTATAGCTTGTAGTTAATGTTTTGTTTATTTAGTTAAGTAAAACCGGCCCATGGGCTTGTCATGGGTCGGCCCAAGCCCATTAGTGGCTTGGATATAAATGCCCCTTTCCACCATGGAAAGGGGTTGGTTGTTGGTTGTTGGTTGTTGGTTTTTCTCACATTCCATTTTTAATAGAAAAACACATATTTATCTCTCACTTTCTCTCACTACTTTCTCTCTCTAGAAACCTTCAACCCACTTTATTGATTCATAAGATTATCATTATTCTACAATTGGTATCAAGAGCCATGGGGTGATTTAAGGTAAGGATTAGTGTTGTTTTTTAGTTTTTGAATGTATTAGTGATTTTTAGGAAAATCAACCTTGAATCTTGTAATTTTTGGTGTTTTTGTTGTTGGGATTAGTAGATAAGTGTTGGGTTTAGCTTATTTTGGTAGAAATCACAAAACTTTTCGTGGTTTTTGGTCAAAAATTGGGTTTAAATTCGTTTGTTCTAAGGAAAAAACATCAAAACTTGGTCTCGAAGTTCTTTTTCCAGTTTATTCCGGATAAGCAGTGTATTCCGAACAAAGCAAATATTCCGGATCAACTAGTCATTCCGAACGAGTGGTTTATTCCGGATAAGCAGTGTATTCCGAACGAAGCAAAATATTCCGGATCAACTAGTCATTCCGAACGAGTGGTGTATTCCGGATCAACAGAATATTCCGAACCAACTGTTTATTCCGGATCAACTGAACATTCCGAACCAACGTTTTATTCCGGATCAACAAAACATTCCGAATCAACTGGTTATTCCGGATCAACCGTTATTCCGGATCAACCAAGTATTCCGGATCAACCAAGTATTCCGAATCAAGGTGGATATTCCGAACCAAGGTCTTTTTCACATTAAGGTATTTATTCCGAATCAACTTAATTATTCCGGATCAAGGGGTATTTTACTTAATTATTCCGGATCAAGGGGTATTTTACGAGTTTTTTTCGACGATAATTAGTGGATTTAATCTTGGCTTCTTACACACGCTTTACTTGAACAACACAACACAATTCACAACCTTACTTCACTGGTCGATCAACCGATAATCTTTGAGTCTTTAAAGTGATCAAAATGAATCCGAATTCATTAATGCCTCAAATGACATCACTTACGGATATTTCCGTCATTACGGGAACGGATAATCGCCCTCCAATGCTCATTAAAGAAGTCTTTGAAGCATGGCAAGGCCGTATGATGTCATACGTTAAGGGAAAACCGACATATGGGAGGCTTATGGTCAAGTCAATTTTAAATGGTCCACTTGATTATGGTACCATCGTTGTTAACAATGTGACTCGACCACGGGAGTTTGAAGAACTTACACCAGCTCAACAACTTATTGCCGATGCAGACGAAAAGGCTCTTCAAACCATTCTCCAAGCTCTTCCACATGATATCTATCGAATGGTAAGTCAATATACGGTTGCAAAGGATTTATGGGAATGTCTAAAGGTTTTGCTACAAGGTACGTCTCTTACTAAACAGGAACGGGAATGTCAGTTGTATGATCTGTTTGATAGGTTCATGTACAGTCCAGGGGAAACGCTTCACGACTACTACTTCAGATTCACTACTCTCATGAATGATTTGAATGTATACAATCTCGTGATTACTCCATTCCAGGTTAACACCAAGTTTTTGAATACTTTACCTCAAGCTGAATGGGGTGAGTATATTACCGATGTTAAGTTAACCAGGGATTTGCATAAGTGCAATTTGGATCAACTCTATGCTTTTCTCCAGCAGCATGAGAAACACGTGATCATGCACCGTTCGCCTCGAGGTATGTACCCTGATTCTCTAGCCTTGATGTCAAATCAACCAAGCTTGTCATATAACAACACTCCTTATATCATGGGACACCAAGCTTATCATCCATCACCGTACATGACTCCAAGCTTCCCCCAATATTTGATTCTACCTCAACCACCCACCTCACATCAGCAACAATATCGTTTTAATGCACCTTCGTCTCAGAGAGAACCACAAGCATCACAATATGCCTCACAACCTCACCCATATTCACCAGCAAGCATTGCACCTTATGCTCAGTCATCATACTCTTCTTATCAAGAAAATGCAGCATATCCTTCAAGCTATTCTGACCACATTAGTATTCCTTCTAATGCTTATGCCGCTCAACAAGACCAAGCAATGTATTGTGATAATGATGAAGTTCCCATTCCTGAATTCAAACAAGGAACTGACCCAGTTGAAGTGTTAGCCACTATGTCTGCTTATCTCACAAGGACATTGAGCAAACGAGGATTTAGAGGACCAACTCCTACTAACAATCAGCTGAGGAATTCATCCAATTCTCGACAACAAGCTACCATTGAGAATGGCAGGGTAATGGTTCAACCTATTCAACCTTATCAGGGGAGACTCACTACATCAACCACCAATGCACGCATGGTCAATCCTGCTCCAATGGTCAACACTCCTCCACGGGCTAATTCTACAGGTAAGTTGAGAATGATTACATGCTACAACTGTAAGGAAGAAGGTCACATGTCTAGGGATTGCAAAAAACCCAAGAGGAGAAGGGATGGTCAATGGTTTGCAGAGAAGATTTATTTGGTCAACGCTCAAGCACAAGGACAGGAACTTGATGAAGAGGAGCTTGCATTTCTTGCTGATCCAGGGATTGCGGAACAAGAAGTTCTCACTACACAGAATGCAGCATACCAAGCAGATGATCTGGATGCTTACGATTTAGACTGTGATGATCTTCAATCTGCTCAGGCAGCTCTTATGTCAACTATCTCTAGCTTTGGGTCAGAAAAAATATCTGAGGTACCTACTAATACCACTGATACTAGTATTCAACCACATCAAGTTGGGCAAGAGGGTGCTGATCCGAATGAGTCTTCGGTGGTGAGTCTTTCAAATGAGGAGACAATCAATGATAGCAATATCAATGCAAGTCCCCAGACTTTGAGTGAATCACAACCGGGAGTCATTTCGCATACGCATACTCCTGCTCAACAAGATTTGGTCATGGTTCCTGCAAAATTACTTAGCCAAATGAATACTGCACTCTTAGAAACCCTAGCTACGAATAAGAATTTGTCTGCTGAGCTTGCCGTGTGCAACGAAAAAGTTCAAACTTTGGAATTAGTTCCTTCGTCCAATGTTCTAACAAATCCCGAATATGATCATTTTCGAAACAAACAAATGGGTCATTTGCAAGAAATTGAAACCTTAAGAGCAGATCTTTCCAACAAACTTAAAGAAAAAGAGTTTGTGGTCACTAATTTTCACAAACTTCAAACGGATTTTGAATTACTCGAGTCTAAAAAGAATGAAATGGAAATTAATGCGGCTAATAAGATTAGAAGTTTAGAATATTTGCTTTTAAGACAATACGCTGCCTCTCAACTAGTGCACTTATTTGACGCATCGTTTAGAGAGTTTAACTTATCGCGTCAAAAAGACCTTCCCCCTAACCCATGGTATGAAAGACAAGCTTTTATCCATAATCCAAGACTTTATGATGCAACCAAATTAGGATTAGTCTTACATCCGATTGTTATTTTCGAGGATCGTGAGAATAAGGCTCTAGTTGATGAGAGTCGGTCATACAACTTTGCAAAATATCCCCAGTGTGATTATTTTAAAATGAATCAAGAGCTTGCAAAAACAGACTTTAGAATTCGCTTCCATATGGATAAAGATCTCATCACAACACCAACCTACATGTTAAATGAAGAAAACCCTAGTACACTTCCTACACTTGTCAAAATGGAAGGACCTAAGGAAATTCCAAAGGATCTTCCACCTATTAGCACTGTATGGATAAACTTGCAAGAGATTAATCAATACTTTGCTAGTTTTGACAAGGTCATCCGGGAATGTACGACTTCAAATGGTCTAAACGCCAGAGAATGGGCTTTCGAACACATGAACGAGGTGTTTAAGAATGAGATCAACCCTTTTGTGGAAAGTCTAAAAGGAAGTTTTGCATCTCTTTCGAAAAATCTCGAATTTGAAATTAACGAAGTTCAAAAAGTGTTTTATGAAATGGACACCGCTTACGAACTACAATTAATTGAAAAGGAAAAGAATTTATCCGAGTATGACCGATTTGTGTCCCAAGTAATTTCGTGTGATGTGCTTACTACTGTAAATGTTAATTATTCGAATGAGCTTACATCCGCTATGAATAACTGTGATGCTGTGAATATATGTGATGATGTGCATGATCTCTCTGTAAATATTGTTGAGACTGTAAATGAGGTAGATAATCATTCTTGTCACGAGTCTAACGCTGAATTTTTAAAGCTTCAAGATTCTTACAGTTTACTTACAAAACGCTTTAATCAACTTGAACAACATTGTATATCTTTAGAATTAAAACAGCAAACTCAAAATGAGGATCTTTTGATAACAAATGTTTGTGAAAACAGTGTTGAGACGAGTGACAAGATGATTGAGATAGTTAAGGCATTAGAGGAAGAGATTATGAGATTAAAGAGAGATGTGTCTTGAACGAAACACTAAAATTGGAACTAGAGGTTGCAGAGTCTAAAAACCAGGACTTAGAAATTAGACTTTCGTCTATTCTAGGGGAGATGGATCGTGCAAGACAGGGACTATCCGCTCTTTATGGTTCAATAGAAGAACGCTTAGCTTTTAACGCAGTACAGCAACAATCTTATGTTGAACAACTGAACCAAAAGTCTGAGGAAATCTCTGACTTAAATATCCAGCTCATTGACAAAAACATGGTCTTGGCTGAGTTAAAGGAGACACTTCTTCTCACCCGACAAGAAGTTGTTAATAACTTAGCTACCAACTCTGCACCGTCCTCTAGTGCTCCATCAACCAATTCAGTAGTGATCTATAAGAACCCGCGCCATAAGCAAAATCCGGATACTTACGATGTTTATATGATGAATGCAATTAAGCATGTGGACCTTGTTACGGATATTTTAGATGATTTGTATGCGTTAGATCCCTCAAGCAGTCACTATTATTCAGCTCATGCATATATTCAGCGTGTTCAATATTGCTTAGCATATTTGCAATACATAGGAAAACCGGGTTCTGCACTACTCACTAATCGACCCATTGCTGTAACTCCATTCAATAAAACCCCAGGAGCAAAACCGTCATTGGCACCATCAACTAAGGCACCTTTAAAATCTGTTGCTAATGTTCCCACTTTGCCTTCTACAGGAATAAAAGAGTCTACTAAGGCTAAAGGATCGCCACTCAAGAAAGATAAGATCAAGCCATCCACTAGTAGTACCATCAAGAAGAAAGTAGAAGCTCACCCTAGGAATGTTATTTCAGATTTAAATAAACAGAATCATGTTGCTAAGACTAAAAGCTCTGCGCCTGTGCAGAAGCCTAAATCATTTGTGAATTCTAATTTGAAATGTTGGAATTGTATTGAATGCATGTTTTCCCAACGTCATGATTTGTGTCTTATTGATCATGTGAATGAAATTAATGCCATTAGAAATGATCTTGAATGGAAGCCAACTGGGAGAACTCGTACCCAAGTTGGATGGCAATGGCGTCCCACTAGTAGGACCTTTACATTAGATGGAAAAATGTTCCCTTTAACTAGGAATGCATCCATTGAGGTTAGGTCTCAGCGTCCTTTAATTAGGCACACTAGCACTAAAGTATAGAAACCGCGCCCTTTAATTAGGTCAGCCCCCACTATAGTACCTATCAGTGAAGAAATACCTCAGGATTTAAGCCAACTTGAATCTACACCACCAACTAGGAAGAAGGCTAGGAAATCTAAGAAACCTAATGTTAGCAAATCTAAGATCATTAAATCTGTACCTGCTAATAACAAGGAACATTCAGATTCCGAAACCTATACATTGTCCTCGTCTAGTGATATTTTCAGGTGGTCCAAATCATCCTCTGGTATTTGGACTCCGGTTGCTCAAAGCATATGACCGGAGATCGCTCGATGCTCCGAAATTTCGTCAGCAAGTTTCTTGGAACGGTTAAATTCGGTAATGATCATATTGCAAAGATAATGGGGTACGGTGAATATCAGATTGAAAATGTTATGATTTCAAGGGTATACTATGTAGAAGGTCTTGGTCATAATTTATTTTCAGTAGGACAGTTCTGTGATTCCAACCTAGAGGTTGCTTTTCGACAACATACTTGTTTCATCCGCAACTTGGAAGGAAAAGACTTGTTGAAGGTGTCTCGTGGTGCAAATCTTTATACTTTGTCCCTACAAGACATGATGGCCGCCTCTCCAGTATGTCTTCTCTCCAAAGCATCTAAGACCAAGTCATGGTTATGGCATCGCAGATTATCTCATCTCAACTTTGATGCTATTAATCATTTGGCTAAAAACGAATTAGTTCGTGGTCTTCCAAAGCTCAAATTTCACAAGGACCATTTATGTTTCGCGTGTTCAAGGGGGAAAAGCACCAAGAAGTCATACAAGCCCAAAGCTGAAGACACCAATCAAGAAAAACTTCATCTTTTGCATATGGATCTTTGTGGGCCAATGCGAACCGAGAGTGTGAGCTGTAAGAAATTCATTCTTGTTATTGTGGATGATTTCTCCAGGTTTACTTGGGTTAGATTTCTACGTACAAAGGATGAAGCACCGAAGGCTATCATCACTTTCCTGAAATTCATTCAGGTACGTATAAATACTACTGTCCGCCGTATTCGTACTGATAATGGAATAGAGTTCGTCAACCAGACTCTTCGTGATTACTATGAAGAAGTTGGTATCTCACATGAAACATCCGCTGCACGTACTCCACAACAAAACGGTGTCGTTGAAAGACGGAATCGTACGCTTATGGAAGCTGCTAGGACTATGCTGATTTATGCGAACGCTCCATTATTCTTATGGGCAGAAGCTGTATCTACTGCATGTTACACCCAAAACCGTTCTATCATTCGGAAACGCCATGGAAAAACACCTTATGAGCTTCTACATGATCGTAAACCCGATGTTTCATTCTTTCATGTGTTTGGTGCTCTTTGTTATCCAAACATTAATAGTGAGAATTTGGGTAAACTTCAACCGAAAGCCGATATAGGTATTTTCATTGGTTACTCACCTTCCAAGAAAGCATACCGAATTTACAACCGTCGTCTTGGTAAGATAGTAGAAACTATGGACACAGATTTTGATGAGCTGACAGCGATGGCTTCTGAGCAACGCAGCTCTGAACCCGCGCTTCATGAGATGGGAACCGGTGCTATTAGTTCCGGATTAGTTCCCAATAATCCTACTTATACATCATTTATACCACCTACAAGGCCCGAGTGGGATAAACTATTTCAACCGTTGTTTGATGAATTCTTTGATTCCCCAAGTGATGAAGTTCCAGCACCTGTAGTGATAGCTCCAATCCCTGAAGTTGTTGCTCAAGCTAATGAAGCTAAATCAAATGCATCTTCAATTAACACTGAACCGGATGCACCTCCACCAAGTAATTCTCAAACTACACCTGAATCTTCACCCTTACTTGTGCCTAATGATGTTGAAGAGGATTCTGTTGATCACGATTTGGAATATGCTCACCTACAAGAGCTTCCATTCTTCGGTATACCGATACCTGAAAACTCTTCAGCCGCGTCTACCTCAGAAGAAGCTCCTACAATCGTTCACTCCAGACCACCACGGATTGAAAATCACAGCACCAAATGGACAAAAGATCACCCAATTAGGAATATTATTGGAGGTCTCGATCGACCAGTCTCTACACGCTATCAATTACAAGAGAGTGCACTCTATTGCTATTTTGATGCATTTCTCTCCGAAGTTAAACCTAAAAACTGGCAACATGCTATGACTCAATCATCTTGGATTGAAGCCATGCAAGAGGAACTAAATGAATTCCAAAGACTTGAAGTATGGGAATTAGTTCCTCTCCCTGACAAGGTAAACATCCTTACTTTGTTGTGGGTTTATAAGGTTAAACTCGATGAGATGGGTGGAGTCTTAAAGAATAAGGCTAGATTGGTTGCTAGAGGATACAAACAAGCCTTGGGTATCGACTTTGAAGAATCTTTTGCTCCTGTTGCAAGATTGGAGGCTATTAGACTATTCCTTGCGTATGCTGCTCATATGAACATGATCGTCTATCAAATGGATGTGAAGACGGCATTTTTTAATGGTGAACTAAGGGAAGAAGTCTATGTTAGTCAGTCGGATGGGTTCGTTAGCACGGAGTTTCCTAATCATGTATACAAGCTTAAGAAGGCTCTCTATGGGTTGAAACAAGCTCCACGCGTGTGGTATGATCTCCTTTCAACATATCTCATTTCGGAAGGCTTCTCCAAAGGCAAGGTGGACCCCACTCTATTCACTCTCAAGGAGGACAACCACATGATACTGGTACAAATTTATGTTGATGATATAATATTTGCTGCCTCTAACATAGAATTGTCAAACCGCTTTGAGAAGATAATGTCCACATGCTTTCGGATGTCAATGATGGGAAAATTTTCATTTTTCTTAGGATTACAAATTTCTCAGAATCCTAGAGGCATCTTTATTAATAAATCCAAATATGCTCTAGAATCATTAAAGAAATATAACTTTGAAAATTGTGACCCTGTGGATACTCCAATGGTGGAGAAATCCAAGTTAGATGAAGATAGGAATGGGACTATTGTCGATCCAAAACTCTACCGTGGGATGATCGGCACCCTTCTCTATCTGACTGCTAGCAGGCCTGATCTGCAATTTTCCGTATGCATGTGTGCTCGGTATCACGCTCGGCCTACCGAAAAGCACCTACATGCTGTTAAAAGGATCTTTCGGTATCTCAAAGGAACACTTCATCGTGGTCTATGGTATCCGAAAGATTCCTCTATTGCTTTAATATCAATATGCAGATGCCGATCATGCTGGGTGTCAAGACACGAGGCGTAGCACTTCTGGGTCTGTGCAACTCCTTGGAGACAGATTGATTAGTTGGTCTTCAAAAAGGCAGAAAAGCGCTGCAATTTCTAGCACGGAGGCTGAATACATTGCCATGTCCGGTTGTTGTGCTCAAGTCCTTTGGATGAGATCACAACTAACTGACTACGGTTTGGGATTCAACAAAATCCCGATGTATTGTGACAACAAGAGCGCCATTGCCCTTTGCTGCAACTACGTTCAACACTCTCGGGAAAAGCACATCGACATTCGCTACCATTTCATTAAAGAGCAGGTGGAAAACAGAGTGATCGAGCTGTATTTTGTCACCACTGAGTATCAGCATATGTTCACAAAAGCCTTAGATCGAGGACGAATCGAGTTTTTGATCGACAAGCTTGGCATGAAATCTTTCTCTCCAGCGACTCTCAAAGAGTTGGCAGAAGAATCAGCAGAATAGTGGTGGTAAACTATTCATGCGTATCCTTTGTTCGTGATCATGTATATTATCGTATATATATAAACCACAAAAAGAAAAATACAAAAATATAAAACCTACAAAAACCATAAAAAATATAAAACCAAGAAAAACCATAAAAAATATAAAACCAAGAAAACCCAAAAATATTTTTGTCTTTTTTAATCGGGCATGTCTTTTAGTACGGTAATATTTACGGCTTTAGAAATTTCGATCAATATTTACACGGCGCCATAAATAGAGTCCGTATAAAAGTTGTATATTTTTAAAACATGCCCATTATGGCTTGTAGTTATTTCATACTACAACCCGCTTTTCGCATTAAAGTCACATATTTCCTTGGAAAACGTTGGCTCACAACGGGAATTAATTTTCTCGGGCATTATTTACAAGCCAAATCATGCAAAGGGATCAAGTTTACTTTATATCTTGGTCTAACACGAGTTAGTGTACGTCTCAGTGCATTAATTTGTCAAAATAAGAGAAATCTTATTGCCACCACGAATCAATCTTTTCAAGACATTAATTGAAAAATGTTTTCATCAACATGTGCCTCGTTAAACAATGATTACAGCTCTTTAAATAGAAAACGGGTCATCGTTTAAGGGGGAGAAAATGTTAAATCGTCTTCGTCATCAAAACGGTTTTCAAAAGTGTTTGAGGAAAATTAATTGGCTAAATGGTTAATGATTGGACTTGCTTTAGAATACGACTTGTGCTTGTTCGTGATTTATTGTGAGTTTTTAGGTCTCGATTATTTGCTAATAGGATGCGATGTTTAGGTTGTGTGAGGGCTAGAACAGTGAATACAATGAGATAGGACTAACGAGTGTTAATTAAGTTAACGGTTGTTAACCTAAGAGTATTTAACTAAAAGAGAAAACAAAAAGAAAAGTTAAGGAACTTTAAGTGTCAAAGAATGAAAAGTGTAGGGGTTAAAAGTAAAAAAGTGTAAAACCTGAAAAGTTTGACCAAGTCAACCCCCCCCCCCCCCCCCCCGTCTTCTCTTTCATTCTTTCTCCTTTCTTTTTTTCTGTTCTCCTTGGCCGCCATTAACACACACACAAAGCTCAAAACTCGCGACTTTTTACTCAATCAATCCGCTTCATTCAGTTTACAAGGTACATACATCATTAATCGTCACATCTAATTCATTGGTAATCCCATAATTAATTCGATTTAATTAAAGCGCAGTAATTAGGGTTTATAGCTAATTAGGCCTTAATTGATTAGGGTTTTAAGTGGGTTTCACTCGGAATGATATTAGAACGATTTGTGTAGCCTTAGAATGCTTTAAAACACTCACATGCACTTAGATTAATCCATCATAGAACGGATTTAGGTTATTCCGGATGAACATGATTTTTGAAATATTCCAGATGAACGTTTATTCCGAATGAACGTTTATTCCGGATGAAACAAACATTCCGGATGAAACAAATATTCCGGATGAAACAAATATTCCGGATGAAACAAATATTCCGGATGAAACAAATATTCCGGATGAAACAAATATTCCGGATGAACCATTATTCCGGATGAACCATTATTCCGGATGAACCATTTATTCCGGATGAATCATTTATTCCGGATGAATCATTTATTCCGGATGAAGGGTTTATTCCGGATGAAGGGTTTATTCCGGATGAAGGGTTTATTCCGGATGAAGGGTTTATTCCGGATGAAGGGTTTATTCCGGATGAAGGGTTTATTCCGGATGAAGGGTTTATTCCGGATGAAGGGTTTATTCCGGATGAAGTGTTTATTCCGGATGAGATGTTTATTCCGGATGAAGTGTTTATTCCGGATGAAGTGTTTATTCCGAATGAAGATGTTTATTCCGAATGAAGGTGTTTTTGCTTAATAACTTGTTAAATGTTTGAGTGCTTTAAAAGCTTAAGGGATTATGTCATATGTATAATGCTTAGGTATAAATTCATAATGATATTAATATCTGTATGTATCAACTTTTATGTTTTATCTTAAGCAGAAACAATGACTAACCCAACCGTGCAACAAATACAAGACTCTAGAGCAGCAGCCATTGCAGAGGCCAAAACCCTCAAGTTCTTTCCAAACAACTACCGGTTGAAGGAGGTCTCTCACTCCACTCACAATGGATTCAAGGTAGGTTCAGCCATTCTTGACAATTCTCACTTCAAGAATGCGCTAAGGGGCAGTGCTTCGGTGCCCTTCGACTACATGTACGAATTCTGGGCAACCAAAGAGAAGACGTCAAACAAGATCACATTCTTCTTGGACAACAAGCAACAGACGCTCACCGTGTCAGACTTCCGCAAGATCTTTGGTTTTCGGGAGTCACCCAAAGGTACAACATTCTCAGCGAACCCGACCAAGAACGAGCTCATGGAGATGTTCTCTGATATTGGATGTGCGGACTTACGAATAGTGTCCGATTTTACCACAGCAAAAGTGGGTCAACCTTGGAGAGCGATTTTTGGTATTCTTAGCCGATGTCTCACACCCAAAACGACTGGGCATGATGCTGTGCGTCCGCCAATCATCAAGATGTTCTATGGTATGTTCAAAGGTATTAATATTGATTATGCATCATTGTTGTGGGACGAGTTTATTTTTCAACTCTTCACAAACACGAAGACTAAGGCTAAAGGTTACTAGTACCCTAGGTTCATAAAGCTAATCATACATTATTTTATGGAAAACGATGCGTCTATTGATAAGCGTGCAGGTAGCCGTCACCACACACAGGATGCTGATGATCTGGTGGACCTAAGGCAAGAAGGCCACTCCAATGTTGTTATCCCTGGTCCAATTCCCGGTCATCTCCTGACAGATAAGATTATCGCTTATGCTGTATACAAGAACATGCTAATAGAAATCAAGAATCAACAAGCAAGCATTCAGACAGGAGAAGACTCGTCTACTACTGTCAAGAGTAAAGGTAAACGCAAGCAAACAGTTGCTTTATCTGAACCCAAAACCAAGAAGAAAAAGACTGAGGCTAAGAAGGGTAAGAGCACGGCTGACGAGCTTGTTCTTCACAATGAAGAAGATGTTGATGATGATCCTACTCCCGAGCTAACTCGCAAGACTGAGAAAAATTTAATGAAGAAGGCTATTGAAAAGAGTAGGAGAGACACAAGCGGTAGTGGTTCGGGTGCACAGATGGATGTTGAAGAAGAATACGAGGAGCCACATGACATTAGTGAGTTTGGATCACCCGAACGTTACTCAGCATCGAAGGAGACATCCATTGCTGATACAGCAAGTGTTGAGAAGGAGTCCGGTGCTACAACAATCATTGTGACTACACAGCCTCTCGTAACTCAACCTCCACCAATCCAGCCTTTACCAACACGATCGGTGTCAACACCACTACCATTCCTTCCACCTCCAACAACTTCCATCCTCAGTACTGTAATCACAACCGAGCCTCTTCAACCATCCCAGAGTAGCTCTGTACCATCTTCAATGGCTGCATTCGTAATGGCAGAAATGTTGGATAAACACATGGACAGTCAAAGAAAAGAGATCGATCAACTTCGAGAAGAGCTATTTCGACGAGTGCAAAGTGAAGAAGCATCCAAGAAAGCCCAAGAAGAGATGCTAGCTAAGTTCACTGCAGAGATGGAGTTGACACGTAAAGCTCATGCAGAAGAACTTGCTCAGGTCATACAGGCTGAAGCTGATAAGAATGAAGCATGATTTACGAGACTTTGAGCTATAAAGGATAAATATAAGCAGCAGAAAGAAACACTTGAAGCTTCTATTGTAAAGAGAGTGAATGAATCTGTTGAGTCCCTTATGCCAAAGCTGCGTGATGAGATGAAGAAACTTGCGGTTGATAACTTGATGATTAAGTCGTCCAACCCTTCCGAGTCAGCCTACAAAATTGCATATGACTTAACGGATTTTGAATTAAAGAAGATCCTCAAAGCTCGCATGAAGGAAGTTGGATCTTTTGACAAGTCTAAAATTCAGCGGACACTCTACAAAGCACTCAATGAAGCTATCTTGGAGGATGATCGGTTGTTTAAGATGTTTGGAAGTGTGGTACCTTACCACATTTTGGATGAGGAGGAAAAGGAAGATAGTGAACAAGAGGAGGATGATGGTGAAGAAGAAGAAGATGATGATGATGATGGTGATGATGATGGTAATGATGATGATGATGGTGATGATGATGATGATGGTGATGGTGGTGATCAAAATAAGGAGAGTGATAAGGGTAGCAACGGGGATGATGATGAGGATGATGGTGGTAAAAGTGACCAGCCTGATCAGTCCGATGACGATGAAACAGGGGACAAGGATGCCAGCAAAAAGAAACCATCCAAGTCCGGTACCAAGTCTTAGAAAGATGTTGCCCGAAAGGAAAAGTCCACATCTACGGAGTCAGGACGAAACAAGTGGCGCCATGATGTGAATGCTGCTACTGCATCATCGATTCCCGGTACATCTATTTCTGTTTCTATACCTGTTACCACTAATCCTGTTAGTTCTTTTGTTGCTCCTGTGATTGCAGAACCAGTAACTGAACCTGAATCTGCACAACACTCGCCTGTTCATGATACCGCCGAAATGCCTGAATCAGAACCAGCAAGTGTTCATGTTTCTACTCCTCTGCAAAAAGAACAAGAATCTACTGTTCCCGAGTCAAGCACACAGGACTGGGCGGATACATTGGAGATTGATGAAACTGCACCGCCACAAGCTTGGATCACGGCAGCTACAAAATATGATCCAATCACAGACGCTGATAGAGATGTTCTATATCTCTGTATCCGTAGTCTGATAGATGATAGGTGTGTAAACACCCATCCTTTTACCACTTAATTCTGGCTAAAACGAGACCAAAACACGTATTTAATATCATTTGTTTGGAATTATGCGTGGTTTTTGTGTTTATTGTGTTTTCAGAGCCAACCGGATGAATATTAAAGAAAACATGGGATTGCTCGGGTTTTACTGAAGAAAAAGACTCAAGATAAAGTCTATTGTCCAAGAGATGCAAAAGATTTGAAGTCACTGGGCCTATTCGAAGATTTATCGAAGAAAAGGACCAAAGATGGAAGATTTACATAAGTCGAAGAAACTTAAGTCTATTAAACGAAGAAATTAAAAGACGAGTTGAATTTAATCGACAACAAATCCCGAATCAGAATCGAAAACGTCAACTTTTCTGAAAAGACGAGAAGACAAGAAGAACGGGAGAAAGCCCACTCACCAACCAAAAGACAAGGCTATATAAAGCCCACACCTCACACACTTAGTGCCAGTTTTAGTTTTTCCTCTCCTCCCCTTTTTTTCTCCCTTTTAGTTCGTATCGTCACCAACACCACTAGGGTGTTTGGTGATCTTGATCTTTGATTTTTAATCTTGTAATTTTAATTCTTGTTTTGTGATTGTTACAACATTAATCATCAATACAAGTTCTTGTTTAATCTTTCCATTTCATCTTGGTCATCATCATCTTTTATTTCAAGTTTTCAAGTTTTTATTTGATTGATTTGATCTTCAAAAGTTGTTGGGTTTTGTGTTTTTATTGATGGGATTTGTAGTTTATGGTTAGTAGATGCTTAGTGATTAGTTTTGTTTAAGTTTTGGTGAAAAACTTGGTTGATTTTTGGTAAAAATCGTGTTCTTATAGTGCTACTGTTCTTCGTCTTCATCATATTTTTGGTTGATTTATGAAAAACGCTTCATTCGGAACTTTTTCCTTCATTCAGAACTTTTTCCTTCATTCGGAACTTTTTCCTTCATTCGGAACTTTTTCCTTCATTCGGAACTTTTTCCTTCATTCGGAACTTTTTCCTTCATTCAGAACTTTTTCCTTCATTCGGAACTTTTTCCTTCATTAGGAACTTTTTCCTTCATTCGGAACTTTTTCCTTCATTCGGAACTTTTTCCTTCATTCGGAACTTTTTCCTTCATTCGGAACTTTTTCCTTCATTCGGAACTTTTCCTTCATTCGGAACTTTTTCCTTCATTCGGAACTTTTTCCTTCATTCGGAACTTTTTCCTTCATTCGGAACTTTTTCCTTCATTCGGAACTTTTTCCTTCATTCGGAACTTTTTCCTTCATTCGGAACTTTTTCCTTCATTCGGAACTTTTTCCTTCATTCGGAACTTTTTCCTTCATTCGGAACTTTTTCCTTCATTCGGAACTTTTTCCTTCATTCGGAACTTTTCCTTCATTCGGAACTTTTTCCTTCATTCAGAACTTTTCCTTCATTCAGAACTTTTCCTTCATTCAGAACTTTTTCCTTCATTCCGAACTTTTTCCTTCATTCCGAACTTTTTTTCCTTCATTCCGAACTTTTTTTTTTCCTTCATTCAGAACTTTTTTTTATTAGTTATTTTTGGCTTATTTTCTCTATTTCATGCATTTGATCTTTTTTAGTAGCATAGAAAATCACAACCCTTTTTGTACCAAGAACAACTATTCCACTTTGAGCTGTAATCAATTCGAGAGGATACCTAGATTTAATCTGAACCCATACAAAATCATTGTATCAAATGGCGCCGCTGCCGGGGAGATTTTAACTTGAGTTAACCAACGTGCACAATGTCATAAGTGTAGGGGAGATTTTTCCCACATGCTTAAACATTGAGGACAATGTTTATCTTAAGTGTAGGGGGGACTTCTATCGAAGTTTTAAGTGGACTTTTCCATGAAAATGCCTTCATTTAACCAGAAAATCAAATTTTTTATTAACTTTGGCCATTTAGTCGTAATTTTTAAATTTTTATCGTTGCTTTCATATGTATATATCCCGCAATAAAGTCAAATTTTAATAAAGTGGTGTAGCTAGTTTAGAAGTCTTTGACATATTAGGCCCGTTGCGTTTATTTTGACTCAACCCGAATAGACTTATCCAAGTTTATTCTAGCTAGTATCCTTAACCATGTAGACCTTAATTGGTTTATTAGGCTAAGTGTCCACGAGTCTCATTTTTTGAGATTTTAAATTGTGGAGAACGAGAAATGATAGAGTCAATTATAAGTCGGTATTCTTGCGCAAGCTCACTTGGTGTAATTATTTGCCTTTTCTCCCATCACTTGCTAATAATTTATCTACAATAAGTAAGGTCGTACGATTTGAAAGGTTACTTAGCTTCTAGCCCAAGATCGTTTAAAAGTTGCTCGGTAAGGATAAGAGTTCATAGCCAAGGCATAACTTATGAAGCGGGGCGCGAAGATTGGCGAGTCCGAAAAGGCCCTAACAAGGCACGAGGATTCCATTTTATTGCTAAAGATCCAAGGTGATGTGAAAAGCATTATCCCCAAAGTCAATATGAAGGATCAAGACTCACGACGAAAAGCAATCAACTCCCATAAAGATCATGGAGAAGTCTATCCGAAAAGACCCTAACAAGGTATGAGGATAAATAGATCCAAGTCCGAAAAGGAGGCGGATCGTTGTATCTCAAAATCCCAAATAGAGATTGAAGAAATAATCATGAAGTCGTGGTCAACAAAGTTGGAGTACCTCTCAAAAGTCTCCAAGTGAAGAAACTCTATGAACGATGAGAAGACCATTATCTCAAGCACGTCTCTCAAGATATGAAGTATGAAGTACATGCCAAATATCGGCCCGAGAAAGGTCTCAAATCGTGAACCGAGTTATGCCAAGATATGAACTTTTTGATATCCCGAGAAGCAGTTTTAAAAGATTTTGTCCTTTAGCTAACTATTGATCAAATCGTCCTACTTTGCTTTCAGCCTAAATAAACTATCGAAATAAGTCCAAAAATGCATCTTCATGATCATTCTAAGACAAAAATAAAATAAGAGATACACCTAGGTATAAGGGAGTTTAAGCATTTAATTAAGCCATGTGTGTAAGTGTTTGATTTGCTAACTTATAATAACAATGATCTCGTTTTTAAGCTTAGTTTGGGGAACGTGAAACTTGAGGGTGATAAATCTGCGCAGCACCAAAGCCCTAATGTAAGTCCTTGATCTCTTTGCAAGTTATTTCCATGTAGCTATTTTCAAGTGAAAATGGATTTCTATCCTTTTGTTTCCTTTAAAGTTTTAACTCCTTTTAGTACTTTAATTTTTGTTTAGTAGTATTTGAATAAGGCCAAAGTTGATTAATTATGAGAAAAGTGTAAATTTGCTTTATCACTAAGCATTGCATGAGGGCATGGCAATGGTTAAGTGTAGGGGATTTGATAGGTGTGTAAACACCCATCCTTTTACCACTTAATTCTGGCTAAAACGAGACCAAAACACGTATTTAATATCATTTGTTTGGAATTATGCGTGGTTTTTGTGTTTATTGTGTGTTCAGAGCCAACCGGATGAATATTAAAGAAAACATGGGATTGCACGGGTTTTACTGAAGAAAAAGACTCAAGATAAAGTCTATTGTCCAAGAGATGCAAAAGATTTGAAGTCACTGGGCCTATTCGAAGATTTATCGAAGAAAAGGACCAAAGATGGAAAATTTACATAAGTCGAAGAAACTCAAGTCTATTAAACGAAGAAATTAAAAGACGAGTTGAATTTAATCGACAACAAATCCCGAATCAGAATCGAAAACGTCAACTTTTATGAAAAGACGAGAAGACAAAAAGAACGGGAGAAAGCCCACTCACCAACCAAAAGACAAGGCTATATAAAGCCCACACCTCACACACTTAGTGCCAGTTTTAGTTTTTCCTCTCCTCCCCTTTTTTTCTCCCTTTTAGTTCGTATCGTCACCAACACCACTAGGGTGTTTGGTGATCTTGATCTTTGATTTTTAATCTTGTAATTTTAATTCTTGTTTTGTGATTGTTACAACATTAATCATCAATACAAGTTCTTGTTTAATCTTTCCATTTCATCTTGGTCATCATCATCTTTTATTTCAAGTTTTCAAGTTTTTATTTGATTGATTTGATCTTCAAAAGTTGTTGGGTTTTGTGTTTTTATTGATGGGATTTGTAGTTTATGGTTAGTAGATGCTTAGTGATTAGCTTTGTTTAAGTTTTGGTGAAAAACTTGGTTGATTTTTGGTAAAAATCGTGTTCTTATAGTGCTACTGTTCTTCGTCTTCATCATATTTTTGGTTGATTTATGAAAAACGCTTCATTCGGAACTTTTTCCTTCATTCGGAACTTTTTCCTTCATTCAGAACTTTTTCCTTCATTCAGAACTTTTTCCTTCATTCGGAACTTTTTCCTTCATTCGGAACTTTTTCCTTCATTCGGAACTTTTTCCTTCATTCGGAACTTTTTCCTTCATTCGAAACTTTTTCCTTCATTCGGAACTTTTTCCTTCATTCGGAACTTTTTCCTTCATTCGGAACTTTTTCCTTCATTCGGAACTTTTTCCTTCATTCGGAACTTTTTCCTTCATTCGGAACTTTTTCCTTCATTCGGAACTTTTTCCTTCATTCGGAACTTTTTCCTTCATTCGGAACTTTTTCCTTCATTCGGAACTTTTTCCTTCATTCGGAACTTTTTCCTTCATTCGGAACTTTTTCCTTCATTCGGAACTTTTTCCTTCATTCGGAACTTTTTCCTTCATTCGGAACTTTTTCCTTCATTCGGAACTTTTCCTTCATTCGGAACTTTTTCCTTCATTCGGAACTTTTTCTTTCATTCGGAACTTTTTCCTTCATTCGGAACTTTTTCCTTCATTCGGAACTTTTTCCTTCATTCGGAACTTTTTCCTTCATTCGGAACTTTTTCCTTCATTCGGAACTTTTCCTTCATTCGGAACTTTTCCTTCATTCAGAACTTTTTCCTTCATTCAGAACTTTTTCCTTCATTCAGAACTTTTCCTTCATTCAGAACTTTTTCCTTCATTCCGAACTTTTTCCTTCATTCCGAACTTTTTTTTTCCTTCATTCCGAACTTTTTTTTTCCTTCATTCAGAACTTTTTTTTATTAGTTATTTTTGGCTTATTTTCTCTATTTCATGCATTTGATCTTTTTTAGTAGCATAGAAAATCACAACCCTTTTTGTACCAAGAACAACTATTCCACTTTGAGCTGTAATCAATTCGAGAGGATACCGAGATTTAATCTGAACCCATACAAAATCATTGTATCAATAGACTTGTGTGCATTTTGGGCTCATGAGTTCAAATCTTCGGTCACTCCGTCTTTGGTAAAGAGAGCGCTAAAGGACAAGAGACTTCACGCCAAAACCAGGTTAAGCCGCATGGAGTACGAGTATTATGCTGAAGAGGTCCTGAAAGCTCTCAATACCGTTCAAAGGCCAGGTCTTCATGAGTCAGAAAGAGCTCCACCTCCACTTGATCCATCTCAAGATAATCAAATTGCTCTTGACTTCTTTGTCACCAATGATCTTGAGTATCTCCTCAAGGGTTCATCCAAGTACGCGACCTCCCTGACCTTGTTGAAAGCTGCTAATTGGGGACAATACCTTATATCGAAGAAAAGGTCAACCGCCTCTGGGTCCCAAAGGTAAGCCATAATTATGATATGTATGCTGTTATAGGTGCATCACATTGGGACGAGCGAGTCCGAAGGGCGTACAGAGGTTGCTGCTTAGCCAATTCAGGAAGTATCGTCAGATCCAATCTTCGCATCATAAGTATTTTGGGACTGAAGATTGAACCCAAGAATGGCTATCATCATGTGACAGAGATTCGTCTAAAAAGGGAGGATGACAGAGAATACAAGATACAGTAGGGAGACTTTTCTATCATTCGCCTTGAAGATATCGAAGACATGTTGCTTATGATGACCCGTGATCAACTTACCCATCTTACTCGTGAAGAAATCATTGCCTTGAATACAGCACTTCGTATGTTCACACGAGGTGTTGTTATCAAGAAACGAGTTGAACATCTTCAATTGGGAGTTGAAAGCTATCAAAGGAAACTTAGCTTAATCCGTCCAATGAATCAAGTTCTACCTCAACATGTCAAAAGATGTCCCTATACCGGCACGACCGTTCCAATATATGGGATTTTCTACATGAACAGTCGTGGGATCATGAAGTTTATGAGGGTAGGTGAGCTTCATAAATACAATGATGGGACTCTCATATACGTCAGAGGAAAATTGGAGCATCTCAACTCTGACGGAAGGTGATTGAGGATTGGCATGCGGGTTATCAGAAGATGGCGACATATGTGATAAAAAAGATTGATGAAAAGCTCTGGGAACGTAGATTGATGAGGAGCTTAGAAAAATTCGTTGGTGGTAGACCGTATGGAGTGCACTACAAGTTACTGCAACGATCCATCTAATGGGTCGTACATCTCAGGTCCACTCTATAATTGTTTTATTTGTGAATATGTAAATTTTGTGAATATTGTGCTTTTACGGCTTGATGTAGTGTTAAGGTATGATAATTTTCAAGAATTTCTCACGAGATTCTAAATCTTTTAAAATATGTCATACTAAAGCACTACAATTAACCCTTATTAATTTAAGGGGGAGCATTGATATGCTCTATGGCCAAACATTGATTTCATTTTTACCCAAAGACCGGTTAATCCATTCAATATCCCAAATATTAATGGTTAACATTTTGGATAAGGGGATAAAATGGGATCAAGGACACTTAAACGATACTTGGCTAAAAGATGAAAAAGACTTAACGATAATCCAACTTAATATGTGTAAAGCACGTGTTAAGGGGGAGCATTTTTGATGAACAAAACACTTAAGGTACAAAACTCTTGATTTCAATATCACAAGTACCTTAAGTGATTTTCAAGGATTTTTCATGGTGACTATACTTTCCCAAAACACGCTTAATTCACGACGGATGTGGTGACAAAAGGGTGGTAGGAATAGGTATTAGTCCAATGATTCATCAGAGCCGATGGAATCTTCCCAAGGACAATTCCCTAGATAGAATTAGAAGTCCTAGGAAAGATGGAGAAGGATTGTGAACGTAGCAGAGTACCGACTAATTACTGATGCTAGCACTGGAACAATCACAACAAGGTGCTAGTGATGATGTATTGGTAAGTACTGAAGGGGTTGAAGAATGAAAAAGAAATGTAAAGATAAAGGGTGTAAAGAAAGAAGCCCTCCTTACAACTTTAGGCAGAAACCGGGTCAATACATATGCTATTAAGATCATTTGTTAATAATTCTCGATATTGAGGAAAGACATCATGGACCCAGTGATGCAATGCACAACCCTTCCCAGCTAACTCAAATATCTCTCAAAAGGTATTTGTTTTAATCACACGGAGATCAACACGTTATCTATTGGTTTATTCACTCCGAATTAGGGGTGTAATCAAGCCAAGCTTTTATCAAGTAACTCGAGCTTGAGCTCGAGCTTGGCTCGATCAAGCCAAGCTTTTATCAAGCTCAAGCCCAAGCTCAAGGCCAAAAAATAGCTCGAAACTATATCAAGCTCAAGCTCAAGCTTTTGATAGCTCGGCTCGAGTTCTTATCAAGCTTTTTCAAGCTCTATCAAAAATATATTTTTATGATGAATTTATATAAGCAACTAATTGTTAATTTAAGTATTAACCTAATTTTAAGGGTTAATTTCATAAATAAATAATATATTTTAGAAGCACTTTTAACTCTGATTACATTTATATTTTAAATGATTCTTTATTTTTGTAAATTTAATTATTGAATTTCCTCGGTAGTTGGTGAAATACAATATCTGAAAAATTATTTTTTTATACTCTTCTTAATACTAAACGCGACGTGTTTAAATTGTGTTTGCATTCACATCATGCAACGACCTTTGGGACCTTAATCGTATTAGAGTGTAACACACATTTTGAAACCAAGGTTGTACGATAATTTTGTTATTGGTTTTATAAATGTTAAATAAATCAAATTTGTTTTAAGTAATGATTTTTTATTTTATTTTTATTTTTATACATATGTTTATTGATAAGTTTTATTAAAAAAATTAAATTTATACACATTCAAGCTTTTCAAGCCAAGCTCAAGCTTTTATCAAGCCTTATCAAGCCAAGCTCAAGCTTGGATTGGTAAAGCTTGACAAGTTATCAAGCCAAGCTCAAGCCTATAATTTTAGTATCAAGCCAAGCTCAAGCCCTACTAAGCTTGAGCTCGGCTCGGCTCGATTACACCCCTACTCCGAATAGACTGATATTGAAAAGGTGGCACTCCTCTCCAGCCATCGCTCACTAAATCAAAACGCACTATCGAGTCTAGAGCCACGAGATCATCAAAAGTATCATTAGGACACTTTCCATTTATTCCTTGCTTTCTCACACACTGTGAAAAGTAAGAGATTTTTATGAGTCCTACGTAGTATTCTTGTAATATTGCCAGAACATCCGAGTGATACGCAAGTATTACAATGAAGATGGAAATCCTGCTTGAGCCAACATCAAACAAGCTCATGGTAGGTTACACGTGCGGTTCTTTAAGAACCAATCTTGTGAAAAACTGGACAGAAACAGTAGTTTAATTCTTAATTGAACTTAAACTCGTTCCAGGCCTCTACGCATTATCATATGATCTTGCCAGAACACTCAGAGTGACACTCTTTAGTGTTCACAGTGACGAGTGGAAATCCTTCTAGTGTTAACATCAAACAGCACTTGGTAGGTGACGTGCAAGATTCTTTATGAATCAAGCTCGTGGTAACTGGAAAGCAACGATGGTGAAAATCTTAATTGAAATTCACTTGTTCCAGGCTTCATGAATTGACGGCTTCAATCACGAGGATAATTTGTCCAAGTGATTCACTCTTTATGTTCGCAGTCAAGCTTAGTGATCGTCGAATAAAGAGAACGGGTTTACCTGCGAAATCCTGTCAGGAAGTTACTTAATTGAAACTATCCGTCACAAGTACGATATCTAATATCGTCCAATGGTCTTCACCGACGGAGGTAAAACGCTACCGATTTAGAATGAAATGTTCTAAGCCATTTCATTCGTGTCTTATTATGTTGCTGCGAAGACGGTGGCGTTGCTGTGTACCAGCTAAAGTCGTTCCGACATGCTTATGTTTTTCTGCATCAAAGTTCATCAAAAATTCAAGAAAGTACAAAATGAAGTCTTCCGCTGTACCAAACTCTGAAGCTTTCAAGAATTCAACAAAAGACATAAGTGTGTGGAACATGGAGTCACGAGGAGGCAAGATTCACAAGAAGGCAAAGATTGCACGTGATTGGTCAAAAGAACAATGCTCTCAAGCCAAAGCCTAAAAGATCAAATCAACATATTCACAAGAAAAAGAAAAGAAGAAAAGACTACGAGCTGAAGAACGAAGACTTAGTATAGTATGCTAGGTTCATAACTGTGTAATGTGGAGTGACCTCCCTTAGGGGGAGATTGTTAGAAATACGTTTTTAACGTATATTAGAAGTATCGATCACTCCACGATATTATTAATGTTGTATAGCTCGTAGTTAATGTTTTGTTTATTTAGTTAAGTAAAACCGGCGCATGGGCTTGTCATGGGTCGGCCCAAGCCCATTAGTGGCTTGGATATAAATACCCCTTTCCACCATGGAAAGGGGTTGGTTGTTGGTTGTTGGTTTTTCTCACATTCCATTTTTAATAGAAAAACACATATTTCTCTCTCACTTTCTCTCACTACTTTCTCTCTCTAGAAACCTTCAACCCACCTTATTGATTCATAAGATTATCACTATTCTACAAACAGACTGGGATGTTTTCATCATCTGAAATTGTAAATTGAAATGGGACAAGATCTCCATGGATTTTGGTTACCAGTTTAACGCAAACTCAGAAAAAGCATGATGCTATCTGGTTTATTGCAAACAGTTTGATCAAGTCTGCAGAATCCTTACATCCGTAAGGATTGTAGAACCAACAGATTGATCGGACATGTTCCAGCCAAGGCTCATCCGATCACTTGGCAATCCCTCAGTTACCGAGTCAAATAAAGATTCGCAATTGTACTCCTTATTTACTTCACGTCTTCATTCTAATTCCACGACTTGCTTTCACGCTCGCGTTCATGACACTATTCACGTTTATGATGGTATCTTGCCTTACGACTTTACGTTCATTTTTCTCATTCTGGGGAGTTTTGCAAGAACTTGAGAGACCAGACCCAAGTTTAGTATAACTCTCCATCATCAGATAGACGTTTCACGTCATATTCGACGTCTCACCTTGTAGCGTTTGGCGTTACCGCCATTATATTCTATGTTCACGATATGTTTCACATGTCATGTTCATTCCACGTTCCTCATATCATGATCAAGATATGTTACACGTATCATGGATCAAGATATGTTTACTCATACTACACTCGCCTATCTCCACGTAGCACGTTTAAAATTTTTCACGTATCACGTTCAAAAATTTTCACGTACTACGTTTCTTTATGTCTCGCGCATCGTTTCTAATTATCAGTTAAGTCAGATTGTCTTGCATCGTAACGTTTCAGTTACCCTTGCACGTCAACTCTTATTTTTCCTCGATCGAATTTAGGGGATCTACCTTCCGTTGATAACCAAGAATTTCTTCGTATTCCAAGTCAGGGTCAGGAGGACCAAGATATATCATTAATGTCAAGATCTTCTGAAGGAACCGTTCCAAGAGGGAGGCCACTTGGAAACGGACAAGTTCATCCGGACTTTTATCCGTTTTTCTCTTATCAACTAGATATGTCCTTTCAGTCACGTCACGTTCCATGTCCTTTCAAGACATGTCACGTTCCGCGTTCCTTCTGCCAGGAAACCCGCACGTTCATTTATCTTACATACCCTCTCAGTTTGATTCGGGTATGTTCCTCTTTCAGTTTACGTTATCTATAATTCGGGGACGAATTATTCTTTTTAGGGGGGAAGAGTTGTAAAAGCCGCATGTTTTTACCATGAATAGTACCTATTAGATCGTACATACTAGATTAAAACTTTCCTTTTATAGCATGTTTACATTCGCGGATAAGAATTTTAAGTATTACGTACGTGTTAGAACACGATAAGTATTTATTACGTATGAACACACGATAATTATTCAAATAATAATTATAATCACGAACATGCGATCATGAAATCATGAACGTAATTTAATCACGAGCTAATATTAATTACGTATCTATATATTTATTATGAACACGAATAAATATATTGAGTCACGATCGATAACTAATTAAATTACGTAAACTACGTAACACGTAATCACGAACATTTAACACGATTATTATTATTACGTATATTTAATTTAACACGACAAGTAATTACATACGTAATGATTACGTTTAACGCGTATTATGATAACTATGAATTTACGACATTTTATAACACGATTACGCGTACCTTTAACAAGTCGCGTATTAAATAAAAACGCATAAGGGCTTTATTGGGCTATTAGACAAAGGAAACAAGAAGTCATTGGGCTCAAGGCCCAATGGGGTTGTTTGGTCGGCTTAAAAGAGGAAAAGGACGGGGTATACATTTTTATTTAGACAAAATCATTAAAAACCCTAAAAACATAATCAAGCCGCCATTTTCTACCTCCTTGCTTCTTCCTACCGACGGTTTCACCACCAAAAGAATAGGAAGACGAGCCGTGGGTGATCCAAGGAAACAAGAGATTCATTTGTTGTTATCCTAATCTCTAACATGAAAAACAAGATAAACCCTAGATCTCTTTTAATTCGTTTCTTTTCTTCTTTTGATCACGAACCCGTGATGTAATGATTTAAAACATGTTATTAGAAGTTCATAAAAGGGGGGTTCGTTTGTGGTGTTCATGTGGTCGTTTGGCACACAAACCGAGACCCTACATGGTCTCGGTGATGGTTTCTGACCAACAGCCGCAACCCTATTGGGTGCTGGCTTGGTCTATGCTAACAACAGCCCAGCAGGGGGTGTTGGGAAGCCTGGCAGTGGGAACCGAGAGCTTAGAGCTCTCGGTGGTAACCAGACGCGCAGCAGGGGGAACACAGGGCAGTCAGGGGGAACAATATAACTGCCAGGGGTAACTGGCAGTTAGGGGGCTGTTTGGTTTTGGGTTTATGTCTAGTTAAGGGTGCGTTTGGCTATCGGTTTTATAAACATAATTTAAGGGATGTTTGGTTCGGCTTATTTGTAAAACACAATACGTTTTCATGGGTTGTTACGGGTTGATTTATGACACGTTTTAATAATATAATACATGGTTACGGGTTATTATTTTACAAGTCCATGTAGCTTTACATGTACATCATTTACAAGGTAAATTAAATTAATAAAACACGACTTATTATTACATGATTATTTGTTACAAGATTAATTAAATTAATTTAATATGCTAGATAATTGATTTAAATAAAGCATGAACTTAGGTTTATTATTATTAATTAATAATACATGGATTTTAAACCTAAGTATTTATTATTAGACTATATAATTAATTAATTATTAAAACCATGATCTATAATTAATTAATTCTCATGACTTAGGTTATATTAATATAATTGATAATACATGTTTAACCTAAGTATTTATATCTTTATTTAATTAAATCACATTATATTTAATTAAATACTTTAACCTATAGTTTATTTAAAATACATGGAATAATTAATAAACTATACTTTATAACTACATGACTTAAAATAATAAACGGAAAACACTTGAGCTTACATATTTAGCTTATTTAACCAGCTTATTTCTATTTATGGAAAATTTCTATTTTTAGAAACTTATTTAATTAAGGCAGCTAATCTATTTATGGAAACTTTATATTTTTAGAAACTTATCTATTTTAAGCAGTAATTCTATTTTTGGTAACTTTCTATTTTTGGAAACTTTCTATTTTATAAAACCTGCTATTTTTAGAAAGTTACTTATTATTACACAGCAAGTATAATAATACATGAAATACAAGTAATACTTAATCAGAATAGACAGAATATAAGATAAATACAGTATAAAGCTTAAAACAGTAAAACATGACATGAACGTATAAAATAAGCTAACACATAACATTAAACCAGTTACGTATTCAGTAATCAGTTACTTATACACGTATGTATTTATGTAGCATTAGTGATACCGAAGTAGGACTCTCTTCAGTTCGTATTCTTCGTTCACTGGACATAAGGTACGGATTCCCGTCCTTTCAGTATGGACATTCTTTCCTTATTAGGATTCCCGTATGCAGCCAACTGTTTTCCCGTAGTATAAGTTTATATGTTTGATTTGCTTATGTTTAATTTAGAATACCTATAGCCATATACATGCATGACCAGTTTCACCTAGTTATGGAGGTACCATAACCATAACATTAGAGGCACTGATGTTATGACTTCCCCACGGCGGAGTGATTGCTCGTGGCGTCCCTTCAGCTTTTGGCCATATTATTATATTTATCATGTGGGACGTATGGTTGCATCCTAGTTACATGTTTTTCAGCAGATTACTCAGTGTGAATGTGGTGTGTGCCTTGCATCCTTCACAAGGAGCTGATCTCTCCTACCTAAACCAGCATATTAAATTAGAAGCAGCCCCTCTAATTTGCATGATGAGTTCACCCCTCCAAGTATTCATGCACGGTTCATTTTCATGACCTATATTGGCTAATGGTAAAATATGTTAAACAGTTTTCATAAGATAAACATAAGGCTTTTCAAACTATAAAACCAGTTTTATGAACATGTTCTAGGTTTTCCAGGACTTATACATTTCCGCTGCTATTAAGTCTTTATTATGTTTTAGTCATTTATACTATGTCTATATCCGTGCACTGAGCGTTTTGCTCAGCCGTTACTTTCCTTTCCATGTCCCCGAAAACGGCAGGTACCCAAGGACTGACTGGAGCATTTGGAGGACACGCATAGGATGGGAGCTACCTTAGATTCCTTCTCCTCTTGCCTTCATATTTATGCTTGTTTAGTCTTCCTTTTTGTTCATTTACTTTATTTATGTTTTGGGCTTATGTTTGGGAACCGATGTTTGATTCCGGTTTTCCCTATGGTCATGTATGTTTTAGTACATATTACCTTGCATGCTTTGATGACACGCCATAATTACGCGTGACATTCCATTTATCAAAATGGGGTGTTACATCCACCTACAAGTGAGGTTGATTTTTCCAATATCGAGGAAGAAATTGATGAGTTAGAACGTCTTATTTTCGATGACGAACCAACTCACGTGACAAAAAATCCCATTCTCGAGGAGTTACCTAATCAACACTCCTCAAATGAGAATGACGTTTACCACATTCGTGAGGATCTAACTTATCAACGATGCCCACAAAAGAATGATGGTTTTATGCTTGATCATGATCTTTTTGAGAGAGTTTCTAAAATCCTCAATGATGGAAACGACAAACCTTGGTTTGACGAGCCTATCTATGATGAAGAAATCGAAGAGATTAACGTTCATGAGGATGACGAATATGTTTTAATCCCGAGGGGGCGGTGTTATTTGTTGATCAACGCTTTAAGAACTTATACAATCCACCACCCCCTAACCGCGACTTAAATGTGAGAATTTTTAGTGTGCCTAACATCGTCTTAGAAACGCTAAATATTTTCAACATAATCCAATCGGGTTTTCATAAAGAGTTTTTAAATGATGAAAAAGGAAAAGATTTTAAAACTGATTTAAATGAATTTTCTACAAGTCTAACTCCGTCATCACATCGTTATTTGAGTGCTACAAGCTCGTCTACTCCTTTTGACGATGCTTTCTATGGATTTAGTGTGGGGGAAGCCCCTTATGTTCCCTCACATTTCTCCACCTAGGACGAGATATTCGATCCTGGAATTGATTGTAAAGGGAAATATCGGTCTTCCACCGATGCAATACAATGAGCTACTCAACCGTCGAGTTTAATACTTGCCGCTTTATACTAGTTTTTCCTAAAACAAGTGACTAAAAATACATACGTCAATTTTGGCGCCGCTGCCGGAGAGGTGTTTTTAGTGCCTTATATATATCGTGTTTGTGTGAGTAGTGCGTTTTTGCTTTTCATTTTTAGAAAGCGTAAATATCGTACATACTCGTTTGTTATTTTTTCTACTATATTATAAATATCCAAATAAATCGTGTTAATTGTTCCTGAATTAACACACAACAATCTTTTTACTATATTGTAGATATCCTAGTATTCGTTTTCGTTTTTCTTTGTGAATATTATTAATATATTGTATTACGTATCACAATAAATTTACAGTATCTCCAAAAGCGTGAAAACGCAACCTTAATTGGGATTTCATTACTCAATTATTGTATTTGAATCCAAAGCAAAAAGAAAAAGGCAAAATAGATAATTACTTTCGAAAAGCTTAATTTTGATTAACACAAACTATAAGGTGGGTATAATGCGGTTGTATTTCACGACCTAAAGGAAAAAGGCTCTTAAGTGCTTAGTGTCGCCTCGTTTTCTCCGCTTGCTTGTGCGTGTTTTGAGAAAAAGGGCTAATTGAGGGTTTTCCGACCAAATTATTATCTACGTATTATATATATTTGCTTGTTTTCAAAGATTAAACACTCTTGAACGTTTTGGTGTTCCACCAACGTTCTAAAGTCATCGAAGACGTTCACTCAACATGATCGTTTTCATTCCTTGAGGCTCCTTTAATTGAGAAATTGATTCGAGGAGAGATTTGTAGATTTGGGTCTACGTAATACACCGAAAATCCAAAAAAATTAAAAACAATCAAAAACCAAAAAAATTGAAAAACGAAAAACCCCAAAAAGAATCTTCTTTGCTACCCCCCCCCCCCCCCTCCCATTCTATGTTTTGTTGATCCCAAACTTAGATCGATTAGCTTTGTATTAAACGAGATTGATTCAAGATTAATACTTAGAGAAACTTTGACGTATTTAACAATCCAAGTGTTATGCAGAATTAACACTTAGAATAAAGAACAAATAAACAAAGTAAACCAAACTTTCACTTTAGATTGATAAACGAACTTGCTTACAATGAAAGTTGTAAAACTAAATAATGTCACTATACTATGAACCCCACGGCCTCCTTTTATAACACAAGGAGTCGTGTACAAAGGTTTACCTATCAACTATTTTAGGTAAAGATAAATATAGAAAATATAATATTGAACATATCTTTACTTTGAATATAAAACGTGTTGACTAAGTATTCCTATTAGTGGTTGAACTTCTTCTTGTCAGCGCTTGAATATTTCTTGTTAGTGCTTGATCTGTTAGCGCTTCATTTCCTCTTTTCAGTGTCCAAGTTCCTCTTGTCGGCGTCTTAGTGACTTAGCTCATTTTATTCCCAACAATCCTCCCCTAAACTTGATATCTACTCTAGCAATCAAGTTGCTGAACAAAAACTAAAGTACAAGGAGGATTCTTACAAATACAAACTACTTGTTAATTAGAAAATAAACAAATCTAATTAAATCCTTGCTAACATCACTAGTATAATCAACTTCTAACTGTGTAGACACCATCTTCTTCAAAACATCCTTAGACATAGGATATTGAGCATCAACCAAAAGATACTCTGAAAACTTTGAGGTGCTTAAATGGTATACACCAGCAGTTGAATGTAGACGCCACTTTAAACTACTGATATCATCCAGATCCAACCATATTGGATCAGCTTCATCTGGTGCAATCATTCTCTTGAATGTTGTACCGATCTTTATTCCATTTGCTGAAGTAGGCTCTTCAGCATCATACTTGGTCTTCATCAAATTCCACGGATCTACCAAGTCTTCTCTATCCATGCTTGCAAACAACGGGATCAAGTAAGTAAAAGTATGTACCTTTTTACCATATCTGGTGATTGCCCAAAAACCACTTGCATCTTCTTCATAATTGATTATTGGGTTTCTGAAATCCAAAGGCAATACCTCTGAAACATCTGAAGCCTCCAAAGGTGAAAGCTTTATATTCTTTCTGATCACTGCTTCACTAGGATTTAATTTATCAAGAACTGGAAATTCAATTAGAATTACCTTCTTCACTGGCCTTGGTACAATAGAATCCCTCTTG
Organism: Glebionis coronaria; assembly: GCA_025667525.1. Classification (NCBI taxonomy): domain Eukaryota; kingdom Viridiplantae; phylum Streptophyta; class Magnoliopsida; order Asterales; family Asteraceae; genus Glebionis; species Glebionis coronaria. Next base: position 289,435,135 of record CM046874.1, on the reverse strand, counting down.
ATCTGCATATTCTCCTCAATTTCTTCTCTCCTTTCATCTGAGAGAAGCCTCATAATGTTTGCCTCACAAACACGTTCCCAAATTGGATAAGCATGAAATTACAATTCTTTAAAGGATAGCCTCCTCAATCTTTCATAGGTCCATCCACCTTGATGACACCTAAGCAGCATATAATAGAGCTCTCTCCTATCCCTTTTGAGCTCAGAAAGCACCTTACTAGCCTTGTGCTTCAAGATCACCTTACAATCTTCTTGAACTCTTAGTATAATCTCCACACCTTCAACATCTTGCATGGTGACCATAGCCTTTGGCCTAGCATCTTCAACCTTGATGATTTGGCTTGAAGTCTTTCCAGCATCAGATCTTCTAGGAGATCTGCACTCCCTCATGAAGTGTCCCATTATGACAGTTATAACACTTAACCTTGGATTTATCAAATCCAGCTGTGTCTTTAGCATTAAAGGTCATCTTTCTTCCAAATCTCTTGTTCCATCTGTTAGCCCTTATGCTTGCAAGTGCCATATTCCACTTGATATCCATCTCTTCCAAATTCTCATCACTGATTTGCTCAAGATCCTCATAGGTAATTAATGAACCATTGGGCAATGCAACAATGTATGCACATACTGTATCCAAATCAATACCAGCAGGTTTAAGACTTGGTGAGTCAACATTGTATGTGTCAGCGTCAAATTTTGAGCCGCTGACAAAGGTTGATCCACCGCTGACAAAAGTTGATCCAGTAACAGGATGTACATATGAATCTCTTTCACTGGTTTTAGCTTCACTATGTGAGGTGAAAGCCATGTTTCCAGATGTTGACTTTCTTCCATGATCAAGTAAGATCTCACTCTCCACAATCTTTAACTTATTGTAGACGTCATAAAAGGAAGAACTCTTATGGGCATTGGTAGAAATGATTGACCTAGCTTCAATTTTTCATGCATCACCAAGACTTCTAAGGAAAGTAGCAATGATATCAGCGTCATCATGTTCTGTTCCCATAAAAGACAACTTGCTAGTGATGTCTAGAAGCCTACTTCTCACCTCACTTATCTTTCATTGGGATGATCCTTAAACACAGCATATTCATGCAACAGTTTCTTCTTTCTTTCTTTGGTTGTATCATCATTACCACCATAGGTGACTTGAAGAGCTGCCCAAAGATTTTTAGCAGAATCAAAACTTATGTACTTGTGTTGATTCTTTGAACCCATGGAAAGTTTAAGAATATTCAAGGTCTTCATGTCATTCCTTCTCAAGGCTATATCAGCAGTTGAGATAGCTCTTCCATCTTCAGGTCTTTCAGCAAGCTCTACAGTAGTAGAACGAGTTGTAGTTCTTCCTACAATAGCAGCACCAATCCTGGCTGCTTTATTGAATTGATTCCCATACTCAATAACTTCCCAAAGAGTATGGTCATGCACTTGAAGATATTGTTCAAAATTGACTTCCATTGTTCAAAGTTGTCAGGGTCGAGCATAGGGATTTTTAGGTTGTGATTTGATGAGGATGAAGATTCTGTGGTAGAAATCTTGTCTGGTTTTAAGGTTTATTGTTCTTTTAGATCAAAGTTCCTCAACAAGCTCTGATACCACTTGTTGATCCCAAACTTAGATCGATTAGCTTTGTATTAAACGAGATTGAATCAAGATTAATACTTAGAGAAACTTTGTTGTATTTAACAATCCAAGTGTTATGCGGAATTAACACTTAGAATAAAGAACAAACAAACAAAGTAAACCAAATTTCACTTTAGATTGATAAACGAACTTGCTTACAATGAAAGTTGTAAAACTGAATAATGTCACTATATTATGAACCCTACGACCTCCTTTTATAACACAAGGAGTCGTGTACAAAGGTTTACCTATCAACTATTCTAGGTAAAGATAAATATAGAAAATATAATATTGAACATATCTTTACTTCAAATATAAAACGTGTTGACTAAGTATTCCTATCAGTGGTTGAACTTCTTCTTGTCAGCGCTTGAATATTTCTTGTTAGTGCATGATCTGTCAGCGCTTCATTTCCTCTTGTCAACGTCCAAGTTCCTCTTCTCAGCGTCTTAGTGACTTAGCTCATTTTATTCCCAACATGTTTAGTGCATGCGCACTCGATCGAAGGACTATACGAATTCTAGCAACGCTTAGATCGACGCAATCGAAATCGAAGGAATCGACAACGAAGACGTGAATTAGAAACCAAAATTCCTAATATCGTTTTCGAAACCGTAGACGAGATGGCCGACAATCGTTCGATGACGGAATTGCTCCAAGCACCCACCGAGGGTTATGGAGACGCGATCGTTATTCCCGCTATCGAAGCGGAGAATTTTGAGATTAAGAGCGAAATGCTATCGTTGATTCAAGCTACGAAGTTTAGAGGTCATGAGGCGGATAATCCTCACGATCACATTCGGAATTTTGATCGTCTTTTGGCCACGAGCAAGTTTAAAAACTTCGACACCGATGTCGTTAAGCTTATGCTTTTTCCGTACTCGCTCGATGGTGTCGCCAAGGACTGGTACGAGAAAGAGCCAACTAATTCCATAATTACGTGGAAGGATCTCGTTCCCAAGTTCATTAATCATTTCTTTCCGCCGTCTAAGACCACGTTTTTGAAAAATGAGATCACGAGGTTCGAACAAAATCAGAATGAATCGTTTAGAGACGCGTGAGGTCGTTTTAAGGAATTTCTTAGGCAATGTCCTCACCATGAATTTTATGAGTTACACCAAATCGATACGTTTTATAACGATCTTAGTTTTCAAGAACAAGATTCGTTGAATTCTGCCGCCGGTGGCAATTTTTTTGTGTAAAAATCCGAAAGACGCTTTAATGATTATCAAAAATAGATCCAAGGTTTGCCAACTCTGTAACACGACGAGTGTTGCCAATGTCGCAAATGTTAGTAATTCTAATCACGATATTGAGAGGGTTGACGCGAAAGTCGATAAATTGACGAATGTGTTTACGTCGTTCTTAATAGAGAGGCAAAAGAAAGACGCTCCTACTACGGTGAAATCGGTTGAGGCATCGTGTACGTTGTGTGGTGGACCTCATAATTATTACGAGTGTGCTGCTACGGATGGCCAAACGTAGAGTGTAAACGCGTTAAATGGAAACAACAATTTTCAAAATCAAAACAACACTGGTCCATCACAAGGAAATTACCAAGGCAATATTTATAATTGTGGAAACAATATTTCAAAATTAACAAGGAAATCGAGGTGATTATAATCAAGTTCGGAATTTGGATTGGCAAAATCGAGATTTTAACAACAACAATCAAAACTCGAATTTCAAAACAACGCTAATTAAAGAAACAATTTTTCGAATGGTAATCAAGGGAATTTTCAAAGAAATAACCAAAACCAAGGGAACTTTAAATCTAATCAAAATAGTTCGTCAAAAGATTTTCAAGAATATATTAAAATCAATGAAGCTAATATGAGACGATTAGAGGGACAAATTGGTACTTTGAAAAACGACTTTTCTAACACGTTGAAAAATCAAAACACTAAAATCGATCAAGGACAAATCGACATTAAAAAGATTTTTTAGGTCATTATGAGCAAGTCTTCGGGTGCGTCATCGAGTTCGTTACCTAGTGACACCATACCAAATCCAAAAGAACATGTTAAAGCTGCCTCGTCAATTAGAAAAAGTCGTGTGATTACCCCAAACCCTGATGGATTTAGAGTTGTTCCTTCTTCTCAACCCTCGACTTCTAAAACGCCTTCATGTTCTAAATTCGATGGGGTGAACGTGGTGACCAAGGAAAAGAGTGCACACCCTCGTGTATCTCAAATTCCAACCACGGTTCAAAAAGAGAGCTTTATCGACCTCACCAATGTGACCCTTGAGGAAAATTGTGCTTCGATCCTTCTTAAGAAACCCGAAAGGCATATGCCGAGACAGGAAGAGGATCCGGGCCAATTTCTATTACCTTGTGATTTTTCCGAGATTGAGGGATGTTTAACCCTTGCCGATTTAGGTGCTAGCATTAATCTCATGCCTCATTCTCTTTGGAAATTGATGAAATTGCCTACACTTACCCCCACGAACATGACAATCGAGCTAGCAAATTGTACGCCTTTAAAACTAATTGGAATATCCGAGGATGTTTATGTTAGAATTGGAAAGTTTGTTTTTCTAACACCCCCAATTTACATTGCGCAGCGGAAATATACAATTGGGTGCTAGACACAAGCATCATCACACAAGGTATATGGAACGACTCAAAAGAGAGACGTTTACACATAAAATATAAACAAGATTTTTATAATAGGTCTAAAACATAATTTCATCCCAAATTGTACTAAAACGACACCATAGTAAAGCGTTTAGTCCCCAAGGATCTTGACCAACAACCAACAAGTTTAGTACAGTACACAAACATTTAACAAATTGTTCAACAATAAAAGGATAGAAATAGTTTTTAGACCAACATTCTTCCAAAAGCCAACCCACAACCTCCACAGCAAAGTTCCATCTTCCATCACTTCCTATTACCTGAAACACATGCTAAAACGAGTCAACAATAATGTTGAGCGAGTCCATAGGTTTATCTAATCACATTTGAAGACAAGAAGAAAATCAATCATAATCATTTATAGAATTGTCGTACACACAATCTATTTCAAGACAAAACATTGTATTTAAGCTCATGACACCGACCCCTTAACCAAATAGTCACCCACGCCAAATGCTAGCATGACTAGAATAAAACCATTTCCCCTCTAGGGTATCAGTTGCTAGAATACCACATTCTTATTCCCGTATATTATCCTTCCCAGAGGTTACTCAGCGTAATGCCCTGGTCTCAGATAGGGTGGTCAACCCAATAGTACTATCATTAGAATAAGCGGCTATTCCCGACTAACAACATCAAGTCAGAATATAGTTAATGGCTCATGAATTTAGGGTCTTTAGCAACAAGGTACTCAATATAATGTAAACAACATAGGCAACATTCGGGTCCAACAATTACTCATGACTTGTGTTCATTTATTTTCAAATAGCATGTATCCCCCTCGCGGGTAATAAAACATTTAGTAGCTAGCATAAAAAGCGAGGCTACAGACTCACCTTAGTATAAGAGATCTAGCGAGATGATCGTCGATGATAGAGGATGCCTTTCAAACACGAGAACCGCTACCTATCAAATAAGGCGCGTTCATTAATAATGACTCAAGAAATAAATCATACATAACAATATCAAACTCAAACTCATAAAATTACGATAAACTCAAGAGAAAATGATACAATTAACTCTATTACACTCTTCTATACATTTACTTTACCATTCTACACTTTCAACAACATCTGTCGGCACATACTACATGTACTAGCTTATTTACCCCTTTTAGACTCGTCAAACGTTTATGGAATGACTCGAGGAACTAAATTAATATATATAGAAAGTCCTCCAACAAGTTTATCAAATGAAATTACTTATAAAGTTCTTTACCCGACTCATCTTTAAACTATAAAATTCGGACAGTTTTACGTTACAACTCATACAACCGTTTTAACTTCTTTAAACGACACCATTTACAAAACCGACACTTGGGTTTGAAAATAAACTCACCCTCTAGGGTTTACACTTCATTATCAGTATGTGACTCATTTCAAAACTTCAATTTATAGTCCCCGATATTCGATCCAAATATCGACAACAACTATATGTAGTGCCGATACTCGTCTCCCGGTACACGAATAATCAAAACATCATAACTTTGCGCTCGTTTGGAGCTAGAAGCTCTACCTTATATCAAATCGAAGCTAATCGAATGCTCTACAACCCTAGGACACTAGTTAAACCATTATCTCAACATAAAATACCCAATAATATAGTTTACCTACTGATGTAAAACACCTTTCTAAAACTTGTATAAAATCATGAATTTAGCTCAAACCAACCATAGTTATGATCATCCCATAACCCTAACACTAACATATATATCAACTATAACACTTGAATCATCATAAAAATCAAAACCCTCAAATCAAAATCAAGTTTTTATCAAAACTTTAGCAAGAACACCTTTTGATCATCATAAAAACAACACGCATGATCATAATTCTCACCTACCAAACCTAAAAAAAAAACTTCTTGCATGTACCCAAATTTAGTACCAAATTGATCTCCTTACAATTATAGAGATGGGTCTTATGTTAGTTTATCTTAGATCATCATAGAATTTGAGTAAAAATTGATTGAAGTTGGGTTTTGGGTGAAGAGGGGGTCACGGCTAGCTCAAGAAAAAAGAAGAGAGAGAGAAAAATTTTTGAGTTGGTGAATTGTGTGTGTGTTGAGAAAAAAATGAAGTTTATATATAGTGGTTGAGGGAACTTTGTTGTAAATTTGCAATAGTTATGGCTCAAAATGAAAATAGTTAGCTAAAAAGCGGGAAATAACTATTAGTCAATTTTGAAAATATTTACGGGGCTCGGGTTTCATAAAGATACTTTTAAAAATTTAAAACGTACCTCAAATATAATAATATCGACTCCCGACTCGACTTAACACGTCATTTAAAAGAAAACATCAAAAATGACAAACATCGAACAACCGACAATAAAACGTAAAATATTTGGCATCCATTGACATCACGCTTGCTAATGCTCCTTATACTTATTAAATATAAAATATAAGTCTTGCAACATCGGTTTAAACTTAAACCTCCAAAAAAATAAATATCATTCAAACTCATCAAAAATTTTAGAAATAATCGTAAAATAAGATTAAGCAATGACCTCGGTTTCGTGTTATCACATCCCCTCCTTCTTAAAAAAAGCGACGTCCGCGGCGCTTAATCCTTCCTAAACAAATGACGATACTTATCCTTAAAGAAATCCTCATGTTCCCAGGTAAACTCTGGTCCACGTCTAGAGTTCCACCTCACTTTTACAATCGGAATCCTACTATGCTTCAATTTCTTAACTTCCCTATCCATAATCTCTATAGGTTCCTCTATAAAATGCAACTTATCATCAAGTTGAATTTCCTCCAATGGAATCACCACATCCCTTTCAGCTAAACACTTCTTCAGATTAGACACATGAAAAGTATTATGAATAGCCATAAGTTCATCAGGAAACTCTAACTTATAAGCAACCAATCCAATCCTTTGGATAATCTTAAATGGTCCAATATATCTCGGGCTTAACTTTCCTCTCTTTCCATTGCTTACATCTGGATTCAGTTTGGATGACCCGAACACATTTGGAAACAGAATTCACAGAATGTTGAAGCTTGGCTTGAGCATTGATGAGGACAGTGCTGATGGTGATGTTGACATGCCCGCTCTTGAGGAAGCTGATGTTGATGCAGATAGCAAGATGGAGGAAGTCGATTAAGCAACGCTCTTGGTTCTTTTGCTTGATGTCTTATTTTTTAATGAGTTAGCAAATGCAGTATTTGATTTTAGTAGGTTTTTATTTTTATCGAATATGGAATCACTTCCGTTGTAGGATTTGGAATTTCTGAAGTATTGTGCCTAATCTCTTATGTTAATTTTTGCCTAATATCAGAAATTATATACCTAGTTGCCTACAATAAGTCCTTTGGTACTTATTAATGTACATGTTTAAGCATTGCAATGTAATCTGCACGCGGAACAGATAGAGCTTGAAGTGCTTGTTACTTTGGGCTTGTACCAAGCCTAATGAGTAATAATAATTGTGGACTACGTCACTTAATGTAGTTGCATGGACTTGCTGGTTCACTTGGTTGTAAGAGCGATATCATGACTTTAGTCTATGTCATATGTGCATACGGAAAGTTTATAGACTTAAAATTAATAGTCGTGAGATAGGATCAAACTCGGGATCACGGGATTGCACACATAACGTGAAGGGTTAATTTATTTATTAAATATATTTATTATATCAAACCAAAGCTTAACTAACAATATTTAATAAATAAAAGTTAAGTTTAAACGATCGTTATGGAATTAAATAGAAGCTAAAAAGAAGGAGAAAGGAAAAGTTCTGGAAGCCCTTAGGTGGGCTTGTGGGTCGTCGGCCAAAGGGGAAAAAAGGAAGAAATCAAAGATTTTCTTTCCTATTTTGTTTATTGCTTGGAGACAGTATTGTCAAGCCTATATAAACAAACCCTTAGCTTTCACAAATCACACACAATCTCTCTTTCTCTTGCTCCTTGATCGCCGGCCAAACACCCCTTCTTTAGGGTTTTTTGGTTTTCGATTTTTGTTATTTAATATTATCTAGTCCTAGCCCCTCTCTAGGGTTGTTGGGTAGATATTCCATAAGCGTTGAAGCTCGGTTTGTTCGTGCTAGACTCACGGTTAACTCGTCGTATTACGTGTGTACAAGAACGTGATATAGTCTTGTTTTAGACTATATTCTTGGTGGTGTTCGTGATAAAACCTAGTTGTCGTTTGTTCCGTCGTCTTGTGGATCTTGCTAGGATAAAGGTATGTGACCCTAATCTTGATTAATTATAATTATGTTAAATTAATGATCTTGTTAATTTGCTTCCGCTATGTGTTCTTTGATCCATGTTGTCCCATATTATTTAGATGATTAGTGATAGAAAATAGATGAAAATAGAAGGAGTTTTAGATGGATTCCTAGAGAGAGAAAGTAGTGAGAGAAAGTAGAGAGAGGTGATTTAACTTGGTGAATATTAGATTAGGAATTGTGAGAGTTACAAATGACCATCCACCCTCCTAACATGCTAGGAGGGTAGTATATATAGTCCACCCACATGCGGGCTTTAATAGGCTATATATTGGGCCGGGCTTGTCTTTTGGACTTTAATTAGTTTAAATCCAAGCCCGTGAACCATGACTATTTAACTATCTATTACAACGTTCTAATAAATATTACAATATAAACCTGTGACCGAACATTCTTGTTTGACTCAGTATTTTGAGGCTAACAATCTCCCCCAATGTGAGGTCATTCCTCTTCGATATTTGGAGTCCAATAGAGATTTATGAATTTCGTCATAAATGAGTCTTGAACGTGTAATAGTAGTGTTGTTCCTTCATGCTATGATCTTTGAGCCTTTGTTATTGTCTTTTGACTTAGTCTTTTATCTTGAGATCTTCAAATCATTCTTGACTTGTCTTTGCCATCTTGCGATCTGGTGTCTTTATCTACATGCTCACACTATTGATTGTTGAATAAGTCTTTGGGTATGAATATGTGGTTGTGAATCTTTGACTTTGCTGAGTACACCGTGACGCCACCTTCTCGAGACAAAACATAGACACGGATTGAATGGCTTTGACATTCGTCCTAAATCGGTAGCGTTTTACCTCCGGTCGGTGAAGACCATTATACGATATTAAATATTGTACCTGTGATCAGGTACATTCAATTAAGAATTTCCTTGACAGGGTTTCGCGGTTGTACTAGCCGTTCTCTTTACTCGACCGTCTCAAAGCAAGACTGCGAACATAAAGAGTGAATCAATTGGATAAATATCCGCTTGATTAAGTCGTCAAATCAAATTCCTGGAATAAGTTTGATTCATTAAGAATCTTACCATTGTTGCTTTCCAGTTGACACAAGTTTGATTCATAAGAATCTCACAAGTCACCTACCGTAGCGCTATTTGATGTTGACGCTAGAAGGATTTCCGTTCGTCACTGTGAATATTAATGAATATCACTTTGAATTTTCTGGCAAGACCATAAAGATATTACGTAGAAACCTGAAACGAGTTTGAATCAATTCAGAAACAAACCACTGTTGCTTTTTAGTTTTACATATGTTCAATTCATAAAGAATCTTACACATGACATACCGTAGTGCTGTTTGATGTTAGCACTGGAAGGATTTCCACTCATCATTGTGAATACTAAGTAGTATCACTTTGAGTGTTCTAGCAATATCACAAGGATATAGCATAGGACTCTCTTGATCTTCATCCGTGTGTCCTAACGAGATTTGATTGATCTCTTGGCTCTAGACTCGATTTGTGCACTTTTAGTGGTCGGAGGCTGGAGCAAATGCCACCTATTCAATATCAACTATCTCGGAGTGAGAAAGTCAATAGAAGTCGTGTTGATCTCCGTGACAATAAAACAAACTTCTTTTGAGAGGAGCCTGAGTAGCTAGGAAAGGGTTGTGCTTCACATCACTGGGTCCATGATGAGTTTGTCTTCATGATGAGTCGACCTGGTTTCTGCCTAAGTTGTATGGAGGGCTTCTTTCTTTATACCCTTTATCCTTACATTTCTTTTTCATTCTTCAGCCCCTTCAATGCTTACCAAGACATCATTAATAGCACCTTGTTGTGATTGTTCCAGTGCTATCATCAGTACTTAGTCGGCATTCAGCTACGTTCACATTCTACTCCATCTTTCCTAAGGACTTCTAATAATCTATTGGATTGTCCCTGGGAAGATCCCTCCGGTTCTGGTTGGATCATAGGACTTAAACCTAACCACCCTTTTGACACCAATAACGTCGTGAATTAAAGATGTTGTGGGTATTTGATTGTAACCATGAGTGCTTGAGTCTTTAGATCACATTTTAATCACATTTTCTCCCCTATCTCTAATATATAAAATCTTTTGATATGAGACCTCGTCTAACTTTTCTTGTTGTTTCACCAAAGTGACGAACCGTGTCCACTCGGGTTGAAGTTATTGAAGAAATTGGACATTGACTTGCATAGTGGAGACTTGCAGATTATTTCTTGTCATGTCATTCATCATCTTATAAAACCTGGAGTAGTAAGAGTCAATTGATTCTCCATCCCTTGAAGTAAACTTGCCAAAATTCCAAAATAAGTTTGTTTTGACATCTTGTTTGTTGAGTGATTCTCCTTGTTGCAAGCGTTCAATAGCAGTCCACATTTCAGGTGTTGTAGGACATGCATCAACCGTGGAATAAATGTCATCTCCAATCCCACTTAGAACCATATAGATGGCTTCCTTCTCCGCATCATGCCAAGCACAATTTTCAGGTGTGAGATCGGCTCTTGTTTCATCACGTTCACTTGCAGGTATTGGATCAGTAGTATCTGTGGCAGCTCTTGGAGGAATTGAGATTTTCTTGAATACATATGGTCCATGAGTAATACATTTCCTCAAGGCATCACCATTGGGTCTTGTATCAAGATATCATATGAAACGTGATTGCCATTGAGCATACCTACCAGACACAAGCATTGGTGGTCTCTCTTTATTACCCGCCACCATGATATTGTTGATAGTGACACGATATTCTTGAGTAGAATCCATCTCAAAGTTGATGTGAAGTGAATAGGATCTTAAGTAGATGAAATTGTGAAAAAATTGTGGTTGAAACTTGACGAAAGTTGAAAAAACTTTATCCGAAAAAACAAGTACTTATCCGGGGAAAAAAATTCAATAACCTTATCCGGAAAAGTTCAATGCGTAGCTTATCCGGAATGTTTCACTTTGCTCTTATCCGGAATGTTTTGAGATGAGTTATCCGGAATAATGAAAAATAATTCTTATCCGGAATCTGTGTAGATCTTCTTATCCGGAATAATTGATCCTTCTCTTATCCGGAATAATTTTTTTTGTTTTATCCGGAATGTACGTTTATCCGGAATACTATAGTTCCACCTCTTATCCGGAATAATTGTTATTCACCTTATCCGGAATAAATCGTCCGTAGCTTATCCGGAATACTTGATTATTCGCTTATCCGGAATAATCTGTCTTATCCGGAATATGCTGCCAAGCCTCGTATCTGGAATAACGTGTTGCCTTCTTATCCGGAATACACTGCAACACTAGCTTATCCGGAATCCTCCTGACTTGCTTATCCGGAATCCTCCTGACTTGCTTATCCGGAATCCTGAAAACGTGCTTATCCGGAATAAACTATCGGTTGCTTATCTGGAAAAAATGAACTCACCCTTATCCGCAATATTTACCAAACTGCTTGTCCGGAATAGAGTTCGAGAGTTTATCCGGAATACACAGGTGAAGCTTATCCGGAATGACAATGTTTCGAGACTTATCCTGAAAACTTAACAACCACTCTCTTATCCGGAATCAATAAACCCTGATATTCCGGATACCGAGACAATCTTTCTTATCCGTAATGTTCAGTAACAACTCACAATCCGGAATAATAAAGCCCTAATATTCCGGATAACAATACCCAAACCGAAACTGTTCAAAACGTGATTTTAGCCAAACTTTTCCGTAAATGAAACCAAATTTAGCAACTTTTTATAAAAAATCAAGAACAATGATAAACACAAATTCCTACCACTACTTTGTAGGCAATTTGTATGAAAATTTTGAGCAATAAAAAACAAAACTTTTTAATACGAGATGACTTTTAAGATGAAAAATCACACGAAATCAAAAAGTTGATAACCACAATCGAAACACAAATCTACCCCATGGCGATTGATACCAAATGTTGTCCCATATTATTTAGATGATTAGTGATAGAAAATAGATGAAAATAGATGGAGTTTTAGATGGATTCCTAGAGAGAGAAAGTAGTGAGAGAAAGTAGAGAGAGAGGTGATTTAACTTGGTGAATATTAGATTAGGAATTGTGAGAGTTACAAATGACCATCCACCCTCCTAACATGCTAGGAGGGTAGTATATATAGTCCACCCACATGTGGGCTTTAATAGGCTATATATTGGGTCGGGCTTGTCTTTTGGACTTTAATTAGTTTAAATCCAAGCCCGTGAACCACGACTATTTAGCTATCTATTACAACGTTCTAATAAATATTACAATATAAACCTATGACCGAACATTCTTGTTTGACTCAATATTTTGAGGCTAACAATCCATATTAGGGTTTTAAATAATTGTTATGGTAAATATAAACCTACATTGGCATCGAGAGTCGTTTTAACATGATTATAATTATCAAGATCTAAAGTTTTTTAACTAATATTGATTTGTGCTAAAAATTACATGTTTTTTTTAGGTTTTATAAAAATTAGGGTTTTGTTTTTTTATTGTTTTTAAGAATCGGCTATTGCCGAATTTTTTATAAAAAAAAATATTTTTTTTTGTAAACCCTAAAATTACATGGTAATTAGCTTTAGATGGTTTGCATGAATTAATTGTTATGTCATGTGTGGTTACGATCCGTAGTTTTTTAATTGTTAAGAGAATGTGGGAGATCCGTAATGAACGTGCATGTTTTTTTACGGATCATATAATTTTGTATGCTATTTGCTTTATTTGATTCAAAGTTTTAAAATTAGGGAAGAATTTTTATGTTTATAAAAACCCTAGATTTGATGTTCTTTGAATAAATTGTTATGCATGTGGCTATTTGATTTAGTTTTTTTTTGTACTACTTGTTTTCATGCGTTTTTTATATTGTATGTTGTAAACAAGGGTAATTTTTTTTCCAAGAAAAATAATATGGAATAAATCTTATCAAAATTAATGAATTGTTTTGACATCTAAATTACATATGATTTGCGTTGATTAGAATTGGAATAGCAACTTAACAGCCTACTCAATTTTGACAAACTATAAATTGGGTATAACGCACCGCTGGTCATGTACCTGGTTAAGGAAGGAGGTGTTATGCTTCAGCGCTGACCAAATTCCCGGCTCGCCTGTGCGTCAAAAATTGGAATTACCTACGATTGTTATTGGTATAATTCTTTAAGGTTGATTTAACTACATTAATTCACATCCGAAACACAATGAATAAGGTTATTGCTTTGTACTTTAGCTGAGTTCTAGAAAAAGTACGGTGTGAATTTAGTTGTGTGTAAAATCTTTAATTGGTTTAACCAATACCTCAACTTGCAAATATATGATGAACTTTTAGTCTCACCAAAAAGTTTACTAAACGTTTTATTAAACTTATGTTATGGAGATGTATGCATGCTTCTCCATACATGATTTTGACACCAAAATCTATACCCTAAAAATTTAAGTCATATGCCCTCTAATTGACGAACACTTGAAGTTACAATTGTCGTCATATAAGATATTGGACGATGTTGTAATGGAGAGAAAACTTCATGACTGAATAAGATTGCACATGAAGGTTTTACGTTCTTTAGATTAGTCGACTTAATTGAGTTACTCAATGAGAACTGGAAACTTAAGGCGTAAAGTAGGGATGAAACATGTTTACAATGCAAATGATTTTGGCAATGTAAATCCCTAACATATCTAGAAATTGCAAATTTGTTTGTCAATTATTGTTCGACAAGTTAATGTGTTGAATACATTTGTCACTAGCAGATCAAGTGATGTGAAGAATCTATGTCAATATGGATTCTAGTTTCAAGGAAATACTATGGTTTTAGTACCGGGGTAATTTTATTTTCTTGAATTGTATTATCAAAAATACTAATGTTTGAACTTATTTCTGTAGAAATGGCTCAACCCGAAAACAATCTGACAATAAGCTCAGCGTTCAAGGCTTTCTTTGAACGACCTGAACTTACTGGCCCTAACTTCAATGACTGGTATCGCTCACTAAGAATTATTCTAAGAGCAGCTGGTACTATTGATATCTTAGAAACTCCTTTTCTGGAGAATCTTGCTGAAGGAGCATCTGATGCGGAAAGGCTTCAACACGCTGCTAACGTTAAGAAGCACCATGAGGTGGCTGCTGTAATGTTAGGGATAATGGCTCCATCACTTCAAAGGAAGTATGAGCTATTTTCACCTCAGCTAATGCTTGAAGAACTCAAGGCTGTGTATGAAACGCCGCAAGCTGTAGAGATCTATGATTTGGTTGATGCTCTACATAGTTACAAGCAAGCTCCTAGAAAGTCCGTAAGTGCTCATTATATGGAGATGAGGGGTTATATGGAACAGCTCATCGCACTAGGACAACCCTTTGATCATAATATGGTTATTAACTTGATCAATAGGTCCCTTAATAAGGACTTCAATGGTTTTGTTCGTAACTATAATATGCATTGCACGGGGAAGACAGTTAATGATCTACATGCAATGCTCATTGACTTTGAAAAGGGGTTAAAAGATAAGGCATCCACTGCTACTCCTCAAGTAATTTATGTGCAAAAGGGTAGAGTGACTAAACCAAAACCGCAAGTGAATAAGAAGCAGAAAGGCAAAGGCAAGGTTGATAAGAGCAAAAAAGTTGCGACTTCATCAAAACCGAAGCAGAACTTTATCAAGAAATCTTATAAATATGAGACTTGTCACTACTGCAAGATGACTGGACACTGGAAGAGGAATTGCTCTCTCTATCTCCATGAAATGCAAGAACATAAGAAGAAGGCTGAGCTAGCTGCTGCAACACCATCTTCAGGTAACTTATTTATGATAGAGTTATTTAATCTTACATACAAATCAAACTCCTGGGTATATGATACGGGATGTGGTATTAATATTTGTAATACCATGCAGGGATTTGAGTTGAAGAGGAAGCTTACCTATGGCGAACAATTTCTGCAAGTGGGCAATGGCGCACAAGCAGCGGTTGAAGCTGTAGGAATATTTAAATTAGTTTTACCTTCGGGTTTAGTACTGTTTTAAAATAATTGTCATTATGCACCTACAATTGTTAGGGGTGTCATTTCTTTTTCTTGTATGCTGGATCTTGGATTTAATCACACGATTGATAATAATAGAATTTCTGTTTTCAAAGATGGTTTATTCTATTTTGATGCAATTTCTGTGAATGGTGTTTTTGAAATTAACATGCATGATAAAAATTCCAAGAGGAAAAATAATTCTGTTTTTAGCATGAATAAGAAGAGTAAGTTAGACAAGAACTCTTCTTATCTTTGGCATTGTAGGCTTGCCCATATTGGGAAGACTCGCATACAAAAGCTTCAACGTGATGGTCTTTTGGAAAATATCAATGATGAATCATTTGATAAATGCGAATCTTGTATCTCTGGAAAGATGACCAAGAAACCTTTTAATAGCAATATTGAAAGGGCCACTGAACTACTTGGTTTGATACATACTGATGTGTGTGGACCACTTAGACATGTGTCAAGAAAAGGTGCTAGCTACTTCTTAACGTTTACGGATGATTATAGCCGTTATGGTTATGTTTATTTACTTAAGCATAAACATGAGGTATTTGAAACATTCAAAACGTTTAAAGCAGAAGTAGAGTTACAACTAGGAAAGAAGATTAAAGCTCTTCGTTCTGATCGTGGTGGTGAATATTTAAGTCAAGAGTTTAAAAATTATTTAAGTAAGAATGGAATTGTTCAAAAACTTACTTCTCCATATACTCCACAACAAAATGGTGTATCTGAAAGGAGAAATCGTACATTATTAGATATGGTGCGATCTATGTTTAATCTTACAACTTTACCATTATCCTTTTGTGATTATGCTCTTGAATTTGCTGTTCGTATTTTGAATATGGTTTCCTTAAAGAAGGTTGATAAGACATCATATGAACTATGGCATGGCAAGAAGCCATATTTGTCTTATTTGAAAATCTGGGGTTGTGAGGCGTATGTGAAACGTGACTCTGGAGATAAACTCCAACAACGCTCAGTAAAATGTATCTATGTAGGTTACCCCAAGGAAACTATGGGTTACTACTTTTATTATCCGGTTGAGAACAAAGTAGTTGTGGCTCGGTATGGAGACTTCCTTGAAAGTGATCTTGTAAATCAAGAATTCAGTGGGAGAAATTATGATCTTGAAGAAATTCAAGAAGATACATTGCCTTCTAAAAATACTAGCGAATAAATTTCTGTAGAACCAGAAAGTCTGAGTGTTCCACCGGAATTAATTCCTCCACGTAGGTCTCAAAGAACCATACGTGCGCCAGACAAACTATGTCTTTACATAGAGGATGATGAGGAGGAAGTAGGGGATCTTGGTGAACCTGCTAACTATCGATCCGCAATGTCTGATCCAGAAAAGTCAAAATGGATAGTTGCGATGAATGAGGAAATGAAATCCATGGAAATCAACGATGTTTGGATTCTTGTAGACGCACCTAAAAATGCTAAAGTAGTGAAAAATAGGTGGATCTTCAAGAAGAAAACCGACATGGATGGTGAAATACAATCCTATAAAGCACGTTTAGTAGCTAAAGGTTTTACTCAAACTTTTGACATAGACTACGAGGAGACGTTTTCTCCTGTAGCAGACTTGCGAGCTATTAGGATTCTCATAGCTATAGCAACATACTATGACTATGAGATATGGCAAATGGATTTTAAAATTGCCTTCTTGAACGATCGCTTAGATGAAGACATCTATATGCAACAACCGGAAGGGTACGTTGATCCTAAATATCCAAAGCGCGTGTGCAAACTTCAAAGATCTATTTATGGTTTGAAGCAAGCATCACGTCAATGGAATAAGCGATTTGATGAAGAAATAAAAAAGTTCAGATTTATTCAAAATCGTGATGAGCCATGTGTATATCACAAAGCTAGTGGGAGTAATGTAGTGTTCCTAATTTTATATGTCGATGACATATTAATCATGGGAAGTAACATTCCAAGACTTAAGGAAGTTAAGGTTTATCTTGGTAAATGTTTTTCTATGAAGGATTTGGGAGATGCTGCATATATTCTGGGAATTAAATCTATCGAGATAGGAGTAGACGGTTAATTGGTCTTAGTCAATATGCTTATATTGATAAGATATTGAAGAAATATAACATGCATAACTCTAAGAAAGGTTTTCTACCAATGGAGGTTAAGCATGAATTAAGTCATGAGAAAGATGCATCAACACCCGAAGAGGTGGCTTACATGCAGAAGGTACCTTATGCTTCGGCTGTAGGATCTATTATGTATGTTGTAAGATGCACAAGGCCTGATGTGGCGTTTGCTCAGAACTTGGTCGGTAGATACCAACATAATCCAGGAAAGTTCCACTGGACTGCTGTTAGGCATATTCTAAAGTATTTGAGGAGTACGAAAGATATGTTTTTGGTATTTGGGGGTAACCCAGACACAGAATTGAATGTAACAAGATTCTTTGATGCGTCTTGGCAATGTGATAAAGACGATACGAAGTCTCAGACGGGTTACGTGTTTGTCATCAATGGAGGAGCAGTTGACTGGAAGAGCAGTAAGCAGAAAACCATTGCTATGCATGCGACTCAATCGGAGTACATGGCCGCTTCAGAAGCTGCAATGGAAGCTGTTTGAATTAGGAAGTTTATTGGAGATCTGATGAGATGGCATTTATACATGATCTCATCGTTCTTTTCGGGCTTTAAATGCATAAAAATGTCATAAAATACCATATATATGCTTGTGTTTGTTTACTTGTGTATTTTAGGTATGGATATCGTGAAAAAGACAAAAGATCACAAGATACAAGGAAAAACGAACACGAGAAACGAAGCCGTACAAAGAACCGGGCCCTAATCATGGAATTTTCATCAAATACCCTTGAAGACTTGAAGACAAAACAAGATTGATCCTCCAAGAATGAAGAAATGACACTTAAAACCCTTGTATATTAATAATTACAAGTTTGGTCCCTTAAGTTTGTCAAAATTGCAAAAAGGTCCTTCAACTTTGAAGAAATGACAAGATTGGTCCCTCAACAAAATCAATTTGTCAATTATAGTCCCTCATGAAGATTAAGAGACATTGAAGACCTTTGAAGATCAAGATTGTCCAAGAACAGCCCTTGAAATATTCAAAAATGTCAAAAATACTCCTTGATAACCCTTTTCCAAAACTTGGTGCCAAAAATGTCAAGATGGGAAAGATATTAACAAAGCAAAACGGGTTTTAGGGCTTAAAACTTCATTTGCCAAAAAAATCAAAGGACAAGGACTGAAGTTGCCAACTGAAACATTCAAATCCAAAAAGTGCGCCTAACACATGTGTTTCCCCCAAAATCGGATCAAAGGGAAGTTACTGTTCCCTTTTACACTTCCAGGTTTCACCCAACTTAAACCTGGGTAAAAATCCAATTAACTTTGCACACGCTTAATTCCCACACACCAAAACATTTCCCACACACAAAACCCTCTTTCCACTCATTGTGGACCCTACCCCCAAATTCCCATTCCTCCAATAAGAGAACACCTTAGTCCCCAAGGCATGTGACGTGTCCAATATCAACAGTGGAGATACATTGCTTACTCACAACGCCAAAATGAACGAAGGAGATCGAATTTGGACAGCTCAATCACCAAAAACGTCTAGAAGGCAACAAGGGCATTTTAGGATTTTCTAGTGATTAGGGTTAGCATTTTATGATTCCAGTATGTTCTATGAGCACTATATAAAGAGACTCCAACCTGTGGATGATCCTTTGTTCCAGTTTTCTAGCTTCTCACTTGTAATTCCTTTTTAATAAAATAAAAGTTTGGTTTTTGTTTAAAACAAGTATAATTCCTTTTTAGCTTTGTTAAAAGTTGTGTATGGTGTTGAAGCTAAGATTCTGAGTTCCACTTTTGATATTTGGTTGAATAATTTTGAGTTTCAAAATTATTCAAAAGTTTCTGAAAATCTGAGAATCTTTGGTAAGGATTGTTTCAGGTTTTGGTTGTTAAGAAGTTTGATGTTATTGGTTACTTAGTGTTATAAAAACATATTAAGAAGGTTTGAAAAGTTTTTGGAAAGAATTTAAGAAAGAAAGAAGAAATCAGAAATATAATATCATTGCTTGTATTTCCTTTTTCTTTGATTTTCTTTTAGCAGGTATTGAAGGTTGTTGATCTTTGTGTCTGCATGCACCCGGGTGCATAAGGAGGTGGTTATGCTACCACTAGGGCTTTGGATGTAAAGCCCTAAGGTAAAAGTTCTTTTACCTTTGGAAATTTTTAGAAAAGTGTGTTTTCATATGATCTTGTTTGATTTATTGCTTAAGTGTGTTTAAGTTGTTTGAGTAGTGTTCTTATGTGTGTTAATACATGATAGATGCTATTTGGTCAGTTTTCATAGGTGTTAGAAGGTTTTTGATTTGATTATCTTGGTTTTAGAAATATAACAGGGTGTTTGGAAACAAGTTTTAGCAGGACAAAGTTCTTGAATTGTGATTTTAAAAGGTGTTAGAGAAGTGTTAAAGGTATAAGTTAGGTTGCTTGTAGGTATTAGATTGGATTGGATCAAGTTTTGAAGCATATGGTGTGTTGAAAAAGAAAAAGTCAAGCTCAAATCTGCATAGTCATATTCTGCTCATTTTCATGAATTTTGGTGCATGATTTTGTGTAATCTGTTTAGATCTAGGTTGATTTAGGGTTTTAGCTTGATTGTCTGATAGCTTGAGCTGGTGTGTGCATAATTTGTGGCTTTGAAGTTCACTAATGTGCCTGTAATAAGCTCATAAGTTCTCAGTCCTGCACAAGCACATCAGCAACTCTATTTTGCCTTTGTGTACTATTTGTTTGTGATCTTTGAGTGCTGGTTGATTGCTATTTGATTGTCTTGACTCCTTGTGCTTAAATAATCACAAGGGTGCCCTCATTGTCCAATATCATCACCAAACAAAGCATTTGCCAAGCCCTCTTGGCTCAAAAAGTGCACAAGTGTGCACTAACACTTGTTCATCAGAAAAACACTCAAACTGGATACGTTTTGATCTTTGAATTGGCTTAATCTTGTGTTTAAAAAGGAATTGGAGTTGGATTATAAGCTTATTAGGATCACTGGTTGGATTGAAAAAGAAAAAAATAAAAAAAGAAAATAAAAGAGCAAAAAGGGGTTCTTCAGGCTCGAACCCCCGCCACCACACTCACACACATCATACTTAACCGTTGCGCCCTTGGGTCTTTTACTGACTAAGGGTGCAAAGGTTATTTAGTTAACCAGTTTTGCATTTGTCTGCTTAAATAAAAGCCGTAGCTTATTTATCAACTTTTCAGCTTATTTGCTTAGCGTTTTTGCTTATTTTGATTTTTCTTAGAATAATATTAGGTTTACAGACTTTTCTAGCTAATTTTCTTATTTTTCATTTAATTTAATTATTTTCTAGGATTTATTTTATACCCGTTTTTTATAAAAGCAATAAAAAATAGAAAAAAGATTTTTAATTTTTAGGAAAAATAGTTTTTAGCTTTTTAATATATAATTTGAGGTTTACATTTAGTTTTGGTTTTAAAAACTTTAATTTTTAATTTTATATTATTTTAAGGTTTTTTATAAACTTTAAACATTTTTATAAAATTATTAAAAAAGGTTTAGGAGCTATAATTTGTGTTTTTCTCTTAGTTATATTATTTAGGATTTTTATAATTTTTTTAGAATTAATTTTAGTAACTTTTTATTTTTTGTATTATTTTATTATTATTTTATTATTAAAAAATCAAAATTTTATTTTTCTTTCTTTTTCATTTTTCTTAAGTTCTTTAGCAATAATTAGGACCTTTTCCATTTTTAGAATATTTTTATAGCTTTTAGATTAATTTTTATAATTATTTTAAGTTTAATTAGGTTTTAATCATTTTTAATCATTTTTAGAATTTTAAAAATAGTTTTAATAGGTTTTAATTTTTAGAAAAATACTTTTTAGTCTTATAATAATATAAGTTAAGTATTTGTTCAATAAAATCATATTTTGGACATTTTCATTAGTTGTATTTAATTTTAGGGCTTTAATTAGCATTTAAAATTAAATATTTAATTAATAAAAGGTTTTAAAATATCTTTGTTGGATTTTTATCTTTATTTATATTATTTTAGACTTCTTTTTAGTCTTTTTAGTTATTAATTTTGTTTTTGGTCTTAGTATAATAATTTTTTAATTTGGGTAGTTTTTCACGACTTTACGTCTTTTACGTCGTAGTTTAATTTTAACGTAACCGTCTTTTCATCTTCTCATCCCCATTCTTCTCAATATTAATCTCAAACAACTACAAGTTAATTCACACACATATACCTCCTTGGGAAACGAACTCTTTCATCTCATTTTATTTGATTAAGGGTCATTACTTGTGGTTTTCCTAAATCACTCGTTAATACTTACCGCTATTTACGCTCTTTTCCTAAAGAGTAGTAAAACTCTACAATCATTTTTGGCGCCGCTGCCGGGGAGGTGTGTTGTGCTTTAATTTGGAAGCTTTTGTTTTTGATATTATCCATAATAGTATTTGTGTTAAGTGGAACTCCCTTAACACGTATTATCGGTTTTCTTGGTTTTTCTTGTACAAATATTATTAATATATTGTATTAAGTATCACAATCAAAATACAATATCTCCAAAAGTGTGAAAACACAACCTTAATTGGGATTTGATCTCCTAATTATTGTATTCAAATCTCAAACAAAAAGAAAAGGCAAAAATAGATAAATACTTTCGTGAAGCTCGATTTTGAAAAATACAAACTATAAGGTGGGTATAAGGCGGGTATTATAAAATATACCCTAAGGAAAAAGGCTCTTAAGTGCTTCGCGCCGCCTCGTTTCCCCGCTTGCTTGTGAGTATTTTGAGATTGAAGGCTAATCGAGGGTTTTGCCGCCCAAAGTATTATTACGTATACTATATTTGCTTGGTTTTCTTTGTGATTAAACCCTCGTGAACAATTTGGTTTTCACCAAAGTTCTAAAGTCATTCGAAGGCGTTCACTCCACGTGATCGTTTTCATTCCTTTGAGGCTTCTTTAATCAAGAGTTTGATTCGAGGAGAGATTTTGTAGATTGTTGTCTACGAAGATACACCAAAATCCAAAAAAATTAAATATCATCAAAAACACAAAAAAAATTGAAAATCCACAAAACAACCAAAAAGAATCTTCTTTGCTCACCTCCCATTCTTCGTGAAGTTTATGATCACTCGTAATCAAGCAAAACGAGCTCGTAAACGTCTTCAAAAGCAAGCAAATCAAGGATCGTTGATTGTTGAAGAACCTCCAATTGTGGAACCTATTGTAGAACAAGAAGTCGTCATGGCTAATCGTACTATGATGGAGTTGCTACAAGCACCCACCGAGGGTTTTGGAGAGGCTATTGTTATTCCCGCCATCCTTGCGGAGAATTTCGAGATTAAGACGGTTTTAATGTCTATGTTGCAAGCAAATAAGTTTAGAGGTCACGAGAAAGACAACCCGCATTACCACATTAGGAATTTCAACCGTCTCACCGCCACTAGCAAATTCAAAGATGTTCCACATGACGCCATTAAGATGATGTTGTTTCCATATTCGTTGGATGGACCCGCAAAAATTTGGCTCGAGAAAGAACCGCCAAATTCGATTTTGACATGGGCCGATCTCGTTTCTAAGTTTGTGAACAAGTTTTTTCCACCATCTAAAACAACACACTTAAAAAATGAGATTTCACGATTTGTGCAACGTAATAATGAAAGTTTTTCAATGGCATGGGAACGATTTAAAGAGATGTTACATGAATGTCCTCACCATGATTTTTCGGAATTACATCAAGTGGATACTTTTTATAATGGGCTTAATGATCATGAACGAGATTATTTGAACGCCGCCGCGGGTGGTAATTTTTTGTGCAAGACGACAAATGAGGCTTTACAAATCATTGAAAATCGATCTAAGGTTTATAGCCCTCGTAACACACCGAGTGTTGCCAATATGGGTTCGTCATCTTCGTCACAATCGTCTCGTAGCATTAACGCCTTACATGATGAAGCTAATGAGGAAAATCGGTTTTTTGATAGATTTGCTAATCTAATGTCCCATTGGAAGGCTCAAGAAGCTTCCAATTCCGCTTCGGTTAAAGCGGTTGCTAAGAGTTGTTTATCTTGTGGGGGAGCTCATGATCTTTCCGAGTGCATTACCGCGGATGGTAACACTTCGAGTGCTTATGTAGCAACGGGAACTTACAACCAAAACGGCCAAGGTTCCCGCCAAAATCAAGCTCCACCAAATCAAAATGTTAATAATTATCGAAACAACAACCAATGTAATTACCAAGGCAACACACGCAATTACAACAAAGGGAATTATCAAAGTGGGAATGGACAAATCTCTAATCAAAATCAAAACCGTGATTTTCAAAACACTACACAAGGTTTTCAAAATGCTCACACGAAAAATTTGCAAGGAGAATTTTTGGATTATGCAAAAGCAAATGATGCTAAATTTGATAACATGCAACGTGAGATGATTAGCTTAAGGTCCGAGTTGAAAAACGAGCTTAAAAACGAACTTGCTAATGAACTTAAAACTCATGCAAATAAAATGGAAGGAAATGTCCAACGTCTTCAACAAAACCAACAAAAGATGGAATTAGGACAACATGAGATTAAGCAAGAGTTATTAAAAGCGGATGCTAGGCAATCAAAATTTGAGGACCGAATGGCTAAGATGTTTGAAGCAATCATGTGTAAACCCTCTTCTTCGGGTGGTCTTCCTAGTGATACCATTGCAAACCCGAAGGGAGAAATGAAGGTTATTACTACACGAAGTGGTAAAACTTTCAAGGAACCAATCTCTCGTCCAAGTACTTCTAAGGAGAAGGAAATCGAGAAAGAACCCGAGGTGATGGTCGAAAAGGAGCATATTACAATCCCACGAAGTACTGCTCAAACCACACCTACGGTTGAACCAATACCAATTGTGGAACCCGAGTTTCCAAGGCCGTTGCCTAATGACCAACCCACACCACCTTTACCCTACCCTTCGAGACGAAACAAAGAGAAAGCACAAGAACGGAACAATTATCAATTTGAGCTATTTATGAAAATGTTTCGTGATCTACATTTTAACATAAGTTTTGCCGATGCTTTAATCATGATGCCTCGATTCGCCGCAAACTTCAAAAGTATGCTTAACAACAAAGAGAAGTTACAACAATCGTCTAGTTGTTCATCGGTTTTTCTAAGCCGCATACCACAAAAAGTCGGTGATCCCGGTAAATTTTTGATTCCGTGTGCAATACAAGATATGGAGGAATGCTACGCCTTGGCCGATCTTGGTGCTAGTATTAATTTAATGCCTCTCGAGATTTTCAAATCACTTTCGCTTCCGGCTCTTACTCCTTCGAACATGTCCATCGAGATGGCCGATCATTCTACGATCATGGCATGTGGAGTAGCCGAGGACGTTTTCGTTAAAGTCGGAAAGTTTTACTATCCCGTTGACTTTATCGTTGTAGACATTCCCATCGATCGAAAAGTTCCTCTCATTTTGGGTCGTTCATTTTTGGATACATCAAGAGCACTTATCGATGTTCATGCTCGAAAAATCACCCTTCGTTTCAATGAAGAAGAACTTGTCATCAATGCAACACAAAACTCCAATCTTTCTCATGTCTATTCTATTGCAACTTTAAACCATGGTGACTCGACCAATGTCATTTGCAAAGAATTTTCACCAAGAGTTTTAGGGAATGTCGCCAAAAACAATTTACCATTTCCTCCGCCGGTGGAGGTTATGAGTGCTAAGCCTACAAAGAAGAAACCATCAATACTTGAATCGAAAAATCCTTCGCCTCATCTCGAACATTCATTCTTGAAAAGTGTTGATAAGTTGCCGGTTTCTACGGAAAATCTTTCGGATGATGAATATGTTGGCCCCGATGGGGAGGTTTTCTTCGTCGATAAACGTTTTGAGAACTTGCCACCACCAAAACCAAAACGGTTTCAAAATGTGAGAATTTTTAGTGTGACTAACATCGTCTTAGAAACACCGAATATTTTCGACATAATCAAAAAGGGTTTTCATAAGGAGAGTTCAAAAGATAAAAAAAGAAATGATCTTAAATGTGATTTAATTGATTTTTCTACAAATCTAACTCCGTCATCACCACGTGTTTTGAGTACTACAAACTCGTCTACTCCTTTTGACGATGTTTTGTGTGGTTCTAGTATGGGGGAAGCCCCTTATGTTCCCTCATCCTTGTCCACCGAGGACGAGATATTCGATCCCGGAATTTCATGTAAAGGGAAATCTCGGTCTTCCACCGATGCAATAAATGGAAAATCTTTCTATTTGCTTGGTGCGAGTCTACCTCGAGTAGCTCAAACGTTTGTCTTACCAATTATCTCACCCTTCTATTTCTCATCTATTTTCTTCAAACTCTTTGAGTTTATGGCACATGTTGAAGTGGCGTTAATTTGTTTTTCCAATGGAAACGAGAACGCCATCTTCGACCCCGGTATTTTGCATCATTTAAGGACTTAGTCCTTTATACCGGTTTCTTTTTGGGCCTTGTTTATCATGTAAGCCCCATCAAAAAAATTGACCACACCATGATTTTCCCTAAATGTTCACATTTTGAGGGGATCGAGTCGAGCTCATGACTCGGTTATCAAAAACGAGGTGCCTCGTGGGGGAGATCCCATGCTTATCTTTATGCTTTTATATTCACTAATAAGGGGACTTGTACCCTTCCAAC
The DNA here is from genome assembly GCA_025667525.1 of Glebionis coronaria. Taxonomy (NCBI): domain Eukaryota; kingdom Viridiplantae; phylum Streptophyta; class Magnoliopsida; order Asterales; family Asteraceae; genus Glebionis; species Glebionis coronaria. The sequence continues at coordinate 289,408,938 of CM046874.1, read as the reverse complement.
TCGTTGTCTCGTGGTTGTTTGTGATTGTGTTATCTAGATCATCATCATCATCTACGATTGAAGACTCTCGTGTTCGTTTACGTGAGCCTCCATCGTTGGTTTGAAGAAGTTTTTCACGAATCCATGACATATCCTTTATTGTTCTAACAATTATCTTTTAGCATAATTAATAAACGGCTTTAGATATATTGTTGATCACCCTTTCCATGCTAGATCCTAAGCATTCGACTCTTCGTCTCTAGTATGGGGGTGCTCCACCTTTAGACTCGAAACATTGAGGACAATGTTTACTTTTAGTATGGGGGGTGAATAGGTACTTGCTTTGCTACGCCCTCACGTTTTCCAACTTTCAATGTTGTGTTTTGCTAATAAGGCTAAAAATGGCCAAATTTTAAAATTTTTTACTTTTCATAAGTGTTTTTAAGACACGAATGTATATTTTCTGATGGGTAGAATAAGAGTTAATTTTTGACTTGATGGGCATTTGGAGCCATTTACATTCCTTAACCCGCTCAATTCAAGTTTTGCTAGACTTTTATATAGGGAGCTTTAAAACGCGAAAGTCTTAATTCATTCGGGTTAAGAACAAGAACTTTTCGCAAGTTCCTATAATTGATTCTAGAAAGTCACTTATCAAGGGAACTTTAAAACGCATTCTCTAAACTTGAAAAAGTTCAAGAAAGTGCAAGATCCTATAGGTGGCTTGAAAACCCAAAACTTTGATTTGATATAGTCTTTATGAAAGCTAATCCAAATTTGGCTTAATTTTGACTTGCATGGCTAAGTATTCACGAGTCTCTTTAATTAGAGGTCTTTATATAGTGAAGAACGAGAAATGATAGAGTTAGACAAGTGATCATGCTAAACGTAGAACATGAAAGTGTTCTTTCAAAAACTCATATGTTTTTAATTGTGGCTTTTTCTTCCCATAAGATCAATGCATTAGGAATAAATCATAATTGCAATAAGTAAGGTCGTACGATTTGAAAGGTTACTTAGCCTCTAGCGCAAGATCGTTTAAAAGTTGCTCGGGGTTGAATAGAGTTCATAGCCAAGGCATAACTTATTGAAGCGGGACGCGAAGATTGGCGATCATCCAAAAAGGCCCTAACAAGGCATGAGGAGCTCTATTTTTGCTAAAGATCCAAAGATGATGTGAAGTATCATTATTCCAAAATCAATATGAAGGATCGAGACACACGACGAGAAGCTATTACTCCCCTAAAGAATGGAGAAAGTCTATCCAAAAAGACCCTAACAAGGTATGAGGATAAATATATCCAAGTCCGAAAAGGAGGCGGATCGTTGTATATCAAAATCCAAAGTAAAGATGGAAGAAAAATGATGAAGTCGTGGTCCTATATGAAGAATCTCTCAAAAAACGTCAAGTGAAGAAATTCCAAAATATGAAGAGAAGACCATAATTTCAAGAACGTCTTCCCAAGATTTGAAGTATGAAGTACATGCCAAATATCGGTCCGAGAAAGGTCTCAAATCGTGAAACAAGTTATGCCAAGATATGAACTTAAGGAGATACACGAGAAGCCGTTTTAAAAGATTTTGTCCTTCGGCTAACTATTGATCAAATCATGCTACTTTGCTTTCGGACTAATAACTACTCAAATAAGTCAATATGAATCACTTGTGATCCATGACAAATAGATAAAAAATGCTAGTAACCCATTTCCTTTTAACTAGGATTGCGGGGAGAAAAAGTATTACACAATTTGGACGTATGAGTAGTGTTAGCATTGTGACTTGTACCAACAATGATCTTGTTTTTGCACTTAGCATGGAATGTATGACAATCAAGGATGACGAAGTTTACTCTAAGGGACATTAACTTGTTTCTATTCTTTGACCCTAAAAGTCACATTTTGGTGATGAAAATCATACGTTATGTCTTTACACATTCTCGTAGTTTGTTGCAAGTCTTTTACTTTTCAATAAAGGTTAATAAAATTGAACTTTGGTGATGCTTAGATACTTTATTCTAGCATTGCGTGAGGTCACGGCAATGGCTTAGTATGGAGGAGTGATGAGATGGCATTTATACATGATCTCATCGTTCTTTTCGGGCTTTAAATGCATAAAAATGTCATAAAATACCATATATATGCTTGTGTTTGTTTACTTGTGTATTTTAGGTATGGATATCGTGAAAAAGACAAAAGATCACAAGATACAAGGAAAAACGAAGACGAGAAACGAAGCCGTACAAAGAACCGGGCCCTAATCATGGAATTTTCATCAAATACCCTTGAAGACTTGAAGACAAAACAAGATTGATCCTCCAAGAATGAAGAAATGACACTTAAAACCCTTGTATATTAATAATTACAAGTTTGGTCCCTTAAGTTTGTCAAAATTGCAAAAAGGTCCTTCAACTTTGAAGAAATGACAAGATTGGTCCCTCAACAAAATCAATTTGTCAATTATAGTCCCTCATGAAGATTAAGAGACATTGAAGACCTTTGAAGATCAAGATTGTCCAAGAACAGCCCTTGAAATATTCAAAAATGTCAAAAATACTCCTTGATAACCCTTTTCCAAAACTTGGTGCCAAAAATGTCAAGATGGGAAAGATATTAACAAAGCAAAACGGGTTTTAGGGCTTAAAACTTCATTTGCCAAAAAAATCAAAGGACAAGGACTGAAGTTGCCAACTGAAACATTCAAATCCAAAAAGTGCGCCTAACACATGTGTTTCCCCCAAAATCGGATCAAAGGGAAGTTACTGTTCCCTTTTACACTTCCAGGTTTCACCCAACTTAAACCTGGGTAAAAATCCAATTAACTTTGCACACGCTTAATTCCCACACACCAAAACATTTCCCACACACAAAACCCTCTTTCCACTCATTGTGGACCCTACCCCCAAATTCCCATTCCTCCAATAAGAGAACACCTTAGTCCCCAAGGCATGTGACGTGTCCAATATCAACAGTGGAGATACATTGCTTACTCACAACGCCAAAATGAACGAAGGAGATCGAATTTGGACAGCTCAATCACCAAAAACGTCTAGAAGGCAACAAGGGCATTTTAGGATTTTCTAGTGATTAGGGTTAGCATTTTATGATTCCAGTATGTTCTATGAGCACTATATAAAGAGACTCCAACCTGTGGATGATCCTTTGTTCCAGTTTTCTAGCTTCTCACTTGTAATTCCTTTTTAATAAAATAAAAGTTTGCTTTTTGTTTAAAACAAGTATAATTCCTTTTTCGCTTTGTTAAAAGTTGTGTATGGTGTTGAAGCTAAGATTCTGAGTTCCACTTTTGATATTTGGTTGAATAATTTTGAGTTTCAAAATTATTCAAAAGTTTCTGAAAATCTGAGAATCTTTGGTAAGGATTGTTTCAGGTTTTGGTTGTTAAGAAGTTTGATGTTATTGGTTACTTAGTGTTATAAAAACATATTAAGAAGGTTTGAAAAGTTTTTGGAAAGAATTTAAGAAAGAAAGAAGAAATCAGAAATATAATATCATTGCTTGTATTTCCTTTTTCTTTGATTTTCTTTTAGCAGGTATTGAAGGTTGTTGATCTTTGTGTCTGCATGCACCCGGGTGCATAAGGAGGTGGTTATGCTACCACTAGGGCTTTGGATGTAAAGCCCTAAGGTAAAAGTTCTTTTACCTTTGGAAATTTTTAGAAAAGTGTGTTTTCATATGATCTTGTTTGATTTATTGCTTAAGTGTGTTTAAGTTGTTTGAGTAGTGTTCTTATGTGTGTTAATACATGATAGATGCTATTTGGTCAGTTTTCATAGGTGTTAGAAGGTTTTTGATTTGATTATCTTGGTTTTAGAAATATAACAGGGTGTTTGGAAACAAGTTTTAGCAGGACAAAGTTCTTGAATTGTGATTTTAAAAGGTGTTAGAGAAGTGTTAAAGGTATAAGTTAGGTTGCTTGTAGGTATTAGATTGGATTGGATCAAGTTTTGAAGCATATGGTGTGTTGAAAAAGAAAAAGTCAAGCTCAAATCTGCATAGTCATATTCTGCTCATTTTCATGAATTTTGGTGCATGATTTTGTGTAATCTGTTTAGATCCAGGTTGATTTAGGGTTTTAGCTTGATTGTGTGATAGCTTGAGCTGGTGTGTGCATAATTTGTGGCTTTGAAGTTCACTAATGTGCCTGTAATAAGCTCATAAGTTCTCAGTCCTGCACAAGCACATCAGCAACTCTATTTTGCCTTTGTGTACTATTTGTTTGTGATCTTTGAGTGCTGGTTGATTGCTATTTGATTGTCTTGACTCCTTGTGCTTAAATAAGCACAAGGGTGCCCTCATTGTCCAATATCATCACCAAACAAAGCATTTGCCAAGCCCTCTTGGCTCAAAAAGTGCACAAGTGTGCACTAGCACTTGTTCATCAGAAAAACACTCAAACTGGATACGTTTTGATCTTTGAATTGGCTTAATCTTGTGTTTAAAAAGGAATTGGAGTTGGATTATAAGCTTATTAGGATCACTGGTTGGATTGAAAAAGAAAAAAATAAAAAAAGAAAATAAAAGAGCAAAAAGGGGTTCTTCAGGCTCGAACCCCCGCCACCACACTCACACACATCATACTTAACCGTTGCGCCCTTGGGTCTTTTACTGACTAAGGGTGCAAAGGTTATTTAGTTAACCAGTTTTGCATTTGTCTGCTTAAATAAAAGCCGTAGCTTATTTATCAACTTTTCAGCTTATTTGCTTAGCGTTTTTGCTTATTTTGATTTTTCTTAGAATAATATTAGGTTTACAGACTTTTCTAGCTAATTTTCTTATTTTTCCTTTAATTTAATTATTTTCTAGGATTTATTTTATACCCGTTTTTTATAAAAGCAATAAAAAATAGAAAAAAGATTTTTAATTTTTAGGAAAAATAGTTTTTAGCTTTTTAATATATAATTTGAGGTTTACATTTAGTTTTGGTTTTAAAAACTTTAATTTTTAATTTTATATTATTTTAAGGTTTTTTATAAACTTTAAACATTTTTATAAAATTATTAAAAAAGGTTTAGGAGCTATAATTTGTGTTTTTCTCTTAGTTATATTATTTAGGATTTTTATAATTTTTTTTAGAATTAATTTTAGTAACTTTTTATTTTTTGTATTATTTTATTATTATTTTATTATTAAATAATCAAAATTTTATTTTTCTTTCTTTTTCATTTTTCTTAAGTTCTTTAGCAATAATTAGGACCTTTTCCATTTTTAGAATATTTTTATAGCTTTTAGATTAATTTTTATAATTATTTTAAGTTTAATTAGGTTTTAATCATTTTTAATCATTTTTAGAATTTTAAAAATAGTTTTAATAGGTTTTAATTTTTAGAAAAATACTTTTTAGTCTTATAATAATATAAGTTAAGTATTTGTTCAATAAAATCATATTTTGGACATTTTCATTAGTTGTATTTAATTTTAGGGCTTTAATTAGCATTTAAAATTAAATATTTAATTAATAAAAGGTTTTAAAATATCTTTGTTGGATTTTTATCTTTATTTATATTATTTTAGACTTCTTTTTAGTCTTTTTAGTTATTAATTTTGTTTTTGGTCTTAGTATAATAATTTTTTAATTTGGGTAGTTTTTCACGACTTTACGTCTTTTACGTCGTAGTTTAATTTTAACGTAACCGTCTTTTCATCTTCTCATCCCCATTCTTCTCAATATTAATCTCAAACAACTACAAGTTAATTCACACACATATACCTCCTTGGGAAACGAACTCTTTCATCTCATTTTATTTGATTAAGGGTCATTACTTGTGGTTTTCCTAAATCACTCGTTAATACTTACCGCTATTTACGCTCTTTTCCTAAAGAGTAGTAAAACTCTACAATCAAGATCTTGGAGTGATGCCTTCAATTAAAGAACCTATTGATATATATTGCGACAATTCTACTGCAATAATATCGCCAATGACCCTGGAGTTATGAAAGGCGCCAGACACTTTAAACGTAGATATCACTACGTTCGAGAACAAGTGGAAGCTCGAGAAATAAATTTAATTAAAGTTCACACAGATGATAATGTAGCTGATCCTTTTACTAAGGCTTTATCTAGGCCAAAGGTAGTTAAGCATGCCAAGGCTATTGGGCTGCAACTAGCTAGCGAATTCATGCAATAAATCTGTTGATTAGTATTTGGATAAAGGATGTAAGACATTATTGAATTGATGAAATAAAGATTGGATTTCGTTTATTTTTCTGTTATTTGATTTTGTATCCTATTTTACATGTTTTAATCCATGAGCATTATGATGTTTCTAAATGTCCGTTGTCGATTAATAATATGGGAGTATTATTAAACTAAGACAATTCAAAATAGTGACAGTGTATACTTGAAAGTATATTGGTCAATTTTGGATGATATTTGATGGATCATATATTGGACTTATCCCAACTATATGATTTTGCTTTATGGATATTTGTCATTAAGTAAATCAAAAATAGTTATCCTTAGACCTGAGATACCAGAAATCTGCATTGAATGTAGTGCATTTCTGTAAGGTAACCTAACGCTAAGCGTAACTGGTAGTTATAAGGGTTATTTTCAGAAGTGTTGCAAAGTTCATGTGTTTTGCTTGTAGTCAAAATGGGATTTGTTTCCTTCAAATTATTTTGAAGTATAAATACAGCTGGGCCCCTCGGGGGAGTAGTAAGATGTTTGTGTGGCCACACCCAAATGTGTTTTGGTAATCTTGCTATATCCGTAAACGAGAAACAAAATAGTTAATGAGAGGAATGATTGAGATCCATATCCTTATTAACAATATATTTGAAATGAAAGGATAATAATAATGATATAATCATTAAAAGGTTCTTGTCCAGGAGACCTTACCCGGTTTGTACTAGTGACATTGCTAGTGTAACTAGACGCTAGTCAATGTGATCACGATATTAGAATTTTGTCCAAGTGAGAGCTGAAAGTTTATGGACTTAAAATTAATAGTCGTGAGATAGGATCGAACTCGGGATCACGGGATTGCACACATAACGTAAATGGTTAATTTATTTATTAAATATATTTATTATATTTATTAAATCAAACCAAAGCTTAACTAACGATCGTTAATAAATAAAAGTTAAGTTTAAACGATCGTTATGGAATTAAATAGAAGCTAAAAGAAGGAGAAAGGAAAAGTTCCGGAAGCCCTTGGGTGGGCTTGTGGGTCGTCGGCCAAAGGGGAAAAAAGGAAGAAAATCAAAGATTTTCTTTCCTATTTTGTTTATTGCTTGGAGACCAAGTATTGTCAAGCCTATATAAACAAACCCCTAGCTTTCACAAATCACACACAATCTCTCTTCTCTTTCTCCTTGATCGCCGGCCAAACACCCCTTCTTTAGGGTTTTTTGGTTTTCGATTTTTGCTATTTAATATTATCTAGTCCCAGCCCCTCTCTAGGGTTGTTGGGTAGATATTCCATAAGCGTTGAAGCTCGGTTTGTTCGTGCTAGACTCACGGTTAACTCGCCGTATTACGTGTGTACAAGAACGTGATATAGTCTTGTTTTAGACTATATTCTTGGTGGTGTTCGTGATAAAACCTAGTTGCCGTTTGTTCCGTCGTCTTATGGATCTTGCTAGGATAAAGGTATGTAACCCTAATCTTGATTAATTATAATTGTGTTAAATTAATGATCTTGTTAATTTTCTTCCGTTGTGTGTTCTTTGATCCATATTAGGGTTTTAAATAATTGTTATGGTAAATATAAACCTTCACATACATGGTTTGTCTTAAAGAGGTCTTGGCTTCCTACTTCTGAACATTCTTGCATTACATGTGAAAATTTGTACTCCGTAACAAGTTAGCAACGAATTTAGACTCGTGTTTGGTTGAATTTAATGGAATGGACATTGAATAGAATGGGTATTACATTTCTAGATTTCGCACTGAGAATGAAGCATACTGTAAACAAATCGACTATTTTATAATTTTAAAGACACATGTGTAGCAGATTAAATTGGGCATGTTGAACCAAACCAGATTAAACCGAGCCAAGAAAAAAGTCATTCACCGCAACATTTTTATTTTATTTTAGCGATGCATGTGTAGCAGATACATTATCCGGTTGTTGAGTCTAGAACTTATTATCCGGTTGTGTAGCAGATCACACTAAATTAATGTTAAGTGTTTGGAGGGAGTTTTCGACATTGAATAGAAAGCTTTTTGAAAAACTTTTGTGTAAGACTAGACAAACTACAAGTCATATGGACAAGCTTTGGTCATTGAACATAAAATGCATTTAAGGTATTAAATGTTTCAAGCCATTAAAGACTTAGATCATTGTAGATAAGAGTTGATTTGCACACTTATATTATGTGCGTTGTGACAACTATACCTTTAATAATTACACACCCTATTAAGTGATGTAAAGGTATAAATGGCAAAATATCAAACATTTTGAGTGTACAAATAACTTTTGAGAGTGTACAAATCATTAGCCATTGCAAATGACCTTATTTTATAAAAGTTGAAATGAAAACCCATTTTTGGTGCTATTATGTTATTGTACCGTTTGCTCTGACCGGTTTAAAGGGTTTTTCAAAGATACATTTTGATTGGTCAGGGTTGGAATATGTCACAAGAATAATTTCGTGAGGCTTTTAAAGAGTCGTTCTTTTCTGAGTAACCCGTACAGAGAAATAACTCGCCCGCGGCTGGGTGAAAACTAGACGAGTTGAGCCCGAGTTTAAAGTTTAAGATCCATTTATGTAGAAACCAAAACTTGAAAGGACAAAAATGAAAACAAACCAAAACTCCCTTATCATCATCAACATCTTCATATTCATAGGATATGGATAAAACATAAACACAAACACAAACTAAAAAAGAAAAAACACAAACATGGCAACAGCTACAACATCAAGTACACTAACACTCTCATCATCAATCCATCTTCACCAAGAACCAAAATCATCCCTCATTTCATCTTTCAGTTTCAAACCAAACCCAAAAAACAAAACATTTTTATTACAATCAGAATGTTTTATTAAGAAATCTTGTTTTGTGAAGAATTCTGCTTTTTTGGTTTCTGCTTATGCTGCTGAAGCTGAGTTGGCTGAAGATGACGTTGACGATGAAGATGGTGCTGGTGGTAGTGGTGGTGTTGCCACTATTGCTCCACCTTCACCCTCTAAGCCCAAGAAGGGTAAAGCTGCTTTGCCACTTAAGAGTGATAGGGTATGACGACTTTAATCACTAATTTCATTTTCCTTTTATTTCATGTTTATAATATCTCCTTTTTTTTTTTGTCAAATTTATAGTTCTTAGTTTATTGTTACATATAATGTCGAATGTGGACTTTTTGCAATCCAAAAAAGGGCTAGTGGCGAAACTTGTTGCTCGTTTGCATTTCACCTCTAAGTAAATCATATTTTGGTGAAATTCGAGATTTCTTAGTTTATTGTTGCATAATATAAATGTCAAATGTGGACTTTTTTCCATCGGCTAGTGGTGAAACTTGTTGCTTGTTTGCATTCCACCTCAATGTAAATCATATTTTGGTGAAATTCGAGATTTCTTGGTATAAAAAAAATTGTGGTTGAGGTAGTGTTTGTTTATTTTATAGATTGAATGTGAGTATGTGACAAACGCCTAATATATTTATGTACATTTGAATTGTGCTATGTGGTTTTAGTGTATTTGCTTTATATAAAGGGTAAAAGTGTGTATGAGAGATATTGGATAGCTATCAAGTTCCAAGATTGAATGTCTTCCCAAAAAAAGTTCCAAATTTGAACTTTAGATTAGTTACATCTAATTGTTCAAATGGTTGTGGACTTGCGGTTTAATCGATATTTTAGGATTTATGCTGTTTGTGTGTGTTAACTGACCCGATGATTGTGAGATTCTGTGGGTTGTCATAAGAGGTCGTTGATGATAGAAATCTCTCTATTGATGTGTGGTTTGACCAAAATTAGATAAGTGATGGTTTTGCACGAGTCTCCTAAAAGTCTAAAACTGTATCTGTTTTAAGAAATGTGGTTTATCTATTGCAAAATGAATGCAACTTTGATTGGTCGGCTAGTTTTATCGGAATTTTTTACTATGACTCTATTAGTCGATGAAAAGATGGACTATTTTGACAAAAGTTAATGCTATCAGGATTTTATGTGATTATTAATAGGCGAAAAAGTAACATTGAATTAGCAATAAGTAAAATCTTACAGTGTTAGGATGAAGGGAGTAGTGATTTGTGTCATAATGAATAAATCTAAAAACATATGGTTTGAGGATTGTATCAGATTTCAAAGGGTTGTATGGATTTTCGTTTTAAAACTCTGTAGTCCCAATCTCACAAGACATCCTCTTCTTTAAGGCTGGTGGGAGTGGCATTGAAGCCACTCGTGACTTTGTGAAGCCACTCGTGAGTTCCCATTCCCCCCTTAAATGTCGCGCGCGAGTTAGTCCCCAGAAAAAAAAAGAGGGCCAAACTCACCTGGGTGAGTTTAAGTTTTGTGGGCCCAAGTGTTTCTATTTTTTGGGTTAGGTTTATTTGTGGGTGTTTTTTGTGAGTGGGGTGTGTTTAAATAATAAAAAAATAGGTATGAAAGGTGAGTGTGGGTGAGTTTGGCTCTGACGTGGAGGCGAGTGGGTTTGCCTCCACTCCCACCAGCCTAACAAGAATATCCCTTTTGGCGATTAAATTGTCAGAACTTGTGAAACAGTGACATAACAGATGATTATTTGTATATTAAAACTTCAAACTGCAGAAAACACATCCAAACGCCATCTTCTACTTTTACAGTGCCCACCTAAACACCCCCTAAATAGCATCCATCTTAACACACCGAGTTACTCTCATAAGTACAAAAGTACTGAGCATGATCTCTTTAAGGGCTCAATACGTTTTATTCATTAGCAGCCTTTTTAGAGGCAATTATTACAACACAATAATCACAAGTTAGACATAACATACTTCAAACCAACCACCATTTTTCTGATTATTTTTCATTTGAATAGTTAGAAGAGCACTGAGAAATGGTCCATCTATTTAACTTGTTTCTTGCTTTCAATTTTTGGGTCATGTTTATTCTTCGCTTGTTGAGATGTTGAATTCAATTTTGTTTTGGTTTTTCCAGACTAAGTCAAAGAGATTCTTGGAAATTCAAAAGTTGAGGGAGATCAAGAAAGAATATGATGTCAAAACCGCTGTATCATTGCTCAAACAGATGGCAAGCACAAAGTTTACCGAAAGTGCAGAAGCACATTTTCGTCTTAACATTGACCCAAAATATAATGATCAACAGCTCAGAGCAACTGTGAGTTACAAAATACTTTAGTTAAAGTACGATTTATAAAGTTTTTGTCTTCTATTAAATTCTGATATTTTAAATTATGTATTGTAGGTGAATTTGCCCAAGGGCACAGGGCAGGTTGTTAGGGTTGCTGTTCTGACCCAAGGTTAATTTTCTAAATCATCATGTTTTGCCCAACCAATTTATTTTAGTTATTTCTTGTACTTTATGATACATTTCTGAATTTTTGAAATTGACAGGTGAAAAGATCGATGAAGCTAAAAACGCAGGAGCAGATATTGTCGGTGGAGAGGACTTGATAGAACAAATTAAAGGAGGATTTATGGATTTCGACAAACTTATTGCGACTCCTGATATGATGCCTAAGGTTCTAATTTACTTGGATTTCCTTTTCTGATTTTATCATATTTTTTATTGTTAAAAATAACATAATGTGAATGAATCATTGGTTATTAGGTTGCCAGTTTGGGAAAGATTTTGGGACCTCGAGGACTTATGCCTAACCCAAAGGCAGGGACTGTTACAACCACGATACCTCAGGTAAGATACAATCAACAGATAATAAGGTGATGAGTGGTGTTTGTTAATACATACACGCATCAACTATACTGTATTTTGCAGACCATAGAGGAATTTAAGAAGGGAAAAGTTGAGTTCAGAGCGGACAAAACAGGAATCGTTCACTTGCCATTTGGGAAGGCAAACTTTTCTGAAGAAGATCTTATAATAAACCTTCTTGCTGCAGTGGTATTTGTACATATAAAGCTATATTTTTTCTGTGCTTCTTTTTTTAATGCATAGGGATCGTTATGAAAGTGTGATTGTATTTTATAAAATTTGCAGAAATCAGTGGAAACGAACAAGCCAACAGGGGCGAAAGGAGTATACTGGAAAAGTGCCCATATATGTTCATCAATGGGGCCTTCAATCCGGTTAGATATAAAGGACATGCTTGACTTCAAGCTTCAGTAGAATGAATGTAAACCATAGTGTAAATTAAATCATCTGCTGCTTAATTAGCTTTTCTTGAGGTCTTTTTTCGGAAATGGTGGGAATGATGGAGCATAAAATGGTTGACAGAAGGAAAAGCAAGAGAGCTATTTCCTGTATATCACATTCTCATCAATATTCTTCCAAATTTAGCAATACACTTGTATGACTGTTAATTTTGGTTCAAAGTTTTATATTGGTTTCCCACACATGGATGGATATGAATGTATGTTTCAGTATCTCTGGTATTTTGCATTTTGTGTTCATCTGGTCCTCGAAATATATGTCAAACTGATCCATCCAGTCACCTTCACTACATGTGCAGCCTGCACAGTGCAGGTTCACGTATTTTAGAGTAGACTTAATGTCGTTGGTATCTTCTGGCTATTTTATTCTCCAGTATCAACTATTTAAAATGAGTGCCAACGCTTAGCTATGATGTTTCTATTGTTTATATATAGTTGGGTTCAATTCCATTATATACTTCGTTTTTATGGTGAAGTATCGGGTTGCCTAAAGGGTGTTCTCATGCTAAATGTGTCTTAACAGTAGTCATCGGCGCCTTCAATATGTCCCTGATCGTTTTAAGGCTAGAGGAAATAGTGGGTGAGCCGGCTTCCACAAAAATGGCCGGTCAGCCATCACTCACCTCGCCATATTTGATTTGCGAGTGTGGGGTATTCTGTGAGGTGTCCTAGTATAAAGTGAATATTTTCAATGGTGATGAGAAGAGTGGTGACCGTTGTGTCATAGGATAAACAGAAACTCCACCAGGATGCCGTATCACTACCCAAAACGTCGTGCTACAAACGCCAAGGTTGGATTACTATTTGCCTATTACTACAAAAAATAATAACACAGATACTATACTGTAAATAACAAGTTGGCCTATTAGCTCAGATGGTTAGAGCGTCGTGCATGGGCCATATTTTTTAACGTCTAACAAGATCTCGAACGTGCGATAACAAAAAAGAAAAAAAAAGATTGACGCTGTATTCATACTTTCTTTGGTATCAAGGTACTCACTCTTTTGGTTAAAATCCTCTTACAAGAGATTATATCAATTTAGATCTTCCTCTAGAAAGGCACATGATTTGCATTAGAGGTAGTACACCAACATGATCATTTTACATACAATTGTAGTTTAGCTGTTATGATACTAATGTCACATTATTGCTGATCTAATCAAAACTTTTGTGCTGTTCTTAGGAGAATTTAATGGCTGCAATATTGTTAGGTCGTGTAATCCTTCTAGTGTTTTTGACTTTCGTTAGCTTGAGACCTCGTTGGGGGCATATGTGATATGGTCTTAAAATCTTGAGTAATGGCAAGTATAAGATACTATCCCACATCGGATGAAAAGCGAAACAAAGACAAGTATATAAAAGCAATGTGAAATCGTGGTTGATGTGTTTGTAAGGAGGAGACAGTTGGCATCTTCTCCTGACAAGGACGGCTTTCGAGCTTACCTGTGATAACACATCTGGTTAAGGCTTTCGAGCTTACCTGTGATAAACACATCTGGTTAAGGCTTTTGACGTATTAGATAAACTATAAATCCCATGGTGGTACAGAAACTAACACGCGAGTACTTGAGATCCTTAAAAAACTCGATACGAACCCACAATATAATTTTTGGTATAATAATCATAAATGCGTTGTGGTCTTGAGTAGATTCATTAGAAGCAGAAAAAATGAAACTAATCAGAATTCTAGATGTGATCCCTGGGTTCAGTGGGTCATTGATTAACCGATTTTAATCATTGAAATTGCATTGCTTTTAGGTTAACTGCACCAACATTTTCATGTTGACAGATGTGCTATTTAGTGGCCTGCTAACTTCCCCATTGCTTATGGTTTGGCCATGTATGCTAGGTAGGGCTGGGAATTGGGTCGGGTTGATCGGGTTTGGGTTATTCGGGTGGGTCGAATTCGGGATGAGGCTAAGAATAATTTACCCAAACCTGACCCGAGTTGAACTCGGGTTAGTCGGATTCGGGTCTATTCGGGTCGGTCTACTCGGGTCGGGTTTATTCGCGTTCGGGTCAACCCGAGTATGAGTCAAGTATAAAAAAAATCTGTTTCTTTTATCTTTTTAAATAGAAATTAAATAAAACTTATTTATAAAAAAAAAAAGAAAAAAACCTTATTCGGGTCAATTGGGTTTACCCGAACCCGAATTAAGTATACTTTTTTTACTCGATGTTCGACCCGATTTTGAATTCGGCTAGTCGGGTTAACCCGATTAAATCGAATTCAAATTTAAACCCGACTAATTCGACCCGAATATACTCAAGTTGGATCGAATTCAGGTCGGATCGGATTTATTCACACCCCTAAATTGCTAGCTAATTGACCTGTATAAACTTACTTCTTAGATGTCCAATATTAGCTTTAAGTAAATGTATCATTTTAACTACGTAGTAATAGGTGTTTAATCATACTTAGAGCAAAGGGAACAAGGGCTGATAGCCTGGTTGTTAAGTCGTTGGCGTCAGACCTTTGTTGGCGCACGGCTCCCCATCTCGCGCCAACTGACCTCGCGCCATCCCCTCCAGCCAACGCCAACCAAGAAACTTTTTTTTCTTTTGAATTTATATCCGTTGGACAGAGTTTTTTTTTGCAAATATTTGAAAATCACACCCCCTAAACTAGCCGTTTAAGGGGCTTAAATGCAATTTTTTTTCTTCAAAAATTTAAAAAACAACCGTTTTAGGGGCTAAAAAAATATTTATTTTTCAAAAAAAAAAAATCTATAAATTAAACCTAAAACCTTGTACATTTCATATACGAAATACATCTATTACTCTTTAATTTTTTCTGACATGGATCCTTACCAAAATACCATCTACGAATACGACGAATATTTCGGTAACGCCCATGAACGTTACAATCGAGGCTTGGCGGAGTATGAGACATTTCTTGCTATGTGTAATTGATAGGTGTGTAAACACCCATCTTTTCTACCACTTAACTACAATAATAACCGGACCAAAACGTGTATTTTATGTCTTTTATGTCGGAATTATGCGTGGTTTGTGTTTTTGTTGTGATTTAGGACGAAAAGGTGAAAAGTGGAGAAAACACGGAAATTCACGGGCATTTACGGACTTTTATTGAAGAAAAGGATGAAAGACGAAGTCAAGAAGTCAAAAGTGGATAAAGAACGGAAGTCCAAGACCAATTCTGAAGATTTATCGAAGAAAAAGTCAAAGGACGAAAGTTTACTTAAAGCCGAGGAACTCAAGTATTATTTATCGAAGAATTAAAAGACGAGTCCAAAGAAATCCCGAGCCAAAAGTCATCACATTCCAAGATTAACAAAAAGATTAAGAAGGAAGGACTTGATGGTGCAATTAACAAGAAAGGAAGGAGAGAGGAAGCTTCCTCTAACCTCTCCCCTAATCACCTATAAATACTCTCATTTTCATTTCATTTAGCTTTGTTGACTAATCGTGACAATTAGTTCTTCCATCTTTATTTTATGCACATTTAATTACTTGCACATTTAATTACTTGTCTTGCACTTTTAATTACCTTTAATTTTCAAGTAAGTGTTTCTTTAATTTCTTGCACCTTTACTTTATCTTGTTGATCTTAATCTTTTTCTACCTTTCTTTGATTTACACGTTTTTAATTGGTTGATTTGTTAAAGATTTGATTTTTATGCTTTTGATTGTTTTAAACTTCTTATTTTCATAGCTTATTTGATTAATTTTCAAGTTTATATAGTTTTTATAAAAGTTAGTTTTATATAAAAGTCATTTTCTTAAAGTTTATCTTTTTCGTGTCCTAAAAGTTTTTAACTTTCAGTTTTATAGCTTATTTTTACACGGTTTTAGCTAAGTTTTTCGTCTAGTACTTATTAGGTTTATAGCTTATTTTTCTAGCTTATTTTTGGTTATTTCCTGCGTATTCCGATTGGTTCAATCGGAAGGGGGTTTTACTTTCCGATTGGTCAAGATCTGAAAAGGGTTTTGGTATTCCTTTCTGTATTCCGATTGGAGTGGTTCGATACATTCCGATCGTGTGCAAAGGAAATCTTTCCGATCGTGGGTTAGTGATATTCCGATTGGGGAGGCTAGTGGATTCCGATTGGTATTTGGTGACAGCTTACCGATTGAAGATCTTCTACACATTCCGATTGGTTGTTCTGACACATTATTCCGATCAAGGTAGGTAAGCAACATTCCGATCAGGGTAACTTTGGTACTCCGATCTGATTGGTTGACAGCATTCCGATTGGGTACACTTATTTACATTCCGATCAGGAGTTGGTTATTCACATTCCGATCAAGGGTAAGTCTATATTCCGATCGTGGTTGATCGGAATATATTCCGATTTGGGAGTTGTTTTTCATATTTTCGTCTTGTTTACTTTTCTAAGTTTACACTTTTATACTTGATTGATTTTAATTCTCGTCACGTTTTAATTTTTAGTCATTTTAATTAAGTTACTTTTCGTCACATTTTTAAATATTGCACCTTTCTTTTTAATTAGACTTAGATTAATTTTCACGCACTTTACTTTCAACGACATTTACTTTTAAGTCTTTGCACATTTAAATTTAAAAACAATCAAAAATATTTGTTTCCACCAAAATAAAACTGAGTCACATAGAAAACTAAGATCAATTCGATTAGACACACATCAACGAACACATGATTTTTATACGGGCCAAAAGCCTTGTATCAAATGGCGCCGCTGCCGGCTCTTTTCGTTAAGATCAATAGTTTTCTGTGAGAGACATGTTGCTTTTTGGGATCCGTTCACTTGTGAACGTTATTTTTCTTGCATAAAAAAATAAAAAATCATAATAATTAAAAATTGATAAAAACCATAAAAATTAAAAATTTCAAAAATCCAAAAAGATTTTATCTTTCTTGTGTATATATATTGTCTTTGTTTTTGGTTTTGTTTTCTTTTGCATTTTCAGGTGTATGCGTACTAGATCTTCTAATTATCAAGAGCCCGAGCCTCAGGAAGATTTAGATATGGCAGGTGTTAACAACAACATTCCACCGAACCTGAATAATAACAATAACAACAATGCTCTTCCACAGCCCGATCTTCGGACCATGGAAGAACTTTGTCAACCAACAATGTTTGGACGAGGAGGACCGATTGCGCCGATGCAAATCAACGCTCCTGAGTTTTCGTTGAAGCACCACATGATTCAGCAAGTACAAACAAACCCATTTAGAGGATTGCCTGATGATGATGCCAACAAACACCTCGACAAGTTCATTACTATCACCCAGAGCATGAAGTTGGCTGGTGCCACAATGGATGAACTTCGCCTACAACTCTTTCCACATACTCTATTACATCATGCCGAGAAATGGTTTGATCGTCTCCCGAAGAATTCTATTCACACTTGGGATGACATGACTCAACGCTTTTTGTCGCGCTACTTTCCACCATCCATGGTCACAAGCCTTCGCAATCAGATCAGCGGTTTCATGCAAGACCCTGATGAATCTCTTTTTGATGCTTGGGAGAGATATAATGTCTTGATAGATCGATGTCCAAACCACAATATGCTTCCGGTCACCTTGATCGATACTTTCTACAACGGATTGACTTTTCGAGATCGTGATACGATCAATGCAGCCGCCGGTGGCACATTCATGAAAAGGAGACCCGAGGAGTGTAGAGAGTTAATTGAAAACATGACTACTCATCATAAGAACTGGGATTCCTCTGCATCTTCTAGGAACAACCCGAGATTCAATGTTTCCTCAACCTCAGCAAACCCTGAGATGACCGAACTCACCCGCATGATGACTGAAATGAGCAAAAGTATTACGCTTCTCGCTTCAAATCAACAACAACAACAACAAGTTAAAGCGGTTGCTAATCCTTGTGAAACATGTGGCGGTCCTCACTCATACACCGATTGTCCTTCGACACAAGGAAATCCGGAAAATGTGTATGCAGCTTACGGTAATTATTCACCGGAAAATTACCAAGCTAGACAACAAGGGGATAGAAACCTGCTGAGCTACCGTTCCAACAACTACCTTTCACCCGGTCTTTCTCCTCAAAACCAAAACCCCGCCAACAACTACACTAGAAGCAACCAAATCCCACCAAGAGCTTCTAATCCTTATCACCCACCAACCCAACAAAACCCACCCATTAATCCCGATGTTGAGGCCATCATGAGAACCCAAGGTGAGCAAATCAAGAACTTGCAGAGCCAAATTATTAATCTGAAAGGAGATATCACAAAGCAAGGAAATGAGATAAGATCCGAGCTTCGAAATGATATTCAATCCTCCTTCAGCAATCAAACCAATGATTTGAAGAATATGCTGGCTAGTTTCTTGCCTGCCGCTCAACCTTCTACTTCAAGTTCTCTACCTTCAAACACCGTCACTAATGCGCGAGCCAATGTGAGTGCTATTACTACCCGTAGTGGAGTCACCATCATAGGACCACCAATCCCACCCCCATCATCTACACCTCCTCCACCACCATGTATCCCTACTCCTCCTACACCTAGTATTAGTGCACCATTACCGTCTCCGCCTCGACGTGATGAAGTTCCCACGAATGATCCTTCAACATCTCAACCTTTACCTACACCTGCACCTTCACCATCCAAACCCAATATTCCTTATCCTTCTCGCTTGGGCAAGAACAAAATGCTAAACAAGGAGGACGCTCAAGTGACTAGCTATATCAAGATGATTTCTCAAATGAATTTCAACATTAGCTTTCTTGAGGCACTTGTCCACATGCCCAAATTTGTTAAAGCATTTAAGGAATTGCTTAACAAGAAGGAGAAGCTTATTGAACTCGCCAACACACGCTTAAATGAAAACTGCTCTGCAGTTATTCTTAAAGAACTTCCGGAAAAACTTGGAGATCCCGGTCGTTTTGTGTTGCCTTGCGTGTTCAACAAAACTGAAGAATTTACTGCCCTTGCTGATCTCGGGGCTAGTATTAATTTGATGCCTTTGAGTGTTTGGAAAACACTATCATTGCCCGACCTCATTCCAACAAAGATGACTCTTGAACTTGCAAATCGCACTCTCGCTTACCCTGTTGGTATAGCCGAAGACGTGTTCATTAAAGTTGGCACATTTACTTTCCCGGTCGATTTTGTCGTAGTTGATTATGAAATGGACCCTCGTATTCCTTTAATACTTGGTCGGCCATTCTTGAGAACCGGACGTGCTTTAGTAGACGTGGCCGAAGGTGAGTTAATCTTACGAGTCGGGGATGATGCAAAAGTTTTCAAAATGGGGAAGCTTACTAGTTTAACTTTTGGAGGCCGAGAATCAGTGAATATGATTAATGTGCTAGATGACTTTACCGTCTACGAAAATCCTCTATTCGACTCTTGCATCGATAATCCACTTTTTCATGATGATGTGGATGATTCTCTCCCTACTTTGGACGCTTCTCCCATTTATGATTCGTCACCGGTCTTTGATGCTTATGATGATGATGATTCTAGCTCAGATTCGGATGATTTTGAGTATACTTCTGAGTATCCCGAGCTACCCACTTTCGATGATTTCGATGAGGCTGATACTCTCTCGAGCGATTCTTCACCTAATGAAGATCCTCCACCATCACTGGATCCTACTTTGGACGATTATTCATTTGAGGAAGATTTCTCTGAATTTCTCAACACATACTTCCCTCATGAGAGTGATGCTCCTCCTTTTGACTTTGAAGATTATCGCCTTGATCCTCCTTTGGATTTGAAGAGCATTTTGTCCAAGGAGAAGAAACCGGTTGACACAGAAATCCGTTGCACGTATGATTTGACACCTCTTTGTCCCACTTCTGAGGACGAGGTTGTGCTTCTTTGCGGATCTTCTTCACACTCGGCTGAGCCGGAGTGCTATTTTCCCCTGAAGGAAAAGGTGTTCGATCCCGGTATTGAAGTCTTTAAGCCATCTCAGTATCCACCTGATGAAATAAAAGGAAAAATCTTTGGAACCATTGAAGACATGCTTGCACCACTTCATCCTTGCTTCTAATGTGCTCCATCACTGCTTAAGGGAACCTTGCCACTTCTCTTTTGGCTTGTCTTGCTCGCCTTAAGCTCGTGTTTATTGATGGATGAAAACTATGTCTTTGATCCTGGTGGATTTGTTTCATGCTACTTCCGTTGATGATCAAGGTCGAGTCAGGCTCACGACTCGGTTAACAAAAACCAAGCGCTTCTTGGGAGGCAACCCATGCATCTATCTTTTCGCTTTCTTTACCATAAGTGTAGGGGGGACCCTTTGGATTGCCATTTCCTCTCCTCACTTCTTAATCAGGGATTCGAGCTTCAATGATCCACTCTTGATGATTCTTGACGACCCGTGATTCCGTGTTCCATTCTCCCGGTTCTATCCTAAACTCTTTTCGATTCACTATTTTATATTTTCTCAATATTAAAATAGGAATCTCTTTAGTGGTCTTTTCCTTAGCGAGATTTAAACAACGTGCACAATGTCCTAAGTGTAGGGGAGTTTACTCCCACATGCTTAAACATTGAGGACAATGTTTATCTTAAGTGTAAGGGGGACTTCTATCAAAGTTAAGTGGTCTTTTCCTTGTATTTGTCCTCATTTTAACCGGAAAATCAATTTTTCGACATTTTTCAAAATTTTTGATCTATTTTGGCCTATTAGTTTTTTTTCCTTTGCATAGTTATTTTCTTTCCTTATTAGAATAAATGTTAAATAAGTGGTTTTAATGATCAAACGTTGTGAATCTTTTGACTCAACCCGAGTTTACTCTAGCTAGTATCCTTAACGTGTTTAAGTCAAGTTTTGCTAGGCTTTTATATAGGGAGCTATAAAACGCGAAAGTCTTAACTCTCACGGGTTAAGAACAAGAACTTTTCGCAAGTTCCTATAATTGATCCTAGAGAGTCGTTTATCAAGGGAACTTTAAGATGCGATTTCTAAACTTGAAAAAGTCTAAGAATTTGCAAGATCCTATAGGCGACTCGAAAACCCAAAACTTTGATTTAAAAGGCTAAGTATCCACGAGTCTCATTACTTGAGATTTTAAACTGTGGAGAACGAGAGATGATAGAGCCAATTATAAGTCGGTATTCTTTCGTGAATTTATGTGAGTTAATTATAAGCCTATTCTCCCATCGCTTGCTAATAAATTTATCTGCTAATAAATAAGGTTGTACGATTTGAAAAGTTACTTAGCTTTTAGCCCCAGATCGTTTAAAATTTGCTCGGTAATGACGAGAGTTCATAGCCAAGGCATAACTTATGAAGCGGGGCGCGAAGATTGGCGAGTCCGAAAAGGCCCTAACAAGGCATGAGGGCTATGTTTTGTTGCTAAAGATCCAAAAGTGATGTGAAGAATCATTTATCGAAAATCAATATGAAGGATCGAGACACACGACGAAAAGCAAGAACTCCCAAAAAGTCATGGAGAAGTGTATCCGAAAAGACCCTTACAAGGTATGAGGATAAATAGATCCAAGTCAATAAAGGAGGCGGATCGTTGTATATCAAAATCCAAAATAAAGATTGGAGAAAAATGAAGAAGTCGTGGTCCATATATGAAGAATCTCTCAAAAATTCCAAGTGAAGAAATTCCAATTATGAAGAGAAGACCATTATTTCATGAATGTCTCTCAAGATTTAAAGTATGAAGTCGCTGCCAAATATCGGCCCGAGAAAGGTCTCAAATCGCGAACCAAGTTATGCCAAGATATGAACTTTCTGATATCCCGAGAAGCAGTTTTAATAGATTTGGTCCTTTAGCTAACTATTGATTAAATCGTGCACTTTATTTTCAGACTAAATAATTATCGAAATAAGTCAAACAATGCATCTTCGTGATCATTCAAGACAAATAATAAAATATAAGAGATACCCATAGGAATAAGGGAGTCTAAGTGAATAATTGGCCCACATGAGTTCGTGTTAGTTTACTAACTTATAATAACAATGATCTCGTTTTTAAGCTTGGTTTGGAGAAAGTGAAAAGTTGAGGATGATGATTATTCATGACATTTTCAAAACCCAAGGTATGCTTTTAATTTCCTTGCTTTGCATTTTTATAATTTTCTATCTCTTTAATAAAGGCCAATGTGGATTGATTATGATGAAAAGTGTAAACATGCTTTGTAACTAATGCATTGCATGAGGACATTGCAATGGTCAAGTGTAGGGGATTTGATAGGTGTGTAAACACCCATCTTTTCTACCACTTAACTACAATAATAACCGGACCAAAACGTGTATTTTATGTCTTTTATGTCGGAATTATGCGTGGTTTGTGTTTTTGTTGTGATTTAGGACGAAAAGGTGAAAAGTGGAGAAAACACGGAAATTCACGGGCATTTACGGACTTTTATTGAAGAAAAGGATGAAAGACGAAGTCAAGAAGTCAAAAGTGGATAAAGAACGGAAGTCCAAGACCAATTCTGAAGATTTATCGAAGAAAAAGTCAAAGGACGAAAGTTTACTTAAAGCCGAGGAACTCAAGTCTTATTTATCGAAGAATTAAAAGACGAGTCCAAAGAAATCCCGAGCCAAAAGTCATCACATTCCAAGATTAACAAAAAGATTAAGAAGGAAGGACTTGATGGTGCAATTAACAAGAAAGGAAGGAGAGAGGAAGCTTCCTCTAACCTCTCCCCTAATCACCTATAAATACTCTCATTTTCATTTCATTTAGCTTTGTTGACTAATCGTGACAATTAGTTCTTCCATCTTTATTTTATGCACATTTAATTACTTGCACATTTAATTACTTGTCTTGCACTTTTAATTACCTTTAATTTTCAAGTAAGTGTTTCTTTAATTTCTTGCACCTTTACTTTATCTTGTTGATCTTAATCTTTTTCTACCTTTCTTTGATTTACACGTTTTTAATTGGTTGATTTGTTAAAGATTTGATTTTTATGCTTTTGATTGTTTTAAACTTCTTATTTTCATAGCTTATTTGATTTATTTTCAAGTTTATATAGTTTTTATAAAAGTTAGTTTTATATAAAAGTCATTTTCTTAAAGTTTATCTTTTTCGTGTCCTAAAAGTTTTTAACTTTCAGTTTTATAGCTTATTTTTACACGGTTTTAGCTAAGTTTTTCGTCTAGTACTTATTAGGTTTATAGCTTATTTTTCTAGCTTATTTTTGGTTATTTCCTGCGTATTCCGATTGGTTCAATCGGAAGGGGGTTTTACTTTCCGATTGGTCAAGATCTGAAAAGGGTTTTGGTATTCCTTTCTGTATTCCGATTGGAGTGGTTCGATACATTCCGATCGTGTGCAAAGGAAATCTTTCCGATCGTGGGTTAGTGATATTCCGATTGGGGAGGCTAGTGGATTCCGATTGGTATTTGGTGACAGCTTACCGATTGAAGATCTTCTACACATTCCGATTGGTTGTTCTGACACATTATTCCGATCAAGGTAGGTAAGCAACATTCCGATCAGGGTAACTTTGGTACTCCGATCTGATTGGTTGACAGCATTCCGATTGGGTACACTTATTTACATTCCGATCAGGAGTTGGTTATTCACATTCCGATCAAGGGTAAGTCTATATTCCGATCGTGGTTGATCGGAATATATTCCGATTTGGGAGTTGTTTTTCATATTTTCGTCTTGTTTACTTTTCTAAGTTTACACTTTTATACTTGATTGATTTTAATTCTCGTCACGTTTTAATTTTTAGTCATTTTAATTAAGTTACTTTTCGTCACATTTTTAAATATTGCACCTTTCTTTTTAATTAGACTTAGATTAATTTTCACGCACTTTACTTTCAACGACATTTACTTTTAAGTCTTTGCACATTTAAATTTAAAAACAATCAAAAATATTTGTTTCCACCAAAATAAAACTGAGTCACATAGAAAACTAAGATCAATTCGATTAGACACACATCAACGAACACATGATTTTTATACGGGCCAAAAGCCTTGTATCAGTAATCAAGGAGCCGGTGGATCAGGTTTGGGGAAGGCGAGGACATACATACCCCGTGATCGAGAAGATGCGAGTCGAAGATTGCTAATGGGCTACTTTGGTGATGCCGAAACTCCAGCAAAATATACGGAAGAGAAATTCCCGCGAAGGTATCGTATGAGTTCAAGGCTTTTTAGGAAAATTGTCAATGCCATTTTAACTTATAATGCCGACCCTCTTCCTGAATACTTTGCTTATTTTCGCACTGGGCTAGATGCTACGGTCGGGATAGCATTCACCCGTTTTAAAAATCACTTTGACATTTCGTCAATTGGCGTATGGGTCATCACCCGATGCATTTGACGAATATTTTCAAATTGCCGAACGCACTGCTAGAGAATGTTTGCTTCATTTTACTAAATGCATTTATGACTTATACGTTGAAAAATATTTAAGAAAACCTACGCCGACGGTTATAGAAAAAATATATGAATTGCACAATGAGAAATATGGACTCCCGGGAATGCTCTGGAGTATTGATTGCATGCACTGGGATTGGAAAAATTGTCCCAAGGCTTTACAGGCTCAATTTAAAAGGCGGGATCATAAATACCCAACTCTTATGTTAGAAGCAGTGGCGGATCAACAATTCACATTCTGGCATGCATACTTTGGTTGTCCTGTGGCAAACAATGATCTAAATGTCTTATATGGTTTACCTTTATTTGATGATGAGTTAGCCGATAAGGTTTCAGATTCTCCGTTTGAGGTAAACGGAAAAACATACAAAAAAGGTTATTATTTGGCTGACAGTATTTATCGCGAGTGGTCTACTTTTGTGAAAACATTTTCCGTTTCAAGGGATGAAAAAACATTACGGTATAAAAGAGTTCAAGAAGGTGCTAGAAAAGATATCGAACGCGCTTTCGGTGTCTTACAAGGTCGTTGGGGAATTATACGACAACCCGCTCGTGCTTATGAAATAAACCACTTGAAACGAATCATGTATTGTTGTATCATGTTACATAACGTAAGAATTGTTGGGAATAAAATGAGCCAAGACGCTTAGACGCTGACAAGAGTTAATTGGACGCTGATAGGAAGAAATCAAGCGCTGACAGATCAAACATTGACAAGAGATATCCAAGCACTGATAAGAAGAAGTCCAAGCACTGATAGGAAAACTTAGTCAACATGTTTATTATTTGAAGAAAGATATACTAAATATTGTATTTTCTATATTTATCTTTTCCTAGAACAGTTGATAGGTTATCCATTTTACACGACTCCTTATGTTATAAACGGAGGACGTAGGGTTTATAGTATATACACATTATTCAGTATTCGACTTTCATTGTACTCAAGTTTGATTATCAATCAAAAGTGAAAGTTTGGTTTATTTGTTTTTACTTGTTCTTTAATCTAAGTGTTAATTCCGCATAACACTTGGATTGTTAATAACAACAACAAATTTTCTCTACGTGTTAAACTTGATTCAATCTCGTTAACACAAAGCTAATCGATCTAAGTTTGAGATCAACAAGTGGTATCAGAGCTTGTTGAGGAACTTTGATCTAGAAGAACAGTAAACCCTAAAAACACCAAAACCCTAAAACCATAAAAGATGTCTGCTACAGAATCATTGTTGTCCCATATATTTGTGATGATTAAACAAGAAAGAAAGGTAGATAAAAGATGAATTCTAGAGAGAGAAAGTAGTGAGAGAAAATAGAGAGAATGGTTGGAACTTTTGGAGGATTAGATTAGAGAGAGAAATAATGAAATGACCAACCCCCTTCCTAACATGCTAGGAAGGGTATTTATAGTCCACCCACATGCGGGCTTGGTTATGGACTATAGTCTAATGGGCCAGGATTTCCTTTTGGGCTTTGGCTACTTATTAATGAACCTTAGCTTAAAGTTAAGCCCGTAATACACGACTAACCTACTACCTATTACAATGTTCTAATATACGATCCATAATAAACATATGACCGAGCATTCTTGTTTGACTCAATATTTTGAGGCTAACAATCTCTCCCATGAGAGGTCATAAACCTTGGTCATTTAGGAAATTTGTAGAGATTACTAATCTCGCATAAATGGGTCTTGAACGTGTAATAGTAGTCCTTTTCCTTCATGCTGTGATCTTTGAGCCTTTTTCGTTGTCTTTCGACTTTGTCTTTTGATCTTGAAATCTTCAAATCATCCTTGACTTGTCTTTGCCATCTTGCGATCTAGTGTCTTCATCCACATGATCACACTATTAATTGTTGAATATATCTTCAGGCATGAGTATGTGGTTTTGAATCTTTGACTTTGCTGAGTACACCGTGACGCCACCTTCTCGAGACAAAACATAGACACGGACTGAATGGCTTTGACATTCGTCCTAAATCGGTAGCGTTTTACCTCCGATCGGTGAAGACCGTTATACGATATTAAATACCGTACCTGTGATTAGGTAGATTCAATTAAGAATCTCCTTGACAGGGTTTCGCGGCGGTACTAGCCGTTCTCTTTACTCGATCGTCTCAAAGCAAGACTGCGAACATAAAGAGTGAATCAATTTGACAAATATCCGCTTGATTAAAGTCGTCAATTCAAATTCCTGGAACAAGTTTGATTCATTAAGAATCTTACCATTGTTGCTTTCCAGTTGAAACAAACTTGATTCATAAGAATCTCGCAAGTTACCTACCGTAGCGCTGTTTGATGTTGACGCTAGAAGGATTTCCATTCGTCATTGTGAATATTAATGAATATCACTCTGAATGTTCTGGCAAGACCATAAAGATATTGCGTAGAAACCTGAAACGAGTTTGAATCAATTCAAAATCAAACCACTGTTGCTTTTCAGTTTTACACATGTTCAATTCATAAAGAATCTTACATATGACCTACCGCACTGCTGTTTGATGTTAACACTGGAAGGATTTCCACTCATCATTGTGACTACTAAGTAGTATCACTCTGAGTGTTCTAGCAATATCACAAGGATATAGCGTAGGACTCTCTTGATCTTCATCCGTGTGTCCTAACGAGATTTGATTGATCTCTTGGCTCTAGACTCGATTTGTGCACTTTTAGTGGTCGGAGGCTGGAGCAGATGCCACCTATTCAATATCAACTATCTCGAAGTGAGAAAGTCAATAGAAGTCATGTTTTTCTCCGTGACAATAAAACAAACTTATTTTGAGAGAAGCCTGAGTAGCTAGGGAAAGGGTTGTGCATACATCACTGGGTCCATGATGAGTTGTCTTCATGATGTGTTGACCTAGTTTCTGCCTAAGTTGTATAGAGGGCTTCTTTCACATTTCTTTTTCATTCTTCAACCCTTCAATGCTTACAAAGACATCATACTAGCACCTTGTTGTGATTGTTCCAGTGCTAGCATCAGTACTTAGTCGGCATTCAGCTACGTTCACTTTCTACTCCATCTTTCCTAAGGACTTCTAATAATCTATTGGATTGTCCCTGGGAAGATCCCTCCGGTTCTGGTTGGATCATAGGACTTAAACCTAACCACCCTTTTGACACCAATAACGTCATGAATTAAAGATGTTTTGGGTATTTGATCGTAACCATGAAAACCACTTCAAATGTCTAACAAGATGTTTGAAAAACATTTAACACCTTGATAGTTTTGTCGTTTCAGAAGTGCTCCCCCTTCACATGTGCATCGATAACCGAAAGTGTTTCGCACACGTAGGTAAGAGTTAAAGTGCTTGAGTCTTATATAAGATCACATTTTAATCACATTTTCTCCCCTATCTCTAATATATAAAATCTTTTGATAGTAGAGATACCAAATTTGATTAAAATATATTTTGAAACATAGTCTTGAAAATCTTCGGGAGAAAGATGTGTCAATCTTTTGCATGAAGTTAAAATGCTCCCCCTAAAAATTGATCCAATTGAATTGTCATTGTGAGGATATGATCCACATTTCGCTTTTTTAGGATGGGAGTTGTTGAACACACAATTTTTGAAAGATTTTGAATAATCATTGAGAAATTCTTGAAAAAATTGTGTTCAACGCTTTTTGAAAAATCCTATTTCTTTTTAGCGAAGAGGTTTTTCTAAGGCATAAACTTGAGTTCATAGACTTTGAATGTCTTAACGAATCCACTCAAGTGTAAGAAGATTTCTCTTCTTTTGCTGAGGGTAAGGCACTAAAGCGTACACTCCCCCATGAATATAGAACCGGGTTGCAATCTAAAAGTGATTACAAGCCATTGTGTTGAGCTCAAAATGTTGAATGTGTTGTAACAAGATCAACCCAAGATAGATTGCTCTATCCGTTTGTTAGGATAAGTTATCTTTAAAGATACACTTTCCTTTATTTGAAGGTCGATTTACAGTCTGACATTTAACTATAAGTCGTTTACATGAGCTTAAAAACATGGAATGTTTTTAATGAAAGCTCATGACCGAGAATTTTAATTTTTCCGTTGTTGAGGATAAGTTACCAACCATGATCAACATTCCTTTCTTTGAGGCACGAGTCACAATCTGAAGTAATTGTAAATCACTGAAATGACATGTTTTGAAAAATATTTACAACTTTCATTTGAGCTTTATGTACACACCCGTGTCGTTATTGAGCGACATTTCTAGGTACGCCCATATTATCGATACTGAAAGACATGTTGAGAAGAATATTTTTGGTATTTTGAAAGACATGTCGAGAAGTAATTGTTAACCTCATAAGATTCAAGCTAACAAGAGGGTGATCCGGAGGTCGGGGAGGATAAAAGTGAGTTTAGACATTTTAGAGAGAGAAAGATAAACTTGAAAGGAGTGTGTGTATTTAGAGAGAGAAAATGAAATACACAAAAATAGGAAATCCTCACCCCTCCATGGAAGTATGGAGGGGTATATATAGGCTAGACATGGAGTGACTTTGACAACTTAGCAAAAGTAGTCCCTCCATATTTTGCCCATATGAAACTAATGTAATTCTGTAAATGACACTCACATTTTAGGCTAACAATCTTCCCCCAATGTGGAGACATACGGAATTACTTACAATGTTCCTAACAAGTAAAAATACAACAAAATAAAGTCTTCCAAGGTGCTTCCAATGCTGAGGATGTCTTGTAATTCTTCTCGTCTTTATAACTTGTACCTCAGCTTGAATCCTCTTTGTCTTTGCTTGTTGTGGAACAATTGTAATATGCATGATTTGGATTAACTTCCCCCAATTCATGCAGCATGTATTTAAAAAACTTTCTTCATAGACTTCTTTTTGACGAAGTTTCTGAATCAGCTTCCCCCTAAACCAATATCTGTATCTTAAGCAGATTCTGACACTTGGATGTAGTTTGAACAATCTTCTAGCTCATCGGTTTAAGTGCACATCGGAAATTTGTAGAAGAACCACACCAAATAACACTGCTTCTATACTGTTTCATGTCATTTAGGTTTTGGTGATAACCCGTTTGGGGTAACATGCAGGAAATCAACAACAATTTTTCTCACGCTTGTAGAATACTTCATAAAAATCATATAAAGTGAAGTAGATACCATTTCATGTACACTACTTCCCCCCTGGAAGTTGATATGATTACTTCAAAGTACACGATCTTCCCCCATGATGATTTTGAACTCTCAGAAGCATCATTATCGTGGACGTCCATATACTCGAGAAGTTCTTAGTCTAAAGCAAATGTCTTGAAAATTTTTGAAGGTCATTGAGAAACTTTGAAATACATTTGCTTAGACTGTGAAGTACCATTGTCGTTATGAGGCTCGTGAATATCCCGTGAGAATTGATTGCTGATTCCATCTCTCTCTGTCTAACTTACCAACCTCGAATTCTTTCGGCTATTTGTTGTGACCACATGTGAAGTAAACCCCATATTCAAAACTTGAAACTGAAGTATAATCCCCTAAATTTGTTACTTAAGCTTGCACTTATGTCGATTGAAGAACGGTGCAGAAACAAGTCTCTTATACCTCTTGAAGTTATCCACACGAGCAACTGCGTGTGGCACCCAAAAATGATAGTAATCCATGTCGTCGACCATCCACCCCTTGACAGTGGAAACTAGATAATTCAAGTCTCAATCACAAATTTTATCGCCCAAGAAAGTCATCAATCGATAGACTGGGTTTGAAGAAAAAGGGTAGAAAAATAGAAGGAAGGCTCGATGATGAAATAAGTAGACGCCTTCATGAAATCCCACTTCAACTTCAAATAAAGAATACTAAATTCACTTCGTGATCACTTATCTTTGTAGAATCAAAACTAGCCGTTGTCGTTAAATTGAATCTTATATCGGATCGTTTTAGCGTTAAGTGTTTTGTTTGCTTTGGTGTTGTGTTTGAATGTCGTTATCTAGAACAAATGATTAAAGTGTCGTTGAAGGACAATTTGTCTAGATAACTTGTCATTTAAGCCAGTTTCTTTGTCGTTTAAGCACTTTCGATCGAAACATACCAAATACCCTACATCGAAACTAATGTTAATCATAGTCTGCAAAAACCCATTGTATAACTAATACTCCAAAATTTATGCCCTTAGCAATATTCTTCCCAATTGTGAATTTAGCCCAACTAGTATCCGTCTTGTTCCAGCCCATCAACTATATATCATTTTGGGATCACCAAGGCCCAACGAAAATAAGGAATGGAGTATATCGGCTCCAAGAAGAGATACAACCATGAGGCATGGCCCAATTAGTGAAGAATACCCGACATGATGTGATCTAGAGATATATATTACTATAACCCTAATCTTTAGGCACATATTCTCATAATCCTAATACTTGTTTACTCCGCCCACATCTCATCCCTCATCCACAAAACTTATCTCAGACCACTAAACCTAATCTCACTCACATAAACTATCAGAAATCTCATGATCAAAACATCACAAATCAAATGAAACTACTCAAAATCTCCATCTGCTTCATCATGCCATTGAGAAACGAATCACACCTTTTGACTCAAGATCCACAATATCCATGTCTCCTCATGCACCCTTCTTTTTTTTTAATCTTTATGCTGATACATATTTCATCTCATACATGCACGAAGAACGAGGCATCTAGATCTTTTACAAAGATCTCAGGTAGGTTTGATTATGTGGTTGTAGAGTCGTTAACTCGAAACGAAGGACATATTTGAACAAACTTGTTCACAATCTTTCTTTATTATCGAACATAAAGGAATATATAGATCAGTGATGATTAAGTCTCAATTCGTGTAGATCCTTAAAGAATCTTGGCATGCATGTCAGAAACGAATGGGATTCTGAGATCTTTGATTTATTTTGTTCGAGTCTAGATAGTTGATTATGGAGATGGAGTTTGTTTTGTTTTATGAGACGTTGGGAAATAAGATAGAGTCAGGTTTGTTGGTTTTGAGTCTAAAAAGGTGAGATGGGAATAAGATAGATAGAGTCGGTCTTTTTTTTAATTGATGGTTAATAGTTGAATAATTGATGGTCACGGTATTCTTTTTTTTTGTTTGGTCAAGATCTTGCAATGTTTTCTAAAAAAAATGAGTCATCGGAATATGTTTTCTATCGGAATGCAAAATCTTTAACATCATTGTATGAGTTTGGGGTTGACCATCGGAATATGTTTTTACAACCATCTGTCAGAATGTTTTTGGATTTAAATGCATCGGAATAATCATCATCGGAATAATCATCATCGGAATCACCATCCAAATCACCATCAGAATCACCATCGGAAAAAGCATCGGAATGGCTGTCGGAAAAGGTATCGGAAAAGGGTTTTGACCTTTTCTTGATATCCCCGAAAATAGTGGATCTGGTTTTATCAGAGCATATGTTGTTAGAAAATAGAAAAATAGAGAGAAAACAGATATGACACGTAAACCATGATAAAACCAATGATGAAACAATGTTAAAACCACCAAACACCATTAAAAAATACGAGACTTTTGGACGTTTTTTGGACAGATTGAAGACTTCTAGACATTTCTTGGACGGATTGGGGACTTTTGGACAGACAGCAACACAAAAACACCACCATGACATAAAAACTTATAAAATAAGCTATAAAACTGTAATAATCCGTAGAGGCACATAAATAAGCAAACATAAACACAAAACACCCCTGGTTAGCTCTGGTACCAATTGTTGTCCCATATATTTGTGATGATTAAACAAGAAAGAAAGGTAGATAAAAGATGAGTTCTAGAGAGATAAAGTAGTGAGAGAAAATTGTGACACCCTAGAATCGAGGTCATTAACGATACCCTAAATTACGCTAATTTTTGAAATTTTTAATAAATTTTAATTTCTATACTTATAAGTATTTTGGTTAAAGCCGATGTTCGAGGTTATAATTTTTACGATTGACGTTTTAAGAAGGACGATGACGATTACGATCCCGAGGGATGCCCAATTTTATATAATTTTTGACGATTTATCGATAATGTAATTTTTCGAGAATTTTATTTACGGTTCGTGTTAAGTTGAGTCGGGTGAGTTTTATTGCCTTCCGAGTACATTTAAAGTATCCCAAAAATATTTTGGAGCGTTCGGGAAGATTTCCGACTCCCGTAAAATTTTCAAAATTGACAAATGGGTCGAACCCGCAAAGTTTTGAGGACGTTTTCCATTTGAGGCCAAAAGAAACTAGAAATTGCCAAAAGGCCCCTCCCAACCCACCAAAAAGGCCAAATGTGACAAACATACAAACACACACAAAATTTTTCACCAAAATCAAACACTCTCTCCCTCCTCTCTCTCTAAAGCCGACGGACACCCCCAACACCACCAAAAATTCACCAAAAATCTTTTTCCACTTGATTTTTCAAAAATCTAAGGTTAGACCACATCTAGTTTGGTCATTCCCCACATGTTCATGTGCTCAAATCCCACATGCATTAACAAAAATTTTCCAAGATTTTTCCATATGATCCAAATTCGTTTTTGTGGCTAAATGAGCTAATGCATGTTGATTTTAAGTGTTATGGAAGTATAAACACCAAGAAAACCCACCAAAATTAATTTGGTTGTGGTGATTGGGTCACCCAAACCCCACGGCAAAGGGGGTGTTTGGGGAGCCATGGTGGTTGTTGATTTTGCATGTTATTGTTGTGTTTGGTTTGTTGTTTTAGGATGATTCACATAGGTTTTATTAGTTGCATGTACATTTCTTTGAATTTTTGAATTTGAGATTGGTTGATCAATAGGGGTAGGACTGAAATTTGATGTTAGGATATGTTTGGGAAGGCTTAGGATGATGTTTAGTGGTGGTTAGAAGGCTTGGAATCGAGTCTAAGTGCGTTTTTGGTATGATCATTTTTAGGCAGAAACATTTGGTCCATTTTATAAAAATTATTTTTTTTCCAGGTCTTGAAAACTAAATGTAGTTATAGAGGGTCTTTCTAGCTTTAATTTGGTATAAGGTAGAGCCCGTGACTCAAAACGAGCTAAAAGTTATGACATTTTAAAGATCGGGTACCGGGAGACGAGGACTTTCATAATCCGAATTTGTGTAAAGTTTTAGTCAAATCCCGAGGGTCACAAGTATAAATTGGTAAATGGTCAAGGGTCAAAATTTGGTCCCTAACCTGTGCAAATGGGTCTATATGTTGACTTATGAGTCAAAGAAGTCAAAGGTATTTTTCATATAGGTCAAAGAGGTCAAAATTGGTCGAAGCGCAATTTCAGCCCGTAAAATGTAGTCGTGGAAAAGAGTTGCGTAACGGGTCGTAAAAGTAAAAACTTTTATTGGGCTTAAAAACATGTTATCTACAGGTCTTATAGGATTTTTGGAAATTTTGTCAAATTTTATAAGTGTGGTTAAATAAGGTAAAACAGCCCGTACTTTCGGTAAGTACCGGCGAGAATGGGTAAAAATGGACAACGTAAGTAGTGAGAACAATTGGAATAAAATGAGTGATATTTGTTGTTTTTGTTTTTGGCGTGAGTTATACTTGTCCTAAGTGACTAGTATATGTGTATTTTATACAGTACCGTAAGTATTTAAATGAGATTACTCATTACGCGTTATTTGTGATAGGTGTTGAATTAACCGGGCATCCGTTTCATCGTCAGTGATCATCCCTCGAACTACCGACTACTTAAGATATAAGGTGTGAATTTATAGCCTCGCTTATATTTATTTCAAATTGTTTTACCCGCGAGGGAAATGCATGCTAGTTTTTAAAAGGAACGTATATCATGAATGATTGTTAGACCCGAAAGTTGCCTTAGAAATTGTGTTGAGTACCAAAGTTGCAAAAGTCCCTAAAATCATGAACTATTAACTATTGTCCTGCCCTCGAGTAGGGGGAAATAGCCGCTTATGCAATTTGTAGTACTACGGGGTTAACGACCCAATGCTAGCCGAGAAGCTGTACTTTTAGTAAGTTCTGCGGTAGATTATTTTGTATGAGAAATAAGGTATAATTGCAACTGATGCCTTTAGAAGGGGCACTGGTTTCATCTGAATCACGCCGGTATTTATTACGCGGGTGATTGAGTTAACGGATTAGTGTCATGAGCTTAAACACAATTGTCAGTATCCTGATTATAGTTTGTTTGATCGACAAGACTATAAATGATCACGAATGGTTTTTATTATATATATATACGTTCAAATGGATTGTAAAACCTATGAATTCCACTCAACGTTTTCGTTGACCAAATTTTTGGCATGTGTTTCAGGTAACCGCTGAGGTGTAGGATGGAGCATGCATGGGATGGATGTTGTGTGTACGGCTTGGAGTCCGCTTGTTTTTCCCTCCTTTTTCTACTTAAATATTTTTAAGTTTAATGTCATGTTGTTGTAAAACTGAAGTTTTTGGGTTGAGATTCATGGGGACCGAAAACGCTAAACTCTGTGCACTATTTGGGGTTGGAAAAACTGTGGACATGTATCATCTAACAATTTTAAATTTCAAGTTTTTAGTTGACGTCTTTTTAAGCGTCGTTTGATATATCTTGTGTGCAACGAATACTGTGTAGCACCCATTGTTGTAGTTCCGCTGCGCATAGCAATTGTGGGGGTGTTACAGATTGGTAATCAGAGCCACGAGTTATAGAGAACTAGGTCGTTTTTGAAAATCCTAAACTATAACTTTTGGTGTCGTAAGAAAGGGTCCAAGCACACACAACTATCCTGCATGGCTCCGGTAAGATTTATTGTTGTATTTATGGCATTTGACGTATACTTTTGAGTAAAGTATATATATGTGGGTAATTATTACGTAAGTATGGAATTACTATATGTAGACGTTGAATTTTACGTGAAATATCCGACATCGTAATTTTTGTATTAATCATGCATGAGCATCATATTATTACATTTCGGGCATATGTACCACCTTTGCATTGCATTTGCATGCATATATTTATAATTATTGTATAATTACTTATGTACCCTCCGAAATTCGCTGTTATTGCAGGAATGGCCGAGGTACCGCCTAACGATAACGGAAACGATTACGTCGTAGGTCGCGAAGGGGGAAGTGTTGGAACAGCAGCTGAAGGACAAGCTGAGACGAACGATGTACAAGCCCAGGACCCCGACTCAAGGAGAACTACTTGCCCCACGCCTATGCGTACTTCCCATCTGGTTGGAGTACCAGATATCCCCAGAAGAGCCGAAGGTGCAATGAGCGCAAATTCTCTTCATCAAGGCATCCCAAGAATTTGCTGTCCCGGACCGAGGATTTATCATGACATACGACGGACTGTGAGAGGTTTGGAAGGATCGATGTGCATGAGGTATGTAGTGGAATCAAGGGTGGTCAGTAGGTTCGACGAGAATGATAAGGCGGATGAAAGATTGTTGGAAAGGACTTCAAGAGTTGAGTATGACGGGAATGTGAACAAAAGTGACATCAACAGTTTAAAATCAATGGTTGCAAATTTAAGTGCTAGTCTTGACCGTGTTAGGGAGGATCAGGTGAGGTTGTCGAGGATGCAGAGTTGGGAGCATCGTGTGAGGGATTCATTGCCCCCGGATTGGAGATTCGTGGACGATTTGGAGATGGAGGCGAACGACTTCATGATTCAGCCGCCTACTAGAGGTGCTTGTATTTCGGTGGGGAATCAGGTAGCGATTGAGTATGGATCCACATCAGGGACGAAAAAGGAAACAGAATGTGGGCCAGATGAGAAAGGAAAAGGAAAAGTGGATGATGTGGATGAGGACGTTAGTAATGAGGAAACCGAGGAAGACGACGACGAGCCGCCATCCAAGAGGCCGTGTGGATCACCACATGCCTAGTTACTTGTTTTGTATTTTCTTTGATCATTGTAATAGAACTATTTTAGACCTTTGTATGATGGTATTATGACGAGAAACTCAAGTACTTGATGTTTTGTGGTGAACGATTGTAGTGGCAATACTTGTCACGATTTTGGTTAATTATCAATACAATCTATGTTACCTTTCATGATCTGTGATATGTCTTAAATTTGATCTTTTGTGGTGTGAATTGATGAATATTAGTAACTCCGTAGTGATGAGTCGTTGTATGTATTTTATGTCTGGGAAACTTGATATGAATACTTACATTGTTTTTCTATTTTCCTTGTCTTGCAGAAAGAGATATTCGATAACACCATGCCTCCAAAGTTGACTGCCGATCGTGTTAACACCATGATTCAGGAAGCTATAGCAAATGCGTTGGAAGCGGACCGAGCTGGGAGAAATCAGGATCCAGGAAGGAACGCGGGGAGACAGCAAGCCCCGAGAGTGTGTACCTATTCTAGCTTTATGAAGTGCGGTCCCACGCAGTTCCGTGGAACGGGTGGAGCTTTAGAACTTAGACGATGGTTGGAAAAAGTTGAAAGTACGTTTGAAATCAGCGGTTGTGCAGAAGCGGATAAAGTGAAGTTTGCAGCGGCTACGTTTCTCGATGATGCGCTTAGTTGGTGGAATACCCAGGTAGCTACGGTTGGATTGGCTGTAGCGAATGCAAGGACGTGGAGTGCGACCAAAGCTTTGTTGACTAAGAAGTTTTGCCCAGAGGAGGAATTGGGGCAATTGGAGGACGAATTGAGGCATTTGACCTTGAAGAACAACGATATAGCTGCTTACACCAGGAGATTCAATGAGTTAAGTCTTTTGTGTCCGGACATATTTGCCAATGATGCCAAGAAAATGAAGCAGTATATTAAGGGTTTATCTAGCAATATCAAAGGTGAAACAACTTCGTCAAAACCTGGAACGTTTGATGAAGCGGTTCAAATGGCTCACGCTTTGATGGACGTTAAGCTTCAGGACAAGCAGAACTACATTGCTGAAGGCAACAAAAGGAAATGGGAAGCAGCACAAAGTAACCAATCCCAAGGCCAGAACCGAGGTGGAAATCGAAACAACCATGGGCCGAACCGTAATCAGCAGTTTAATCAGAGAAGGAACGAAGGGATGAGGGCCGTGACGAACCCTAGAGGTGTGAAAGTGAATCCCCATTGTGGAAAGTGCAACTTGTATCATGTTGGAAATTGCCCGCCGGCATGCGGCAAGTGTGGAAAGGCAGGTCATAGGACATCTGGTTGCCGAACGGGAGGAGTAGCCACTGGGGCTAATGCTATTAGGATGAGGGGATGTTATAGTTGTGGAGAAAGGGGTCATGTGCAAGCGAATTGCCCGAAGGCAGAAAACAGACGGGGAGGTAATAATGCGGCAGCTGTGTATCAAGTGGGAACTGCTGATAAACCACAGGGTCCCAATGTGGTTACCGGTACGTTTTTGCTAGACGCTTGTTATGCTAGTATTTTATTTGATTCTGGCTCCGACAAGAGTTTTGTAGACGTTAGATTTAGTCGTCATATCGATAGAGAACCGGTGTTGTTAACGACTAGTTATAATGTTGAATTAGCCGATGGAAAAATTGTTAGTACGAATTCTATACTGAAAGGGTGTACCTTGAAGTTAGGAAATTACGCTTTTAAAATCGACTTGATGCCTATAGAGCTAGGATCGTTTGACGTGATTGTGGGAATGGATTGGCTAATGGCGCATAGTGCTACGATCGTCTGTGGTGAGAGATTGGTTCAGATTCCGCTGAGGAATAGGGTTTTGACGGTAAAGGGAGACGAATGCACTTCTCGTTTGAAGGTGATTTCGTGTTTGAAAATGATGAAGTACGTAGAGAGCGGATGCGATGTGTTTTTGGCACAGGTTTCGAGCGATGGTGATGTAGAGGCGAGGATTGAAGAGGTACCAGTTATTCGCGAGTATCCGGACGTTTTTCCAGATGAGTTGCCAGGTTTACCGCCTACCCGTGAGGTCGAGTTTCGAATTGATTTAGTGCCAGGAGCTGCGCCGGTTGCACGTGCACCTTATCGCTTAGCACCATCTGAGTTAAAGGAGTTATCGGATCAATTGAAGGAATTGATGGACAAAGGATTTATTAGGCCGAGCTCATCACCTTGGGGAGCGCCAGTGTTGTTCGTAAAGAAGAAGGATGGTTCGTTTAGGATGTGTATCGACTATAGGGAACTCAATAAGCTGACGGTTAAGAATCGGTACCCATTGCCGAGGATTGATGATTTGTTCGATCAATTGCAAGGTTCCAGTGTATACTCTAAGATCGATCTAAGATCAGGGTATCATCAACTGCGTGTAAGAGAGGAGGATATCCCTGTAACTGCCTTTCGTACGCGGTATGGACACTTTGAATTTCGAGTGATGCCGTTTGGGTTGACGAACGCGCCTGCTGTATTCATGGATCTTATGAATCGCGTGTGCAAGCCGTATCTAGATAAGTTTGTTATTGTTTTCATCGATGATATACTTATTTACTCTAAGAGTAGGGAGGAGCACGAGAAGCACCTGAGAAAGATTTTGGAGTTGTTAAGAAAGGAGAAGCTGTATGCAAAATTCTCTAAGTGTGAGTTTTGGTTGGAATCAGTGCAGTTTCTAGGTCATGTGATTGATAGTGAGGGAGTTCGTGTAGATCCTGCTAAGATAGAAGCGATCAGGGAATGGTCAGCGCCGACGACGCCGACTGAAGTTCGACAATTTCTGGGTTTAGCGGGGTATTATCGAAGGTTTATCGAAGGATTTTCGTTGATCGCAAAACCATTGACGCGGCTTACCGAAAAGAATAGGGTGTATGAATGGGGAATTGAGGAAGAGCTTGCTTTCGAAACGCTCAAGGATAAGTTATGTTCCGCGCCGATTTTATCATTGCCTGAAGGAACCGAAGATTTCGTGGTGTATTGTGATGCGTCTCGTAAGGGTTATGGAGCGGTATTAATGCAACGTGAAAAGGTGATAGCTTACGCGTCGAGGCAATTAAGGAAGAACGAGGAGAACTACACGACGCACGATTTGGAATTAGGAGCTGTAGTTTTTGCGTTGAAGCTGTGGAGACACTATCTGTATGGGACGAAGTGTGTTGTATTCACTGACCACAAGAGTTTGCAGCACATTTTAGATCAAAAGGAGTTGAATATGCGACAAAGACGATGGGTTGAACTACTAAGTGATTATGACTGCGAAATTCGCTACCACCCTGGGAAGGCGAATGTTGTAGCGGATGCATTGAGTAGGAAGGAACGGGAGAAACCTTTGAGGGTTAGAGCGTTAGTGATGAGTGAGAGCGTTGACTTAACCGAAACCATACTGAAGGCTCAGGAGAGAGGTTTAATGAAAGGGAATATTGAAGCCGAGAATTTGGGACGAATGTTGAAACCTCTTTTTGTGATTAGGTCAGACGGACTAAGATATTTTGAAAATCGGATTTGGTTACCACTGTGTTCATCTGAGGAAGGAAAGCCTGGAGTTCGAGAATTGGTTATGAATGAGTCGCATAAGTCGAAGTATTCGATACATCCTGGATCGGATAAGATGTACCACGACCTGAAGAAAGTTTATTGGTGGCCGAATATGAAGGCAGATATTGCTCGTTATGTTAGTAAGTGTTTGACTTGCGCGAAGGTTCAGGCAGAACATAAGAAACCATCTGGATTGTTGGTACAACCGGAAATCCCAGAATGGAAATGGGAGAAAATCGCAATGGATTTCGTGACGGGTTTACCTAGGACTCCTAGTGGAAGCGATATGATATGGGTAATTGTGGATAGGTTGACGAAATCTGCTCATTTCTTACCTATGAAGAAGACGGACAGCATGGAAAGACTCGCCAGCGTGTACGTGAAGGAGATCGTCTGTAGACATGGAGTACCGTTATCGATCATTTCGGATCGCGATAGTAGATTTACGTCGGAATTTTGGAAATCGCTTCAACGTGCGATGGGCACTGAATTGAGTTTAAGCACGGCTTATCACCCGGAAACTGACGGCCAGAGTGAACGAACGATTCAAACGATGGAGGACATGCTCCGAGCGTGCGTGATTGATTTTGGAGGAAGTTGGGAACGCCACTTGCCTCTGGTGGAATTTTCGTACAATAATAGTTATCATGCGAGCATCAAAGCGGCACCGTTCGAAGCATTGTATGGAAGGAAGTGTAGATCGCCTGTGTGTTGGAGTGAAGTAGGGAAAGTCAATTGACTGGACCCGAAATGGTTTTAGAAACGACAGAGAAGATCGTGCAAATCAAGAACCGACTACTTGCTGCGAGAAGCCGACAAAAGAGTTATGCCGATAACCGAAGGAAACCGTTGGAGTTTGAAGTTGGAGATATGGTTATGCTCAAGGTATCGCCGTGGAAGGGTGTAATTCGTTTTTGAAAGAAAGGAAAGTTGACTCCGAGGTATATTGGACCGTTTAAGATCGTTGAACGAATTGGACCGGTAGCGTACAAGTTAGAATTGCCGACCGAGCTTAGTGCTATTCATGACACGTTTCACGTATCGAACCTGAAGAAGAGTTTGGCGGACAAGGAATTGGTGATTCCTTTGGACGAGATTCGACTAGACGACAAAATGCACTTTGTGGAAGAACCTGTGGAAATTATGGACCGGGAGGTCAAGCGGTTGAAGCGTAGTAGGATTCCCATTGTGAAGGTCCGATGGAATTCTAAGCGTGGACCGGAATACACCTGGGAACGTGAGGACTTTTTCAAGGAAAGGTATCCTCATCTGTTCCAGTAAGACGAAATGTGAGTACAAGAAGAGGCGAGCGCCGGGACGTCGCTCTCTTTAAGGAGGGGTGGATGTGACACCCTAGAATCGAGGTCATTAACGATACCCTAAATTACGCTAATTTTTGAAATTTTTAATAAATTTTAATTTCTATACTTATAAGTATTTTGGTTAAAGCCGATGTTCGAGGTTATAATTTTTACGATTGACGTTTTAAGAAGGACGATGACGATTACGATCCCGAGGGATGCCCAATTTTATATAAGTTTTGACGATTTATCGATAATGTAATTTTTCGAGAATTTTATTTACGGTTCGT
The DNA here is from genome assembly GCA_025667525.1 of Glebionis coronaria. NCBI lineage: Eukaryota > Viridiplantae > Streptophyta > Magnoliopsida > Asterales > Asteraceae > Glebionis > Glebionis coronaria. The sequence goes on along the minus strand of CM046874.1, from coordinate 289,367,479 downwards.
GTTAAGTTGAGTCGGGTGAGTTTTATTGCCTTCCGAGTACATTTAAAGTATCCCAAAAATATTTTGGAGCGTTCGGGAAGATTTCCGACTCCCGTAAAATTTTCAAAATTGACAAATGGGTCGAACCCGCAAAGTTTTGAGGACGTTTTCCATTTGAGGCCAAAAGAAACTAGAAATTGCCAAAAGGCCCCTCCCAACCCACCAAAAAGGCCAAATGTGACAAACATACAATCACACACAAAATTTTTCACCAAAATCAAACACTCTCTCCCTCCTCTCTCTCTAAAGCCGACGGACACCCCCAACACCACCAAAAATTCACCAAAAATCTTTTTCCACTTGATTTTTCAAAAATCTAAGGTTAGACCACATCTAGTTTGGTCATTCCCCACATGTTCATGTGCTCAAATCCCACATGCATTAACAAAAATTTTCCAAGATTTTTCCATATGATCCAAATTCGTTTTTGTGGCTAAATGAGCTAATGCATGTTGATTTTAAGTGTTATGGAAGTATAAACACCAAGAAAACCCACCAAAATTAATTTGGTTGTGGTGATTGGGTCACCCAAACCCCACGGCAAAGGGGGTGTTTGGGGAGCCATGGTGGTTGTTGATTTTGCATGTTATTGTTGTGTTTGGTTTGTTGTTTTAGGATGATTCACATAGGTTTTATTAGTTGCATGTACATTTCTTTGAATTTTTGAATTTGAGATTGGTTGATCAATAGGGGTAGGACTGAAATTTGATGTTAGGATATGTTTGGGAAGGCTTAGGATGATGTTTAGTGGTGGTTAGAAGGCTTGGAATCGAGTCTAAGTGCGTTTTTGGTATGGTCATTTTTAGGCAGAAACATTTGGTCCATTTTATAAAAATAATTTTTTTTCCAGGTCTTGAAAACTAAATGTAGTTATAGAGGGTCTTTCTAGCTTTAATTTGGTATAAGGTAGAGCGCGTGACTCAAAACGAGCTAAAAGTTATGACATTTTAAAGATCGGGTACCGGGAGACGAGGACTTTCATAATCCGAATTTGTGCAAAGTTTTAGTCAAATCCCGAGGGTCACAAGTATAAATTGGTAAATGGTCAAGGGTCAAAATTTGGTCCCTAACCTGTGCAAATGGGTCTATATGTTGACTTATGAGTCAAAGAAGTCAAAGGTATTTTTCATATAGGTCAAAGAGGTCAAAATTGGTCGAAGCGCAATTTCAGCCCGTAAAATGTAGTCGTGGAAAAGAGTTGCGTAACGGGTCGTAAAAGTAAAAACTTTTATTGGGCTTAAAAACATGTTATCTACAGGTCTTATAGGATTTTTGGAAATTTTGTCAAATTTTATAAGTGTGGTTAAATAAGGTAAAACAGCCCGTACTTTCGGTAAGTACCGGCGAGAATGGGTAAAAATGGACAACGTAAGTAGTGAGAACAATTGGAATAAAATGAGTGATATTTGTTGTTTTTGTTTTTGGCGTGAGTTATACTTGTCCTAAGTGACTAGTATATGTGTATTTTATACAGTACCGTAAGTATTTAAATGAGATTACTCATTACGCGTTATTTGTGATAGGTGTTGAATTAATCGGGCATCCGTTTCATCGTCAGTGATCATCCCTCGAACTACCGACTACTTAAGATATAAGGTGTGAATTTATAGCCTCGCTTATATTTATTTCAAATTGTTTTACCCGCGAGGGAAATGCATGCTAGTTTTTAAAAGGAACGTATATCATGAATGATTGTTAGACCCGAAAGTTGCCTTAGAAATTGTGTTGAGTACCAAAGTTGCAAAAGTCCCTAAAATCATGAACTATTAACTATTGTCCTGCCCTCGAGTAGGGGGAAATAGCCGCTTATGCAATTTGTAGTACTACGGGGTTAACGACCCAATGCTAGCCGAGAAGCTGTACTTTTAGTAAGTTCTGCGGTAGATTATTTTGTATGAGAAATAAGGTATAATTGCAACTGATGCCTTTAGAAGGGGCACTGGTTTCATCTGAATCACGCCGGTATTTATTACGCGGGTGATTGAGTTAACGGATTAGTGTCATGAGCTTAAACACAATTGTCAGTATCCTGATTATAGTTTGTTTGATCGACAAGACTATAAATGATCACGAATGGTTTTTATTATATATATATACGTTCAAATGGATTGTAAAACCTATGAATTCCACTCAACGTTTTCGTTGACCAAATTTTTGGCATGTGTTTCAGGTAACCGCTGAGGTGTAGGATGGAGCATGCATGGGATGGATGTTGTGTGTACGGCTTGGAGTCCGCTTGTTTTTCCCTCCTTTTTCTACTTAAATATTTTTAAGTTTAATGTCATGTTGTTGTAAAACTGAAGTTTTTGGGTTGAGATTCATGGGGACCGAAAACGCTAAACTCTGTGCACTATTTGGGGTTGGAAAAACTGTGGACATGTATCATCTAACAATTTTAAATTTCAAGTTTTTAGTTGACGTCTTTTTAAGCGTCGTTTGATATATCTTGTGTGCAACGAATACTGTGTAGCACCCATTGTTGTAGTTCCGCTGCGCATAGCAATTGTGGGGGTGTTACAAAAATAGAGAGAATGGTTGGAACTTTTGGAGGATTAGATTAGAGAGAGAAATAATGAAATGACCAACCCCCTTCCTAACATGCTAGGAAGGGTATTTATAGTCCACCCACATGTGGGCTTGGTTATGGACTATAGTCTAATGGGCCGGGCTTTACTTTTGGGCTTTGGTTACTTATTAATGAACCTTAGCTTAAAGTTAAGTCCGTAATACATGACTAACCTACTACCTATTACAACGTTCTAATATACGATCCATAATTAACATATGACCGAGCATTCTTGTTTGACTCAATATTTTGAGGCTAACAATCTTCTTCCTCATCAACCCACAACCTAAAAATCCCCATGCTCGCCCCTGACAACTTTGAACAATGGTAGTTCAATTTTGAACAATACCTTCAAATTAATGATCATACTCTCTGGGAGATTATTGAATATGGAAATGAATTCGATAAAGCAGCTAAGATTGCTGCTGCTATTCAAGCAAGGTCTACTACTGGTTCTACTGCTGAAGAACGTAAAGAAAGACCTGAGGATGGAAGAGCTGTCTCAACTGCTGATATAGCCAAGAGAAGGAATGACATGAAGACCTTAAACATTCTCAAACTCTCTCTGGGTCCAAACAATCAACATAAGTATAGAATCTTTGAGTCTGCCAAAGAACTTTGGGCAGCTCTTCAAGTCAACTATGGTGGTAATGATGATACTGCCCAAGAAAAGAAGAAGCAACTTTTGCATGAGTATGTTGTATTTAAGGCTCTTCCCAATGAAAAGCTGAGTGAGGTAAGAAGAAGGCTTCTAGATATCACCAGCAAGTTGACCTTTATGGGAACAGAGTATAATGATGCTGATATCATTACTACTTTCCTTAAAAGTCTTGGTGATGCGTGGAAAATTGAAGCTAGGTCTATCATTGCTACCAATACCCATAAGAGTTCTACGTTTGATGACGTCTACAATAAGCTAAAGATTGTAAAGAATGAAATCTTATTGGATCACGGAAGCAAATCTACATCTGGAAACATGGCTTTCATCTCACATAATGAAGCTCAAGTCGATAAGACTGAATCATATGTGCATCTTGTTACTAGATCACCTTATGTCAGTGGTGGATCAACCTTTGTCAGCGCCTGACATTTATACTCTGACACATACAATGTTGACTCACTGATAGGTGTAAAAACACCCATCTTTTTACCACTTAATTACAATAATAACCGAGCCAAAACGTGTATTTTATGTCGTAAATGTCGAAAGTATGCGTGGTTTGTGTTTTTGTTGTGATTTAGGACGAAAAGGTGAAAAGTGGAGAAAACAGGGCATTCACGGGCTTTTATCGAAGAAAACGACAAAAGACGAAGTCAAGAGATCAAGAGTGCAAAAAGAACGGAAGTCCAAGGCCTATTCTGAAGATTTATCGAAGAACAAGTCTAAAGACGGAAGTTTAATAAAGCCGAAGAACTCGAGTCTAATAAATAAAGAAATTATAAGACGCGTTTAATTAATCCCGAGACAAAGTCGATAAAGTCGAAGAACTTAAAAAACGAGAAGACGTGAAGAAAGAAAGAAAGAGGAGGCAACACATGCACCTCCCCATTTTCCTATAAATACCCTCCTAAACTCATTTAGGAGGGTTGGTTAGTTTTTAGTTAGTTTAGTTTTCCTTTCATTTTTGTAGGAGATTCTAGAGAGAGAAAGTGACAGTTTCTCTCACTAGAATCCCAATCTTTTATCTTCCTTTCATGTTCTAAATCAAACCTTTATCTTTGATAGTTTAATTCTTATCTTAATCTTGATCTTACTCTACCTTTCTTAGCTCTCATTCACTTTAATCCGAGTTTTCTACACGTATTGTTTTAATTTGATGATTGATTTATTAAAAAGTTTATCTTTTTATTAATCTTTAAGTTTTCATATGGAATGAGCTATAAGTTTGACATGCTTATTGGCTTATTTTGTGTCTAGCTTATTTTCTTTTTAGTTTTCTTAAAAAGTTAGTCTTTTTAAAGTTTTCTTATTTCGTATTTTAAAAAAGTTTTCAAATTTATGCTTATTGATCTTTTAATGTTTGATTTTTATAGCTTAAAGTGTTTTAGTGCTTATTGTGTTAATTCTTATTTTTGATTAAGTGCTTTTTAGTTAATTTTTATAAAAAGTTGTTTTTAAATATTTTTTATTATTTAGTATTATTAAAAGTTTTTAAATTTTAGTCTATTAGCTTTTTCTTAAATTTGATTTGGTTAAGTTTTTAGATAAGTGCTTATTTAGTATTTGCTTATTTGCTTATTGTATGCCATCGTAATGCTTAAGGGTTTTACCAGTACGATCCAGTAAGTGTGATCGCATAAACCCCGAGGGTTTCTACTTGCGATCCATTACTGTGATCCATAGTACGATCGTCACCACGATCACACTCCATAATCCTCACCACGATCACTTGTTGCGATCGTGGGTACGATCGTGGGTGCGATCCGTGGGTACGATCCATGTTACGATCCAACATTACGATGGCATCAACATGCGGAGTACGATGGAAATGTATAGTACGATGGAATTTACAAATTGAGTACGATGGAATTGATAATGTCCAGCATGCATGCATGCTTAATGATTTAGCGCCAAAATGAGCAGCTAGGCTGGCTGCTTCCAGCAGCTAGCTTGCCTGCTTGTTTATTTAATAGTATTGTTCCGTAATTGTTTAGTTTTATCTGAAAGTTGTTCCGATTTTATTTTTGAAAGTTACGTATTTTTAGTTGAATTTTTCGTCTAATTTTAAAATTAATATTTTTTCGTAAAGTTCAAGTTTTATCTTTTATTTAGTACCCGCTTTACATTTTGCCTCGTTTAGCTTTAAAATACCATTTTAGTTTTGTTCTCTCCTTTTTCAATTAGTAAACTTTATTTTCGAGTCGATAGTTAATTTCGTCTTTTAGATTTATTTTTATTAATTGTTTTGTTTTAAATTACGTTTTATTATTTGTTTTAATATTCATTTTAATATCGTTTTAACTTTTAGTTTTTAATATTCACCTTGTTTTACTTTTATTATTTGTACTTGTCTTTGGTTTGTTTTTAAATACCTTTCACATTTACTTTTTAATTAGTTATAGATAATCAACTTCCCTTTTTCTTAACCAAAAACAATTGAGTCGCACATTTAACCGGAAATCAATTCGTTAAGACACTGAGAAAACGAACTTTTTCAACTAGTAAAATCTCTACATTAAAATGGCGCCGCTGCCGGCTCTTTTCGTGAAGATTAACGGTTTTTTTTGTGAGAGACACGTTGGCTTTTGGGATCCGTTCAATTGTGAACGTTATTTTTCGTGTCAAATATTTTCAAAAATCCAAAAACATTTGAAAAATCATAAAAAGCATTTTTTTTTCAAAAGTTTTGCACCAAAAATATTCTTCTTGCTTATCTATTTTTCTTTATGGATTCTTATGTCCATTGCGTCGGATGTGGGAGACGATTGTACGGGAACGACTCATGTCAATGGTGTACATGTGAGCGGTGCGGAAACGATATCAACAATACACAATTCATATGCGGATTTTGTCTTTTGTGCAACTCGACTAATTCGTCCTTTTTGAACCAACCTCCTGTTCCCCCGTGCATCTACTGTGGAAGCGATTCTCATTGTCATGTTTCGTGCCCGGTTCGATACCCGTATGATCACGGGCAAGAACCGGGGTACAATTATGACTATGATAATAGCTATCCACAAGACGCACCCAGTCTTTCTCCTCAACCGTTTTTCAACAACTGTGGGGGTCCTCACGATACTTCTTATTGTCAACCAATGAATTGTTATGAGCAAAATCCGTGTCCTCAGTTTTCTTCACCAATGGATTATTATGAACCAAACCCGGTTTCTAATTCTTCTCAACCGATGAACTACTATGAGCCACAACCATGCTATAATTCAGGTTTTCAACACTTTGAGCCCCCACATCACACCCTCAATCATCAATCCTCTCAGCAAATTAGTCTTGACCAACAACTCACTTCTTTGAACCATATTCTAGAAGGTCTAGCTCAACTCCGAGCTGACTTGCATCAGGAAAGGCAACCGTTGCTTGATGTGGACGAAACCTTGAAAACCACCGACACCTTTTTGAGCCAATTTAGTCGTTTTCCCTTCTTTTCTACACCAAAATGTTTAATTACAGCGTGTGATAGAATTGGTGAAATTGAACATACTCGGGGCGATGAACAACAAAAGTTGCTGCATGAGCTTCTTAATGATGTGGAGGTTATCAATGAAGAGTTAGCCGACTACGTCACTCCTAACTGGACTCGTCCCATCTATTATGATGATGACGACGACGATGATGTCTACACTTTCAACCAATCTTCTGAAGTTGCTGCTCCTACTCTCGATGTTCCTACTGCATCTAAGGATCTAGATTCGTTGAATGAGCTTAGTGATGTTGGTCTCGACAAGGTATTGGATGATGAGGTTTGTGACTTACCTGCTATGGAGCTTAAGGACGACGTTGCTCTTACGGAATAGGTCGATCCTAGTGATGACGATTCTTCTCTCTGCTATGAGAATTTCACTTTTGAAATTTCTCAATCTCCACCGGGAGATGCGTGCGATGACGATTTATTCTCTCCGGCTTACGAGAAGTTCACCGATGAACATGATCTCGTAGATGAGGTGGAAGACGTGCTTCTTCGCGATAGATTACGGAAAGTGCACCTTCTTATTGCTCAAATTGAAGAGTTGACTTCTCCTCCTCTTTCCGAGCCTTTACCTCCATCTATTCCTCCCGTTGAAGATAATGACCCATTGCTGGAAGAAATCGACATTCACTCCATGCCTCCAGGTATCGATGATTATGATACGGAGGGGGACATTATTCTTGATAATTTGCTGCAGGAAGGTATTGACCCAAGCCCACCTCCCGAGCACCTTTCAATTTCCCCTTTGGCCACTATTACGGAGGATGAGTGCTTTGACCCGGGAGGTGACATTGATTATGCTATCATTGATAACATCACGGCTTTGCTGCTTGCTCAGCATCCATTGTCTTTGGGGGAGGACAATGTGCTTACTTTACCCACCCCACCTCCCGTGGACCTTGATTTCACATACTTTTCGTATGTTGAAAGAACCTTTCTCCCATACAAGACTTATCCCCCCGCCTCTCCTTCTTTGATGTCAACCGGGAACGAGGACAAGGTCTTTGATCCCGGTATAACATTCGAGGCTTCCCCATGGACTATTTAATTCGGGGACGAGTCAGGCTCGTGACTCGGTTAACAAAAACAAGCGCTTTTTGGGAGGCAACCCATTTATCTATCTATCTTTATCATAAGTGTAGGGGGATCCCCGTTGGTGTTTCTTGTTTTCTTTCTTATCATATGCAGGGATTAGATCTTCAAAGACACACTCTTGATGACTTTTGACGAACCGTGATTCCGTGTTCCCTTCTTCCCGGTTCTATCCTAAACTCTTTTCGATTCACTATTTTATATTTCTCAATATTAAAATAGGAATCTCTTTAGTTGTCTCTTCCTCAGCGAGATTTAAACAACGTGCACAATGTCCTAAGTGTAGGGGAGTTTACTCCCACATGCTTAAACATTGAGGACAATGTTTATATTAAGTGTAGGGGGGACTTCTATCGAAGTTAAGTGGTCTTTTCCTTGTATTTGTCCTCATTTTAACCGGAAAATCAATCTTTCGACATTTTTCAAAATTTTTGATCTATTTTGGCCTATTATTTTTTCCCTTTGTATAGTTATTTTCTTTCTTTGCTAGAATAAACTTTAATAAAGTGTTTTTAATTTTTAAACGTTGTGAATCTTTTGACTCAACCCGAGTTTACTTATCTAAGTTACTCTAGCTAGTATCCTTAACGTGTTTAAGTCAAGTTTTGTTAGGCTTTTATATAGGGAGCTATAAAACGCGAAAGTCTTAACTCTCACGGGTTAAGAACAAGAACTTTTCGCAAGTTCCTATAATTGATCCTAGAAAGTCGTTTATCAAGGGAACTTTAAAATACGATTTCTAAACTTGAAAATGTCTAAGAGTTTGCAAGATCCTATAGGCGACTCGAAAACCCAAAACTTTGATTTAATAGGCTAAGCACCCACGAGTCTCATTCCTTGAGATTTTAAACTGTGGAGAACGAGAGATGATAGAGCCAATTATAAGTTTGGTATTCTTTCGTGAATTTATGTGAGTTAATTATAAGCCTATTCTCCCATCACTTGTTAATAAATTTATCTGCAATAAATAAGGTTGTACGATTTGAAAAGTTACTTAGCTTCTAGCCCAAGATCGTTTAAAAGTTGCTCGGTATGGATTGGAGTTCATAGCCAAGGCATAACTTATTGAAGCGGGATGCGAAGATTGGCGAGTCCGAAAAGGCCCTAACAAGGCATGAGGGCTATATTTTGTTGCTAAAGATCCAAAAGTGATGTGAAGAATCATTTATCGAAAATCAATATGAAGGATCGAGACACACGACGAAAAGCAAGTACTCCCAAAAGTCATGGAGAAGTCTATCCAAAAAGGCCCTAACAAGGTATGAGGATAAATAGATCCAAGTCCTAAAAGGAGGCGGATCGTTGTATATCAAAGTCCAAAATAAAGATTGGAGAAAAATGAAGAAGTCGTGGTCCATATATGAAGAATCTCTCAAAATTTCAAGTGAAGAAATTCCTATTATGAAGAGAAGACCATTATTTCATGAACGTCTCTCAAGATTTGAAGTATGAAGTCGCTGCCAAATATCGGTCCGAGAAAGGTCTCAAATCGCGAAGCGAGTTATGCCAAGATATGAACTTTTTGAGGTCCCGAGAAGTAGTTTTAAAAGATTTTGTCCTTTAGCTAACTATTGATTAAATCGTTCACTTTATTTTCAGCCTAAATAACTATCGAAATAAGTCAAACAATGCATCCTAGTGATCATTCAAGACAACAATAAAATATAAGAGATACACCTAGGAATAAGGGAGTCTAAGTGAATAATTGGCCCACATGAGTTCGTGGTAGTTTGCTAACTTATAATAACAATGATGTCGTTTTTAAGCTTGGTTTGGAGAAAGTGAAAACTTGAGGATGATGATCATTCATGACATTTCCAAAACCCTAAGGTATGTTTTTGATTTCTTTACTTTGAATGTTTATAGTTTTCTATCTCTTTAATAAAGGCCAACGTGGATTGATTATGATGAAAAATGTAATCGTGCTTTGTAACTAATGCATTGCATGAGGACATTGCAATGGTCAAGTGTAGGGGATTTGATAGGTGTGAAAACACCCATCTTTTTACCACTTAATTACAATAATAACCGAGCCAAAACGTGTATTTTATGTCGTAAATGTCGGAATTATGCGTGGTTTGTGTTTTTGTTGTGATTTATGACGAAAAGGTGAAAAGTGGAGAAAACACGGGCATTCACGGGCTTTTATCGAAGAAAACGACAAAAGACGAAGTCAAGAGATCAAGAGTGTAAAAAGAACGGAAGTCCAAGGCCTATTCTGAAGATTTATCGAAGAACAAGTCTAAAGACGGAAGTTTAATAAAGCCGAAGAACTCGAGTCTAATAAATAAAGAAATTATAAGACGAGTTTAATTAATCCCGAGACAAAGTCGATAAAGTCGAAGAACTTAAAAAACGAGAAGACGTGAAGAAAGAAAGAAAGAGGAGGCAACACATGCACCTCCCCATTTTCCTATAAATACCCTCCTAAACTCATTTAGGAGGGTTGGTTAGTTTTTAGTAAGTTTAGTTTTCCTTTCATTTTTGTAGGAGATTCTAGAGAGAGAAAGTGACAGTTTCTCTCACTAGAATCCCAATCTTTTATCTTCCTTTCATGTTCTAAATCAAACCTTTATCTTTGATAGTTTAATTCTTATCTTAATCTTGATCTTACTCTACCTTTCTTAGCTCGCATTCACTTTAATCCGAGTTTTCTACACGTATTGTTTTAATTTGATGATTGATTTATTAAAAAGTTTATCTTTTTATTAATCTTTAAGTTTTCATATGGAATGAGCTATAAGTTTGACATGCTTATTGGCTTATTTTGTGTCTAGCTTATTTGCTTTTTAGTTTTCTTAAAAAGTTAGTCTTTTTAAAGTTTTCTTATTTCGTATTTTAAAAAAGTTTTCAAATTTATGCTTATTGATCTTTTAATGTTTGATTTTTATAGCTTAAAGTGTTTTAGTGCTTATTGTGTTAATTCTTATTTTTGATTAAGTGCTTTTTAGTTAATTTTTATAAAAAGTTGTTTTTAAATATTTTTTATTATTTAGTATTTTTAAAAGTTTTTAAATTTTGGTCTATTAGCTTTTTCTTAAATTTGATTTGGTTAAGTTTTTAGATAAGTAATTATTTGGTATTTGCTTATTTGCTTATTGTATGCCATCGTAATGCTTAAGGGTTTTACCAGTACGATCCAGTAAGTGTGATCGCATAAACCCCGAGGGTTTCTACTTGCGATCCATTACTGCGATCAATAGTACGATCATCACCACGATCACACTCCATAATCCTCACCACGATCACTTGTTGCGATCGTGGGTACGATCGGGGGTGCGATCCGTGGGTACGATCCATGTTACGATCCAACATTACGATGGCATCAACATGCGGAGTACGATGGAAATGTATAGTATGATGGAATTTACAAATTGAGTGCGATGGAATTGATAATGTCCAGCATGCATGCATGCTTAATGATTTAGCGCCAAAATGAGCAGCTAGGCTGGCTGCTTCCAGCAGCTAGTCTGCCTGCTTGTTTATTTAATAGTATTGTTCCGTAATTGTTTAGTTTTATCTGAAAGTTGTTCCGATTTTATTTTTGAAAGTTACGTATTTTTAGTTGAATTTTTCGTCTAATTTTAAAATTAATATTTTTTCGTAAAGTTCAAGTTTAACTTTTATATAGTACCCACTTTAGGTTTTGCCTCGTTTAGCTTTAAAATACCATTTTAGTTTTGTTCTCTCCTTTTTCATTTAGTAAACTTTATTTTCGAGTCGATAGTTAATTTCGTCTTTTAGATTTATTTTTATTAATTGTTTCGCTTTAAATTACGTTTTATTATTTGTTTTAATATTCATTTTAATATCGTTTTAACTTTTAGTTTTTAATATTCACCTTGTTTTACTTTTATTATTTGTACTTGTCTTTAGTTTGTTTTTAAATACCTTTCGCATTTACTTTTTAATTAGTTATAGATAATCAACTTCCCTTTTTCTTAACCAAAAACAATTGAGTCGCACATTTAACCGGAAATCAATTCGTTAAGACACCGAGAAAACGATTTTTTCAACTAGCAAAATCTCTACATTATTCACCAAGGCTTAAACCTGCTGGTATTGACCTGGGTACAGTATGTGCATACATTGCTGCATTGCCCAATGGTTCCTTGATTACATATGAGGATCTTGAGCAAATCAGTGATGAGAATTCGGAAGAGATGGATATTAAATGGAACATGGCACTTGCAAGCATAAGGGCCAACAGATGGAATAGGAGATTTAGAAAGAAGATGACCTTGAATGCTAAAGACGCTGCTGGGTTTGATAAATCCAAGGCTGAATGTTACAACTGCCATAGGATGGGTCACTTTATGAGGGAATGCAGATCTCCAAGAAGATCTGATGCTGGAAAGCCTTCAAGCCAAGTCGTCAAGGTTGAAGAGACAAAGGCTATGGTTGCCATGCAAGACATTGATGGTGTTGGATGGGACTGGAGCTTTTTGGTAAAGGATGTGGAAGAGAATAAGGCTTTGATTGCAGAGAAGGAAGAAGAAGAGCATGTTCACTTTGCTCTTATGGAACATTCCTCATCTTCATCAGATAATGAGGTATATGATGATTCTTACTGTAGTAAAGGATGTCGTTTAAACACTGAAAAGCTTAACAAAGAAATCTTAAAGTTAAAATCAGATGTTTTTGATGAAAAATGCAAACTATCTAACTATCAAATGGCACTTGTTCAAACTGAAAAGACTATTGAGGAATATAAGAAAATGGAATTTGACCTAAAAGATCAAATTAATGTTTTGTCTCATGATCTTAAAGTTAGTAGTGAACGTAGGGACACTGATGAGATCCAGAGCAGAAGTACAACTTAAGTTAGATGAGGCCATTAAGGATAAAGAGAATGTAGGGCTTAAAATTAAAAATTTTGATAAAGCCAGCCAAACCCTAGGAAAATGTGTTAGTGAACAAAGAAACCCTAGGGATATGTTTGGGATTGGATTGAATGAATATGTTGTTGTTCCTCCACCTGCTGGGAACTTTTATTGTGTTCAGAGAAAGGATCTCTCTTGGACTGGTATTCCAGAACTCCAAGAAGAGGAATTTATTCCTCCACCTAGAGTGCTCACACCAGTTGAGGAATATCAACAAAAGGTGACTGACCTTGAGAAGTGGAAAGCAGACAACCCTTTTCTCTTTGTTAAGGGTGGAATGCTTAGTGAGAGTCCACTTGAGCCTACACCCATAACTGTGACCAACCCTACCACTAGAAAACCTGTTGACCTTGGCTCATCTGTTAATAGAAAACCTAGTGTTAAATATGCTGAAATGTATAGAAAACTGATACAAGGATTTCCTATGGGTTCAATTCTTCTCTCACAGTCCTCTCGAATTGATCTCGGTTTAAAGTGGAATGATTGTTCTTGGTTAATGAAAAGAAGTTGGTTTGTTTATCTATTTTAAACTAATAACAAGAAATTAAACGTCGAAGAGTAAAGTAAAAGACTTAAATGACTAAAGTGAAAAGACGAGTTTAAAATTAAATGTTTGAAAACTTTAAAGATTATGTGAGGAAAATAAATGAACACTTAATAAAAACTAACACTTGGAAAACTTTGTAAAAAATAAGAACTTAGTTGGAAAAGACTAAAAGAAAGTAGGATCGTAACAAAACACCTCCAATCGGAATAGTGTAAAAATCCCTTCAATCGGAATATTATTCCGATCGTTTGATCGGAATATGATGAAATGATGTCAATCGGAATACCAAAATGGGTCACAATCGGAATGTTCAAAAGAGGTCTAATCGGAATACTTGGAAACTACTCAAATCGGAATACATGCGAAACGTGCCAATCGGAATGATCAAAAGATGAAGACAATCGGAATATGCTGGTAGGTCTCAATCGGAATGACTAAACCCTTTTCCGATCGGGCGATCGGAAAGAGGATTGTGTGACCTGGTCGGAAAATACAATCGGAAAAGGGAGTTACCCTTTCCGAAAATGGTGCAAACCGAGTGAAAAGAAAGGGAAATGAGCTTATGGAATAAGCTAACTCCCTAACAAGCTCGAATCCAATAATAAGCTGATCAAATAAGCAATAAAAACTCTTTATCTAAGCTTCAAATAATCAAAGTTGTAAATCAAATGGTAAAAAGATGAACTTTTTTATAAAAACTTTAAAAAAGTAAATAAGCTAAATCAACAAATAAGCTAATAAGAACAAGGATCTTAAAGCTTATTATTGTATAAACTTAAGGAAACATAAAAAGTAATCAAATTTTTAGGCACAAATCATTGATGAACAACACGGATCATACGAGATTTGTACCAAAATCAATAAAAGTAAAAGAAAGGAAGGATGAGATTAAAGATTAAAAGATAAAAACTTGAACTTGATTAATGAAAGATAATACAAATGTTTGAATTTGAAAGAGAAAAAGATGAAATCTAGTGAGAGAAAGTTTAGAACTTTCTCTCTCTAAAACTAGAGAGAATGAAAACTAAAAACTAACTAAGTAACTAAGTGTTTGAAAATTTGTGAAGTAAGGGCTTTATATAGGCGTGTGTATGGTGGTGGGCTTTGTGATTGGGCTTTGGTTGGGCTCCTTTTTCTTCTTTCTTCTTTAGTCTTCATGCGTCTTTAAATAAACGTTTCCGACTTGGATTTGAGAAGTGTCGGTGAATAATTCCAACTCGTCTTATAATCTTTTATTTAATAGACTCGAGTTCTTCGACATATATGAATCTTCCATCTTTGGCTCTATTCTTCGATAAATCTTCAAATAGGCACAATGACTTCAAATCTTTTGCATTTCTTGGACAATAGACTTCGTCTTGAGTCTTTTTCCTTGATAAAACCCGTGCAATCCCATGTTTTCTTCAATATTCATCCGGTTAGCTCTGAAAACATAATAAACACAAAAACCACGCATAATTCCAAACAAATGATATTAAATACGTGTTTTGGTCTTGTTTTAGCCAGAATTAAGTGGTAAAAGGATGAGTGTTTTCACACCTATCAAATCCCCTACACTTAACCATTGCCATGCCCTCATGCAATGCTTAGTGACAAAGCACAATTACACTTTTCTCATTATCAATCAACCTTGGCCTTATTAAAATACTACTAAACAAAAATTTAAAGTACTAAGAGAAATTAAAATTTTAATTTAAACAAGAGAATAGAAAATAACTTACGTGGAAATAACTTGTAAAGAGATCGAGGACTTACATTAGGGCTTCGATGCTGCGAAGATTTATCACCCTCAAGTTTCACGTTCCCCAAACTAAGCTTAAAAACGAGATCATTGTTATTATAAGTTAGCAATTCAAGCACTTACACACATGGCTTAATTAAATGCTTAAACTCCCTTATTCCTAGGTGTATCTCTTATATTTTATTTTTGTCTTAGAATGATCATGAGGATGCATTTTTGGACTTATTTCGATAGTTTATTAAGGCTGAAAGCAAAGTAGGACGATTTGATCAATAGTTAGCTAAAGGACAAAATCTCTTAAAACTGCTTCTCGGGATATCAAAAAGTTCATATCTTGGCATAACTTGGTTCGCGATTTGAGACCTTTCTCGGGCCGATATTTGGCATGTACTTCATACTTCATATCTTGAGAGACGTTCTTGAGATAATGGTCTTCTCATCGTAATAGAGTTTCTTCACTTGGAGACTTTTGAGGGGTACTCCAACTTTGTTGACCACGACTTCATGATTATTCTTCAATCTCTAATTGGGATTTTGAGATACAACGATCCGCCTCCTTTTCGGACTTGGATCTATTTATCCTTATACCTTGTTAGGGTCTTTTCGGATAGACTTCTCCATGATCTTTATGGGAGTTGATTGCTTTTCGTCGTGAGTCTTGATCCTTCATATTGATTTTGGGAATAATGCTTTTCACATCACTTTTGGATCTTCAGTAATAAAATGGAATCCTCATGCCTTGTTAGGGCCTTTTCGGACTCGCCAATCTTCGCGCCCCGCTTCATAAGTTATGCCTTGGCTATGAACTCTTATCATTACCGAGCAACTTTTAAACGATCTTGGGCTAGAAGCTAAGTAACTTTTCAAATCGTACGACCTTACTTATTGTAGATAAATTATTAGCAAGTGATGGGAGAATAGGCAAATAATTACACCAAGCGAGCTTGCGCAAGAATACCGACTTATAATTGACTCTATCATTTCTCGTCCTCCACAATTTAAAACCTCAAGTAATGAGACTCGTGGATGCTTAGCCTAATAAACCAATTAAGGTCTACATGGTTAAGGATACTAGCTAGAATAAACTTAAATAAGTCTATTCGGGTTGAGTCAAAATAAACGCAACGGGCCTGATATGTCAAAGATTTCTAAACTAGCTACACCACTCTATTAATATTTTTAACTTTATTACGGAATATATACATACGAAAGCAATGATAAAAATTTAAAAGTTACGACTAAATGGCCAAAGTTAATTAAAATTTTGAAAAATGTTGAAAAAGATGATTTTCTGGTTAAATGAAGGCATTTTCATGGAAAAGTCCACTTAAAACTTCGATAGAAGTCCCCCTACACTTAAGATAAACATTGTCCTCAATGTTTAAGCATGTGGGAAAAGTTTCCCCTACACTTATGACATTGTGCACGTTGGTTAACTCGAGTTAAGGAAGAGACGACTAAAGTGATCAATTTCAAATGTGAGTATGAAGAAAATTGAATCACGATAGTTGAGAGATAGAACCGGATTTCGGATGATCACGGAAGCACGGTTCTTCAAAGGTTCCAAGAGTGCATTCATCCCTGTAATCACATCACCACACAAAAACAAACACGTATACAAGTCCCCCTACACTTAGGAGGTAAAAGCACAAAAGGATAGATACTCGGGCTGCCTCCCGAGGAGCGCTTGTTTTTGATAACCGAGTCACGAGCCTGACTCGACCCAAAATTAGTTCATGGGGAACGTGGTGAGGGATGGAATCACCTCCTGAGAGGTGTCCTCACCAAAGTACAACTTCACTCGTTGGCCATTCACCTTAAAATTAGGTCCATTAGGTTGAGCGAGCTCGAGAGTACCATATGGAAAAATTTGGGCAATGGTGAATGGGCCGGACCAACGAGATTTCAGCTTGCCCGAAAAGATTTTCAACCGAGAGTTAAAAAGTAAGACTTTGTCTCCAACATGGAACTCTCGGTTTTTGATCTTAGAGTCGTGAATGAGCTTAGTTCTTTCCTTATAGATCAAAGAATTTTCATAAGCCTCATTGCGGAGTTCATTGAGCTCATTGAGTTGAAGCTTGCGTAGGTCACCGGCTTTGTTAATATAAAAATTAGCCCACTTCAAGGCCCAGTAAGCCTTGTGCTCCAACTCAATAGGGAGGTGGCACGCTTTCCCGTACACAAGACGATAAGGCGTACAGCCGATCGGGGTCTTGTAAGCAGTACGGAAAGCCCACAAAGCATCATCAAGTTTATCAGCCCATGAGGCACGATGCTCTCCCACGGTTCTTTCAAGAATTCGCTTAAGTCCTCGGTTGGATATTTCAGCCTGGCCATTCGTTTGTGGGTGGTAGGCTGTGGAAAGACGATGGTTTGCACCGTACTTAGCCATGACTCTAGCAAATTGGTCATTGCAGAAATGAGTCCCATGATCACTAATAATGGCACGAGGCACACCGAATCTAGCGAATAGAGCTTTCAAAAAGTTACAAACCATCCTTGCATCATTAGTAGGTAAAGCTTTGGCTTCAACCCATTTGGAGACGTAGTCAACGGCAACAAGGATGTATTTGTTTCCTTTAGATGAAGGGAATGGCCCCATAAAGTCGATACCCCAAACATCAAAGATTTCACACTCTTGAATGAAATTCTGAGGCATCTCGTCTTTATGTGTGATCGTGCCTTGTTTTTGGCAAGCATCACATCGTTTAACCATCTCGTGAGCATCATGGTAGATGGTGGGCCAATAAAATCCTGAATCAAACACTTTTTTGGCGGTGTAGTTGGGACCAAAGTGACCACCAGTGGGTCCTTTGTGGCAAGCATCAAGGATTTCGAAAGCTGCCGGTCTATCAACACATCGGCGAATAATCAAGTCGGCACATTGTTTGAAAAGATACGGGTCATTCCAAAAGTAAGTCTTGATGTCTTTGAAGAACTTTTTCTTTTGCTGGGATGTTAACCCGTCAACGAGGATTCCACCCGCCAAGTAGTTTGCAATGTCCGCAAACCACGGGGTTTCATCAGCAGTCGAGTTTATAGACATTAAGGTCTCCAGGGGAAAAGAATCATTGATTTCTTTGTTCGGATGATCCCCCTGGTAAGGATCCTCAAGTCTACTGAGGTGATCCGCGGCTAGGTTTTCTGCTCCTTTTTTATCGCGAATTTCGATTTTAAATTCTTGGAGCAGCAAAACCCAGCGAAGAAGTCTTGGTTTGGAATCTTGCTTTGTCAACAAGTACTTCAGCGCGGAATGATCAGTGTAAACGATAGTGGTGGAAAGGACAAGATAGGGGCGAAATTTTTCAAAGGCATAGACAACAGCTAAAAGCTCTTTTTCTGTTGTCGTATAATGCAATTGTGCCCCCGTCATTGTCTTGCTAGCGTAATGGATTGGTTGGAAGTGTTTGTTCACTCTTTGTCCCAGAACCGCTCCAATAGCAAAATCACTAGCATCGCACATCAACTCAAAGGGAAGCTCCCAATTAGGGGTAACCAAGATGGGTGTCTTAGTGAGCTTATCCTTAAGTGAGTTGAAGGCTTCAAGACACTCTTTGGAAAAGATAAAAGAAGTATCTTTTTCCAAGAGGTGGGTCATCGGGCGAGCGATTTGAGAAAAATCTTTGATGAATCGACGGTAGAAGCCCGCATGACCCAGGAAACTTCTCACACCCTTCACGGTTGAAGGTGGAGGCAACTTTGCGATAACATCGACTTTAGCACGGTCTACTTCAAGACCGGCTTTCGAGATCTTATGTCCAAGCACGATTCCTTCTTTTACCATAAAATGGCATTTTTCCCAATTCAGAACAAGGCGAGTGTCTTCGCACCTCTGTAGCATACGTTCCAAATTGGCAAGGCAAGAAGAGAAGGAATCCCCGAAGACCGAGAAATCATCCATGAAGACTTCCATGGTTTGTTCAACCATGTCATGGAAGATAGCTAACATGCACCTTTGGAAAGTCCCGGGCGCATTACATAAGCCAAAAGGCATTCTTTTGTAAGCAAATGTGCCATAGGGACAAGTGAATGTTGTCTTCTCTTGATCTTGGTGATCGATGGGTATTTGGAAATAACCCGAGAAACCATCAAGAAAGCAGTAATATTCATTACCCGCTAAACGTTCAAGCATTTGGTCCATAAAAGGTAGAGGGAAATGATCCTTTCTCGTGGCATCATTGAGTTTGCGGTAGTCTATACAAACTCTCCACCCAGTAACGAGACGAGTGGAAATCAACTCGTTGTGTTCATTGGGAACAACGGTTATTCCGCCCTTCTTGGGCACACAATGGATTGGACTAACCCATGGTGAATCCGAAATAGGGTAAATCATACCCGCATCAAGAAGTTTGATAACCTCTGTTTTGATGACTTCATGTATTTTTGGATTCACCCTTCGTTGGCTTTGAATTGTGGGCTTAAAGTCGTCCTCCATGAGAATTTTATGTGTGCAGAAGTGAGGATCAATTCCACGAATATCAGAAATTTTCCAAGCAATAGCCTTCTTGTGAGCTTTCAACACGGTGATAAGTCGGGCTTTTTCTTCTTCCTTGAGGTCCTTAGCAATGATGACAGGCGACTTCTTCTCTTCTTCAAGGAACACATACTCGAGATGGGGCGGCAACTCCTTAAGTTCCAAATCCGGGGGATTTTCGACGGGAGGTTTATTCGAAGTCAGAGTATCGATAGCAATAACCGTGGGAGATGGAGGCGAAGGATTGTCTTCGGTGAGAAGATTGTCAAAGAAATTCATGTCGTCATCTCCATCGATAGGAGAATCATTAGGAGCTAAATTCACATCTCCCATGGTGTCTTCAAGATTGTTCCAAAATAACTCACTATCTCCAAATAGAGACAATGATGAGTCAATAGAGGACACGGTCTCAACATTGGGAAGAGAGGTAGGAATACTTTTGCAAGCATCATTAAAGTGTTCTTCACAAGCCTCATCAAGAACGTCAATACAATTAACACTCTCATATGTATAAGGCTGTTTAGACAACTTTCCCATGTTGAAGACTACTTTATCGTCACCCACTCTCATGATAAGCTCACCGGCTTCAACATCGATGAGAGTGCGACCGGTCCTTAGGAATGGACGACCAACAATTCGTGGCACACGAGGGTCCATCTCGCAGTCGACGACAACAAAATCAGCAGGAAATGTGAATTTGTCGACTCCTACAATGACGTCTTCGGCTATCCCCACTGGATAAGCAACCGTACGGTTGGCTAATTCCAAAGTCATTTTGGTGGGGACTAGCTCTGGGAGAGATAATTGCTTCCAAACACTTAGAGGCATGAGATTAATACTGGCACCTAGATCGGCTAGGGCCATGCAATTCTCTACTCCCGGGAAATTGCAAGGGATAAGAAAACGACCCGGATCACCAAGCTTGATTGGCAATTTCCTTAAGAGCACTGCAGAGCAATTCTCATTAAGTTGGGTGTTGGCAATGTCGAGGAGCTTTTCCTTGTCGCTCAGAAGATCTTTAAACATTTTTGCATATTTAGGCATGTGAGCGAGAGCCTCAGCGAAGGAGATGTTAAAATTCAATTGTTTGAACATTTTAAGGAAGTTCGAAACCTAAATATCGTCCTTGCTTTTGAGCTTCTCTTTCCTCAACCTAGATGGATAAGGTATATTGGATGATGATGAAGGCTTTAGGGGAATAGGATCACTCACAACCACGGGTGGAGGAGGGGTAGAAGGAAGAGGTGGAGTAATTGGGGAAGGAGAAGGATGAGGAATAGGAGCAGGTGACTCGTTCTCCTTAGTCACAACCACCGGTGGAGGTATAGGAAGCTCGGGTTCCTTGGTACCTTTACCACTTCGAGTGGTGATTGCTTTCATCTACCCTCTTGGGTTCGCAACGGTGTTACTCGGAAGAGTACCCGAAGAAGAGGGTTGATTACCTTGGAAGAAACTAGCCATCATGTTCCTCAAGTCATTAGTTTGGGTATCCAACGTATTTCTCATGTCGGCTCTCAAATCATTTCCTTGCTTTACCAAGTCTGCCTTCAAGTTTCGCACTTCCTGTTGGAGATTTTCCACGATCACATCATTGGTCCGCATGTAGGTTGCAACCTCTTGGTGTAATGCAGTGGTTTGGTTTGGAGGAGCATTGTATGCGGGTGGTTGATAAGCAGGTTGTTGGTAAACTTGGTTGTTACGTTGAGGTGGTTGTTGCTGCTTGTGAGGTGGGATGTATGGTGTACGAGGTTGTTGTTGTTGTTGAGGAGGGCGGTTGAGGTTTTGTTGTTGGTTTTGGTTGTTAGGATTAAAACCAGGTGGTGAGAGATAGTTGTTGGAACGGTAGCTAAGCAAGTTGCGGTCACCTTGAGGTTTTGCTTGATAAGCAGGTTGAGTATAGGTGCCATATGCTGCATTAACATTCTCAGCAGGGTAGTCTTGGGTGGCGATACAAGTTGTGTAAGAGTGAGGACCACCGCATATCTCACAAGGTTGGCTGACAGCGTTTACTTGAGCGTTTTTGACGTTGTTGCTGTTGTTGTTGCTGACGGTGTGGGTGACAAGCGATTCAAGAAGCGTAGTGATTTTGTCCAATCGCTTGTCGCTGTCATTAGTGCTAGCACTAGCGACATTGGTCCGAACACTCTTGGTTTGCACACGAGATTTATTCTCAATGATGTCCCAAGCAGCATTGGAAGTCTTAGCCAATAGATTACCCCCCGAGGCACTGTTCAGTGAATCTTGGTCACTCATGCTTAAACCATTGTAAAAAGTATTAATTTGATGTACTTTGGTAAAACCATGTTGTGGGCATTTTCTTAAAAGATCTTTAAAACGATCCCAAGATTCACTGAAAGACTCATCGTACTTTTGTTCAAAATTTATGATTTCATTCCGCAAAGCGGTAGTACGAGAGGGTGGGAAAAAGTAATGATAAACTTGGTTTCCAAATCCGTCCACGAGAGAATAATCTGTGGCGGTTCCTTAGCAAGCCAATGCCGGGCTTGTCCCTCTAAAGAAAAGGGAAAAAGTTGTAACCTTATAACCTCTTGTGGAACGCCATTGAATTTGACCGTGTTGGTGAGTTGCAAGAATCTCTTGATATGGTCATGTGGGTCATCAATGGTACGTCCCAAGAATGGTTGAGCGGAGACCATCTGGATAAAGCCTGATTTTAGCTCAAAGTTGTTGGCGGCAATTGGAGGTATGACAATTGGGTCCGTGTTGCCATCTACATGAGCTTGCAGCAATTCAATCATCGGGCGATTATCCGGAAGGGGCTCATTGTTGTTGTTATTGTTCATGTTGTTGAAAGGCGGGTTGTTGTTGTTATTATTGTTTTGAGGTGGTACACCGGCCATGTCTAAGTGATCGAGAGGATCAGGCTCTTGATATGACGTGGATCGAGTGCGCATACACCTGCAAAAGAACGAACAAAGAAAAACAAAGCAAGAATATTTTTGGTTTTTATGTTTTTTACTTTTTAGGATTTTTGAAATTTTTTATGAAAAAGTAACGTTCACGGGGAACGGATCCCAAAATCCAAGTTCTCACAAAAAACTTTTGATCTTAACGAGAAGAGCCGGCAGCGGCGCCATTTGATACAAGGATTTCCTATGGGTTCAATTCTTCTCTCACAGTCCTCTCGAATTGATCTCGGTTTAAAGTGGAATGATTGTTCTTGGTTAATGAAAATAAGTTGGGTTGTTTATCTATTTTAAACTAATAACAAGAAATTAAACGTCGAAGAGTAAAGTAAAAGACTTAAATGACTAAAGTGAAAAGACGAGTTTAAAATTAAATGTTTGAAAACTTTAAAGATTATGTGAGGAAAATAAATGAACACTTAATAAAAACTAACACTTGGAAAACTTTGTGAAAAATAAGAACTTAGTTGGAAAAGACTAAAAGAAAGTAGGATCGTAACAAAACACCTCCAATCGGAATAGTGTAAAAATCCCTTCAATCAGAATATTATTCCGATCGTTTGATCGGAATATGATGAAATGATGTCAATCGGAATACCAAAATGGGTCACAATCGGAATGTTCAAAAGAGGTCTAATCGGAATACTTGGAAACTACTCAAATCGGAATACATGTGAAACGTGCCAATCGGAATGATCAAAAGATGAAGACAATCGGAATATGCTGGTAGGTCTCAATCGGAATGACTAAACCCTTTTCCGATCGGGCGATCGGAAAGAGGGTTGTGTGACCTGGTCGGAAAATACAATCGGAAAAGGGAGTTACCCTTTCCGAAAATGGTGCAAACCGAGTGAAAAGCAAGGGAAATGAGCTTATGGAATAAGCTAACTCCCTAACAAGCTCGAATCCAATAATAAGCTGATCAAATAAGCAATAAAAACTCTTTATCTAAGCTTCAAATAATCAAAGTTGTAAATCAAATGGTAAAAAGATGAACTTTTTTATAAAAACTTTAAAAAAGTAAATAAGGTAAATCAACAAATAAGCTAATAAGAACAAGGATCTTAAAGCTTATTAGTGTATAAACTTAAGGAAACATAAAAAGTAATCAACTTTTTAGGCACAAATCATTCATGAACAACACGGATCATACGAGATTTGTACCAAAATCAATAAAAGTAAAAGAAAGGAAGGATGAGATTAAAGATTAAAAGATAAAAACTTGAACTTGATTAATGAAAGATAATACAAATGTTTGAATTTGAAAGAGAAAAAGATGAAATCTAATGAGAGAAAGTTTAGAACTTTCTCTCTCTAAAACTAGAGAGAATGAAAACTAAAAACTAACTAAGTAACTAAGTGTTTGAAAATTTGTGAAGTAAGGGCTTTATATAGGCGTGTGTATGGTGGTGGGCTTTGTGATTGGGCTTTGGTTGGGCTCCTTTTTCTTCTTTCTTCTTTAGTCTTCATGCGTCTTTAAATAAACGTTTCCGACTTGGATTTGAGAAGTGTCGGTGAATAATTCCAACTCGTCTTATAATCTTTTATTTAATAGACTCGAGTTCTTCGACATATATGAATCTTCCATCTTTGGCTTTATTCTTCGATAAAACTTCAAATATGCACAATGACTTCAAATCTTTTGCATTTCTTGGACAATAGACTTCGTCTTGAGTCTTTTTCCTTGATAAAACCCGTGCAATCCCATGTTTTCTTCAATATTCATCCGGTTAGCTCTGAAAACATAATAAACACAAAAACCACGCATAATTCCAAACAAATGATATTAAATACGTGTTTTGGTCTTGTTTTAGCCAGAATTAAGTGGTAAAAGGATGGGTGTTTTCACACCTATCAAAAACCTATGTCACCACAAAGCCAAGCTAGTGTTAATAGGATAGGGTTCTTTCAATCTAGACCTAAGGTTATGTCTAGAAAAGCTTGTTATACATGTGGAAGTTTTTCTCACTTAGCCTATAAATGTGTCTGTGCCTCAAAAGTCAACGCTGACAATAGGTCAACCATGGTCAAACCCAGACCTTATGTCCAACCAAGTCCACAAGTTACTAGACCAGCTCCCTTCTTTACTAAAGGGACAAATACTCATGGACAAAGACCCTTTCAAAAGACCAAAACCTGGTCTAACAAATAATGGATTCCTGTAGCAAACCCTAATTTCGGCGCTGACAAGAAAAAATTTAGCACTGGTAGGAACAACTCCAACGCTGAAGCTCTAGGTATGGTATGAAAATGCCACAACAAGCTAGTGTTGGTTCTTGTGTTAGACCAAGTAATAATAGGTACTCACAGCCTAAGGGAAAGGGGTCTAAAGCTTCATCTAGTTTGACTTGGAGACCCAAACAAGACCAAAAACCTAATTCTGATGGGATTTCCATGACCTGTAACAGATTTCATTATATTTCTAAGGTCATGACTAAACCAATTAGGGTACACTGGGTGTTCAGGCTACAAAGGGATGAACAAGAGGTTATTATAACGACTAAATCTGTTCTTGTTGAACAACCAAATGAATCCAAGTCTGCTCAGGCTTGGGTTCCCAAAGAAAACTAATTTGTTTTCTTTATGTGCAGGGCATTCAAAAGCAGGTCAATGATTATGGATTTTGGGACAGTGGATGCTCTAGGCACATGATGGAGAAGGAAGATTATTTGACTAACTTTACCCCTATTAAAGATGGTGACAAAGTGTACTTTGGAGGAGGATATGGTACAACTTCTTTCAAAGACACTCTTATCACCAACAATTTACGTTTTGAGAACGTATTTCTGGTAAAAGAACTTGACTATAATTTGTTTAGTGTGTCACAAGTATGTGATAACAAAAATAAGGTTCTTTTCACTGATACTGAATGCTTGGTGTTAAGCAAAGATTTTAAAATGCCCGATGAGAAGTTTATTGAGTATAGAATGCCTAGGCATAAGGACATTTATAATGTTAATCGTAATGGAATTAGGATGAACAACAATTTGTCATGTATGTATGCTAAAGCTTTAGTAGATGAAAGTAATCTATGGCACAGAAGGTTAGGGCACATAAACTTTAAGAATATCAATAGACTTGTGAGACATGATTTAGTTGCTGGTTTGCCTTTAAAAGCTTTCCACAATGATCATTCTTGTGTTGCATGCCTTAAAGGCAAACAACTCAAAGTCTCATTTAAGTCTAAACTTGTGCATTCTATTTCTAAACCACTTCCCTTGCTACATATGGACTTATTTGGCCCAACTAATATAGAAAGTTTGAATGGTAAATCTTATTGTTTTTTTATAACTGATGACTTTTCTAGATTTATGGACTTTCTTTTTGGCCTTAAAAAGTGAAACTGCCACAGTTTTGATTAACTTTATTACCCAAATTGAGAAAAAGACAGGGAATGAGGTTAAAATACTTAGAAGTGATAATGGTGGTGAGTTTAGAAACCAATTGTTAGATGCCTTATGTGTCAATAAAGGGATTACTAGGCAGTTTAGCATAGCTAGAACCCCACAACAGAATGGGGTGGCTGAAAGGAAAAATAGAACACTCATTGAAGCAGCTAGGAGAATGTTGGCTGAGCTAAATTTCCCATTGCTTTTTGGGCTGAGGCTGTGAATACAACCTGCTATGTTCAGAATAGAGCATTGGTCAACAAAATCCATAATAAGACACCTTATGAGCTATTTTGGAATATAAAACCCAATATAGGTTTCCTAAAACCCTTTGGATGTCATGTAGTGATTTTAGATACTAGTGATGCCTTAGGAAAGTTTATTGCCAAAGGTGATGAAGGCTACTTGTGAAGAAGATACTATGAGGCTTCTCTCAGATGAAAGGAGAGAAGAGATTGAAGAAAATTTGAAGATCGAAAGGGCTTCTATTACACCAAGACCAGTGAAGAAGGGAGTTCCTATTGAGTTCCCAACTCTTGATCAATTGAATCCTAGCAAAGCAGTTATCAGAAAGAGCATCAAGCTCTCACCATTGGAAGCTTCAGATGTTGCAGAGGTACTACCTTTAGATTTCAGAAACCCAATAGTTAACTATGAATAAGATGCAAGTGGGTTCTGGATGATCACCAGATATGGCAAGAAAGTACATGCTTTCACTTCTTTGATCTTATTGTTTGCAAGCCTGGATAGAGAAGACTTGGTAGATCTTTGGACATTGACGAAGGCCAAGTATGAGACTGAAGCACCTACTTTAGTCAATGGAATAAAGATCTAGACATCCTTCAAAAGGATGATTGAACCAGATGAAGCATATCCAATATAGTTGGATCTGGATGATATTAGTGGACTACAATGGCGTCTACATTCAGCAGCTGGAGTTTACCGTCTAAACACTATAAAATTTTCAGAGTATCTTCTTGTGGATGCTCAATATCCTATGTCCAAGGAAGTTTTAAAGAAGATGGTGTCTACACAGCTGGAAATGGATTATACTAGTGATGTTGGCAAAGACTTATTAGATTTATTGATTATCTAATTAAAAAGTAATTTGTATTTGTAAGAGTCCTCCTTGTACTTAGTTTTTATTCAAAAACTTGATCACTAGAGTAGATATCAAGTTTAGGGGAGGATTGTTGGGAATAAAATGAGCCAAGACACTTAGACGCTGACAAGAGTTAATTGGACGCTGATAGGAAGAAATCAAGCGCTGACAAATCAAACATTGACAAGAGATATCCAAGCGCTGAGAAGAAGAAGTCCAAACACTGATAGGAAAACTTAGTCAACACGTTTATTATTTGAAGAAAAGATATACTCAATATTGTATTTTCTATATTTATCTTTTCCTAGAATAGTTGATAGGTTATCCATTGTACACGACTCCTTATGTTATAAAAGGAGGTCGTAGGGTTTATAGTATATACACATTATTCAGTATTCGACTTTCATTGTACTCAAGTTTGATTATTAATTAAAAGTGAAAGTTTGGTTTATTTGTTTTTACTTGTTCTTTAATCTAAGTGTTAATTCCGCATAACACTTGGATTGTTCATAACAACAACAAAGTTTCTCTACGTGTTAAACTTGATTCAATCTCATTAACACAAAGCTAATCGATCTAAGTTTGAGATCAACAATCACGAACACGTAATTACGTACTTAATTAATATAATACGATTTATATCGTTACATACAAGTATTTAAATATAGCACGAACAATTATAACATGAATATACGATTATACGATCACGTAATTTAAAACACGAGAAAACTCCGGGTTTTTCCTTGTGGGCCCTATTAGCCGCGGCACCAAAGAGAGAAACGGGCAGCCCATTTGATTTTTAAGTAATAAACAAATAAGGGAAAATACTTTTTCACTTTACAGAATTTTCAAGAAATAAAAAACCCTACTCTTTTCTTTTTCCTCTCTTTGGCCGGCGGCAACCACAACACCAAGAGGTGTTTGTTTGATTTTGTTAATTAAATTCAAGATCGTGTTCGTGTTATTGTTCTTCAATCTTTTCACGCATTCGGTAATCCGTAAACCCTTTTGTTTTTATTATTTTATTTAATTAATTAGCACAATGAAGATGAATTAAATAAAAACAAGCATTAAAAACATGTCACGTGATCAAGGGGGTAAATTAAGGGTTTGTTTCGGGTTTGATTGTTCGGCCGACACACAAACCGAGAGCCCAAGGCTCTCGGCGTGTTTTTGATCACGCCACCAACCGAGATCTATGATCTCGGTGGTGTTTGGTTCGGTCGACAGCAGGGACAAGGAACCCCGGCATGCGTCGGGGTGTCCTTGTGGTTTGGTTGGGTCTCGACAGCAAACAGCCCCCCCACAGGCACACAGCCGGTGGTAGAGTGGGTCAAGCAGGGGGAACGCAGCACAAGCACGGGGACCACCGGGACTCAGCCGGTGGGAACCCACTGCTGTTGGCAGCGGCTAGCCGAGAGAAGACAAGACCACCGGCTTAGGCCGGTGGCAGCCTAAACAAAGGCAGTGGCAACCGGCCAAGCCAGTATGCCACTGTTAAGGGTGTTTGGTTCGGACCAGTTCAAGGGGTTCCGGGTCCGGTTCACGACATGTCTAAATTAAATACATGGGTCCGGTTCATGACTAAAATATGTACAAGTATTTTATTTGTACAAGTATTTATTTTAACAAGTTATTAAATTAATTAAAACATGACATGTGATTAATTTAATTAAATCATGGACTTAGGTTAATTATTATTTAGTAAATAATACATGTTTTAACCTAAGTATTTATTTATTAAATTTAGACTATAGTATTAATTAATTATTAAAAACATGGGATATAATTAATTAATAATCATGACTTAGGTTATTATTAGTAAAATATTAATACATGTTTTAACCTAAGTATTTTATACACTTTAATTTAACTAAATCATGCTTATATTTAATTAAATCATATAACCTATAGTTTATTTAATTAACATGTTATTATTATTAATAAACTATACTATAATCACATGACTTATGATATTTAATCAGTAAACTTAAGCTTATGTTATAAGCTTATTAATTTAGCTTAATTCTAAATATGGAAACTGTCTATTTTTGGAAACTTTCTATTTTAGGAAAATTTCTATTTTAGGAAACCTACTATTTTTAGAAAGTTACTTATTATTACACAACAAGTATAATAATACAAGAAATACAAGTAATACTTAATCAGAATATACAAAATACATGATAACCACAACATAACGTTAAAATCAGTAAAACAACACATGAACATATAAAACAAGCTAAGACACGATATAAAATCAGTTACATACTCAGTAAATAGAATACTTATACATGTATACTATTTATGTAGCATTAGGGAGATCGAAGTAGGACTTCCTTTCGTTCGTCTTCTTTGTTCACTGGACATAAGGTACGGATTTCTCGTCCTTCAGTATGGACATTCTTTCCTTATTAGGATTCCCCGTTTGCAGCCAACTATTTTCCCAGTATTTGTTTTATATGTTTGATACTTATGTTAGAATAAGAGCCTAAGCCATACACATGCATGACCAGTGTCACCTAGTTATGGAGGTACCATAACCATAACACTGGAGGCACCAGTGTTATTACTTCCCCACGGCGAAGTGATTGCTCGTGGCGTCCCTTTTTAAACTTGGCCATTATATTATATTATCATGTGGGGCGTATGGGTACATCCTAGTTACATGTTTACCAGTATTATCAGAGTGAATGCGATGTGTGCCTTGCATCCTTCACTAGGAGTTGATCCCTCCTACCCAGACTATTTAATTAGAGGCAACCCTTCTAATTACATAACGAGGTCTCCCCTCCAAGTATTCATGCACGGTAGAACCTCATGACCTATATGGGCTATTTGGCTAATTAAACAGATTTTCATAGAAACATTTCTTTTCAAACTATAAAAAACCAGTTTTATGAACATGAATCCAGATATCTTAGAACTAATGTTATTCCGCTGCTATTAGTCTTATATGCTTATGCTATTCCATGTCATACTTTTATATCCGTGCACTGAGCGTTATGCTCAGCCGTTTTCCTTTCATGTTCCCAAACGGCATGTACACTAGGGCGCTCGTAGACTTTAAGCGTACGTGCATATGGATTGGAAGCTATCTAGCCTTCTATACTTTATGCATTTCATCATACATTTTGCTACTTATTCTTTGGACATTGTTTAGTCCTTTTCCTTTACAGTACTTATGTTTGTGTGTGATGAGCTTATACTTAGGGTACGAATGTTTGTTTGGTATTCCTTTTCATGGTCATGTAAATGTTTTTAAGACATTTATCTTCTATGCTTTGATGACACACCATAATCACGCGTGACATTCCATTTACCAAAATGGGGATGTTACAGTCTTAAGTTTGAATTATTGTTGTACTAATGAGATAGTGTTATAGAGATTTTCATTAGCTTCGTTTTGATATAAACTACAGCTTCTAACTCAAAACGAGGAGGAAGCTACGATAGTTTGATTATTCGTGTACCGGGAGACGAGTATCAACACAACTCGAAGTTGTCATCGATATTTGGATCGAATCTCGGGGACTATAAAATGAGTTTCAAAAAGGTTCAAGGGCTGTTCTTAGGCTCTAAACCTGGGTTATTGAGTCTATTTTCAAACTTAGGTGTCAAGTTTACAAATGGTAAAGGTTAGGATGGTCAAAATGGTTTCATGAGTCAAGTATTCAAATCTGTCCGGTTTTTCAAGTTTAGAAATGTGTTGAGCAGGTGGTTCTAAAATGTAAATCAATGGATGAAATTTAAACTAAGTTTTATTCAGGTTATGATTGAGGTTTTCACCAAGTTTTATAAAAATCCGAGTTGTCTAAGTATGGGAAATGAGCTTGTATATTTGGTATGTGCCGACAGATTTTTATCGAGTATGTATTTTAATAAAGTGAACATATAGAAGGGTATTGTAGTACCACTTGCATTGTTGTTCTTTCGGGTTTGTCATGGTTTTGTAATGTTGAGTTTTATGTTATTAATTATGGTTTATACTTGAGTCAAATATTAATAAAGTGCGCGCCTTATTTGGTAGGTTGCGGCTTTCGTGTTTACCGGGCATCCATATCGTCGGTGATCGTCTTACCCGTACTGTTTCCACTCAGCTTCTGAGTACTGTGACTCACTTAACTCGTGGATAAGGTGAGGTCATATCCCCTTTTTACTACTTGTACATTGTTTCTAAACGCGGGGTGAGATTTTACATGGTGGAACACATCCATTTAAAAACTGTATGCTATCCAGAACTTGTATGTTATCCAGAACTTGTATGCTTTCCAAAAGTTTTCATTGATATTATTGCTTTTAATCTATAGCCCTTAAGTTTCCTCTCTTGATCATGGATCGTTAATTTACTTGTGTTGCTAAGCGCGAATGTTATGGGTGGATCCATCGGGATTGACTATCTCCGTCCCATGTTGCGCTTGTTTAAGCATTGACGCACTTAACATTTGATTTGTTAATTGAGTATTAGGGCTGAATACTCCCTAGAGGAACTTACATTGATGTTAACCTTCGGTTCATGAGCTAAATAGCAATAATAATGGTTTCGGACTATGGTTAATGATCATAACCATTTTCCCTATTTACTTGTTTTACAAATGAATGCTTGTGTTCCATACCTTTACTGCTAAACTTATGAATATCACTCAACTTCGTGTTGACGATTTTACATGTTTAATCTAAGGTATTAATACTTAGCTTTGCTTGGATGGGAGCCCGCATGATATTATCGCAGCTTGGAGATTTCTATGTTACTTTTAAAGTTTGGTTTCGGTAAAAGCTGTCAGAAGTTATTCTGTATTTTTAGTAACTATATGTTACAAAACCATGATTAAATAATATATTTTTACGCTTATAAAACTCTGAGACCTTTGTTTAAAAACTTTGATCTTTTATGATGTAATGTATATGTTTTTATTACGTCAACTTTGTGTCAACAATATTTCATTGTTTCTTGTACCATGACGTGGCACCCCCTTGCTGCCTACGTGTTTCCTTGCCTGATTTTGGGGGTCTCACAGATTGGTATCAAAGCGATGGTTATAGGAAACAAGTCGTTTTCAAAACTTAGTCTATAACCAAAAGTTCAAATATTTTATGTTTCTAAGTGTCAAACATAGAATCTGCCATTGTTGTTTGATATCTGCGCGGGTAACTCTCTAATCCTTATTATTTACTTTTAATTATCGTTGTATTATTTCATCTCTTGATTAATTTTTTAAATACTACATTACCCTAATGACGATAATTACTATCTCTTTCTAAATCTCTCGTGCTTCATGAATTATCATTGTATATACTTGATTACATATGCTCTTACTGTATTTCTTGAATTCTTGTTCTTGTGAATTGATCTTGTTGCAATGATTTTATATTGTTATGACGTTACATACTTGTACTCGGAGCGCGTATGCTACCGAATTTTCATACTCACTTTTCTGAGTACTATTGCTATCTTGTTTATGCGTGATACGACTGACCTCATATACTCGTTTGTTTTAAACCGACTGTTTTTCTCGACTTACTGTTACATGTTGTGCGAATTCTCGTGATACCATTGTTTGGGATTAAGAAGTGTTGCTTCCAATGAAACTTCCGATTTTCATTTTACTACCCTGTGCGTTACTTCCATTAAAAATATCAGTTTATATATCTAAATTGCCTTCCGACCATTTGTGATTGGATGTCTTGACAAATAGTCTACAGACCATTGTGTAACTCAGTGTGTCTCCGGAAAAGACTAAAGGACATCGAGTGAGTCCACATCTTGAAGCATTCCTTGAATCTGTGTTGAGTAATATCGTGGGTTTTCGTAACCTTGAGTGACTTTTACGTCACCATGCTTTGTGGTTTATTTTCCATATTTTTTTGCTTTAAATATTCATATTGTGTGTATGAATATTTATCTTGTATGTTCTTTCATATTTGTGTAATATGAATGTTATGTGTGTTATTCATTTCCCGCTAATCCTTTATAACACATTTGTTAAAGAATTGATCATGGTTAAAATTTACAATTAATTATGGGTGATTCCATAAATTCTAAATTTTAACCCCTTGACATTTTAATCATTCTTGATTGGTTTGGATGTTTCTTTTCCTCCTTTATTCCACCAATTGAACTTTGATGTTGTAAACACACACTCTTTGGACATACTTAGCAAATACTTACTTCTAATTTGAGATTTCTTTTCCTCCTCCCTCATAAGTTAGTTAGTAGGTAGTGCACATATATACATTGGTGTTTCTTTTCTATCTTCTAACCTTTGTGTAGCATGTCACCTTAGCTCATTCACTTGGTGCCCCAAGCAAGGGAGAGTAAGCACCAAGGGGGAGCTACTAGCAAAGTCCGATTCTTTTCTTCTTTAAAGACTTGTGCTAACCTTTTTGCTTCGACAAAGGGGAAGAAATGATAGTGATAAACTCGTTAATAATTCGAATCTTGTATTTTACGTAAATGAGTTTATAGTTTGTCGTAATAAAAAAAAGGGGAGATTGTTAATGCAAAGCAATGCCTAAAAACATTGTTAGTGCTAACTAATCTTTCTTAGTTTTGATCACGACAAATTACAAAGACATTTATTGTCAAACACAATCATAAAACAAATTATCTAACAAACACTATCATCAAGTTAATAATCACCACACTAACATATCTTAATCATGCTTAGTGATCATAAAAGTGATTAGCCTTAAAACTTACTTTTGTCAAATGTGACAAAATATTTTTAATAAACTTTATTTTTAAGAAAATGTTTTATTAAAATGAAAATAAAAATTTGAATATGGCATATTACAAATGCCATAAGAATATCTTTTGAAGGTTTAAACAGCCTCATATATTTCAAATCCACTAAAAGACAAAAAGGAGCGGAGTCTACCTCCGCGGTTCCTTAAGTGCCTACGAGGTTATCTATCGTTAAGGAACCGCCTAGGTAGATAAGGAACCGCCCTCAGCTAGCCGTTGGGTTTTGTCTCCTATAAATAGTGGATCAAATCTGCAGTTTTAATAACCCTTTTTGGACATCTCTTTCAGCCTTCTTTCTCCTTTCTAATCATAATCATTTGTAAATGATAACTTAATGTGTTAAGTATGTTTACTTATGATTATCCTCTTGATCTCCTTCTTTACCTTGTCCAAAGAGAAGATCACTCACACACTTGTGATGTGATTAAAGATGAAGCCTTGATGAAGATCATCCTCTCCTAAAGATCTAGTCATGTTCATCATTTGTTTATTTGTGTCTTGTGTAGATCCAATGTATTTGTGAAAACTTGGACTAGTTATGTTCATCCAAGCTATTTGTGAATACTTGGATTAGCGTTGTGTAAATCCTTTGTATATGTGTATGCTTGGAATTATGCTGTGTAGATCTGATGTATGTATTTTTAGTCACTTGTTTTAGGAAAAACAAGTATAAAGCGGCAAGTATTAAACTCGACGGTTTAGGAAACCGACAAATTCAACAAATGCAAGTTCATTCTCAAAGGAGGTGTGTGTATTATGTGCCAATATTATAAAATCAAGTTTGGATTAGTGACGTTTTTGGGTTTGAGAAGAAAGAAAATTAAAAGACGAGTTATGCTAAATTACACTACGACGTAAAACGTATACGTTTAAAACGTAAAACGCGACGAAAATAAAAATTTAATCTAAAAACTAATTAAAATTCAAAATTAAGTGTAAAATAATATAAATAAGAATATAAATTCAATAAATAAATTTTAAAACTTTTTATTAATTAAATATTCAATTTAAATGCTAATTAAAGCCCTAACATTAAATATAATTAACAAAAAACCCAAAATTATTTTTTATCAAACTAAGATCTTACTTATATTAATTAAAAGCTAAAAAGTATTTTTCTAGAATTTTTAGAACTATTTTTCTATTTTTTAAAGGCTAAAAACACTTTTTAAATGAAAATAATGATAAAAAAAATAAAATAATGAGAAAAATATTTTTACTTTTTCAAAAATCCTAAATTAACTAACTAAACAGTAGAAAAATAAAAAAATTGAAAAAAGTAATTTTAATCCTAATAGGACAAAAACAGAATAAATAAAAACTAATTTTAATTCAAAATAATGCTAAAAATAATAAAAATAATCAGAAAAATAAAAATTTCTTTTCTAAAAATCCTAAAATAAATAACTTGATCTAAGAAAATTGAAAAAACAAGAAAAAGCTAATTTAAAGGCACTAAAGACAAAATGTCACATAACTGAAAGTGACATGTTGACTGGTTTTGTCCTTTTATGCAGCAGTGGGTAGATTTACTCTATCAGAGGGAACTTTGTTCCCACTGCTTATCATAGAAAGCGACTTATGCCTATTTTAGTGCTTGTTTGTGGATGGTTTTGAAAAGCAAAGGCACCCCTACACTTAGTGGAGTGTGGGGAGTCAATAGCAAGTAAAAAACAAACAAATCAAACACAAAACAAGCACAAACCAAGCTAGATTAACTCACTGTAATGGCATAAAGGAGACATATGGTGGTCTGCTGATCTAACTGACCATTAGGTGAGATTCAAGAGACTTTTATAGCTACGAAGACATCACATAACTGAATATTAAACACCTACACCCCTAAATGACCCTAAGAGCTATCTAATCACCAGATTTTATGGTCCAAAACACTATATCAAACCTACAGCAGACCTAAGCTTAACTTGACAGATTTTTATCAAATATGAAACTTCAATACTTTACACTAGATTCCCAAAATAAACTAAATTACCATACTTTTTAAACCTATTGGAGTATGTATAGGCTAGTTATGGTTTAATTTGTGTGTCATCACAGTCAATAACAACCTAAGCCAAACACCACTTTCAAATCTGATAACAAAATTTTCAAAAGAGATTCTAACTAAATCAATTCCAAATCAATCCTAATCTATCAGAACATGTTTAACATCTTAAACAAACTTAAATCAAGCAACAAAATTGGATTAAACACACATAAATCACAAAACACTTAGCACAAAAATGAAAAAAATAGATAGAAAAGAGGGAGTTAAAGGCTTATTACCTGATGCTACCAGCTCCTTAGCTATCAATCCCCACCTTTGGTCTTAATGT
This sequence comes from Glebionis coronaria, assembly GCA_025667525.1. NCBI lineage: Eukaryota > Viridiplantae > Streptophyta > Magnoliopsida > Asterales > Asteraceae > Glebionis > Glebionis coronaria. Next base: position 289,331,496 of record CM046874.1, on the reverse strand, counting down.
AGTGTGTAGAGGCCCTTGTTGTGATTCTACAACAGAACCAAGGGTTTAACTATGCCTTTAATAAAAACAGGAAAGGAAAAAAATGATGATGCTTTTACTCTTAAACCTACACAAGATCAACAACAAACAACAAGCAGCCAACAGCTTTAAAGCTCAATCAAAAGCTTTGTCAAGAGCTTTTGATTGAAGCTTATAAGACAGTGGAATGAGTGCAAGAGAAGAAAACACAAAGATTTTGCAAAAACCTTTAAAACTCCAAACTAGAACCTTTTCTCAAAACCTTTTGAAAAGAACCTTGGGGCAAACATGAAAAGTAACAGCTTATAGTAGCCAAGTGAGGTTGTTTGGTGTCAATCAAACAAGTCCACAAGTCCCATAAACTGGATCTCAAAGTCAGACCTTTGCCAAAAAGATCCTTTGAACAAAACTTTGTTTGATAAAAACCAAAATTAATTACATAAAATAAATTAAGACGAATTTAAAAATAAATGGAACACAGATATTTTGCAAGATTTCAAGAGATACTTAAAATATTCGTAACCAAATTTTTTTATAAGAAATCTAGAACAAGGCCATCTCACATCTTGAGTGGTCCTTTTAAAGTTATATTTAAAAAAAAAAAAACAACACTAACAATACCAATTCAAGATAGAGCAGTATATAGTTTGATAAAGCTTGAAACCCTAAAATCCTAACAATGGCGGCATCTTCTGCTCCGCATCTTTGAGTACAGATCTACTACCCTTCGTCAATTCGAATCCTTAAAAAACCTGTCGTCCATTGAGTTGATCCTTGCGATTACTTGTGGAACGAGCTTTTTTATGGGTTTGCAATCCGAAGCCATAGGGGTTTGTATCTCTTGGATCTGAGCATCGCGATTGTTTTCTTGGCCACATTCGATTGGATCTTTTCAATTCCGCTCATTGAATAATATTCGATTATATTGGTTTCTCGTAATATCTATTTCTGATTAAGATCATTTGTGATGGGTATTAGGATTTTTCGATCTTGAAGAAGTCTTAATTCTTGTGTGATCATGTGGTTTGTCAGGGGTGATTCATTTACGAATGTCCTTTTAATTTCGTATTATTTAGTGATGAGTTTTTAAGGTTTTTTTTTCTGTTTTGTGGCTTTTCGCATTAGGGTTTATGGCTCCTTTTCGCTCTTTTGAAGATGATCTCTCCAGCATCTCTATTTCGATATTCGTTACCAATTTTCCGGATTCCGCTAATTCTAAAGATTTGTTCCATGCTTGCAAATCTTATGGTCACGTGGTAGATTCTTTCATTCCGTTGAAGAGAAACAAGGGTGGGAAACGATTTGGTTTTGTTCGATTTATTAATGTTTTCAATGTCGATCGATTGGTTCAAAATTTGTGTACCGTGTGGATTGGTAAATTTAGACTACAAGCCAATGTGGCAAGGTTTCAACGTTCCATGCAGAAGAAGAAGTTTACTGAAAGTAAGCATAATACTGATCCTTTGGTTAATAATGGGGTTCCAACTTCTAGGCCTGCTATCCCTATTCCTGCTTCTAAGGGCTCTAGAGGATCTTATGTTGATGCCGTTAATGGGGCTCAAGCAGCGCCTTTTGAATCTGTTATTTCTGCTTCTCCAGCATTGGTCCTTGATGAATCCTGTTTGATCGATCGAGACCTTTCGAGACTTGCTTTGGGTAAAGTTAAAGAATTTTCTTCTTTGCCTAATCTGTATACTATACTTGCGGACGAAGGATTCACAGATTTTAAGCTCTCTTATATAGGGGGCCTTTGGGTTATGTTTGAATTTGAGAAGAAAGAATCAAGGGATAAGTTTATAATTCATACAGGGGTTAACTCGTGGTTTAGGGTTATTAGAGAGGCATTTGATGATTTTGTTGCTGATGAACGCATTGTGTGGCTTGATATTGAAGGTATCCCGCTGTATGCTTGGTCTAAAGAAACCTTCAAGCGTATTTGTAACAAGTGGGGTGACGTTATGGAATCGGATGATTCGGATGTTTCTTTTGGTCGTAAAAGAGTATGTGTCAAAACCAATAATGCCACGAATATCTTGGAGACGTTCAAGGTCATTATCAAAGGAAAAGTCTTTTTGATTCGTGCTAAAGAACTTTTCACTTGGTCTCCTACTTTTTTATCTTACAAAGAAAGGGAGTTATCATCGGATGGTGACTCGGTTAGTACACCGATTAAGACTAATAGAGAGCATGTCGATGATGATATTCATGAAGGTTCTGTGTCATTAGATAATGAAGTGCCTGAAACTGAATTTGGGAATAGTCATGATATACCTAATCAGCCCGAGGTGCCCGAAGTGCAAATTAATGATTGTGTTTCGGAGGATCCATTTGGGCTTTATGATCTTTTGAGGAATAAACAGGTTGATTCGGCCGCTCAGGTGCCATCTCCGTCTTTGTCTCATCCCCCTGGATACACTCAAGAAGGCGCGGATATTAGGGTGGAAAATAATGATCAGGATTTCAATCCTGAGCAGAATGTTAAGGAGAATTTTGAGGACGAAAACAGTAATATAGAGGGGCAAATTCCGAAGAATAATGGAGGTTCAGTTATCAATTTAATGGAGGATCTTATCCGTGTCGGACAATCCATGGGCTATACCATGGAAGGCGTTGAGAAAGATTTAGATATGATCATTGGTTTACAAGGAGAGATTAATAGTTTTAGATGAATACGATGTCGATTAACGTTCAAGGGCTTGGTCATAAGTCCAAAAAGGAGTGGGTGAAAAATTTAGTTGTTAAACATAAGCTGAATTTTCTTGCTATTCAAGAGACAAAAATGCAATTTGTTTCGCACATGGAGGTGAAGTTCATTTGGAATAACTCTAATTACGATTTTGCTTGTGGCAGTTCTTTAGGTAGTTCGGGGGGCATTCTATGCATCTGGGAGGCTACGATCTTCAAGAAAGATAATGTTACGGTGTCCGACAACTTCTTGGCTATTTACGGTACTTGGTTGCCTACTAATACTAAGATTCTGTTTATTGTTGTTTATGCTCCTCAGCAAAGTTCACTTAAAGCTTTATTGTGGAATTATATTTCGGGTTTATTAAGACAGTGGAGTGGAGAGGCGATAGTTATGGGGGATTTTAATGAGGTGCGCTCTAGTTTCGAAAGGCGCGACACTTGTTTTAATCCTTATAGTGCTAAAAGATTCGACCAATTCATCTCTTCTTCGGGTCTGGTTGATGTTAATTTGGAAGGGTATACTTTTACTTGGTCGCATCCTTCGGCCTCTAAAATGAGTAAGCTTGATCGGTTCCTTGTTTCGGAAGGTATCTTTGTTTTTTTCCCTCATATTGCAGGAGTTTGTTTGGAACGGCACTTATCTGATCATCGTCCGATTCTCCTTAGAGATTCTATCACTGATTTTGGTCCTACTCCGTTCCGCTTTTATCATTCTTGGTTCGATTTAGATGGGTTTCACGACATGATCATAAATGCTTGGCAGTCTTTTTCTTATAAGGATAGTAATGCTATGATTCGCTTCAAGAAAAAACTTCAGCAGCTTAAGGTTATCATTCGAAAGTGGATCAATGATAAAAGAGATACTTTGTTTGCGTCCAAAAGGCAGATTATTAATGAGCTGGGACAGATTGATTTGGAGATCGATAAAGGGGAAGTTAATAGCGAGGTTTTGACTCGTCGTATGGAGTTAAACCGAAGCTTATCTAAATTGAACGATACTGTTTCCAAAGAAGCTATTCAAAAGTCTAGAATTACATGGGCTATCGAAGGTGATGAGAATTCAAAGTTTTTTCATGGAATCATTAATAAAAAACGTTCACAACTTGCTATTCGAGGGGTCTTTGAGGATGGCTTCTGGTGCACTGATCCTCTTAAGATCAAGACTGTATTTCGGGATCATTTTGAAACTCGTTTTAATCATCCTAATGTTAAAAGAATTCGGCTGAATTTTCAGTTTCCGAGAACTCTTGATTCTGATCAAGCTGTGGATTTGGAAAGGCAGGTCTCTCGTGTAGAAATTAAACAGGCAGTTTGGAATTGTGGCATTAATAAATCTCCAGGTCCGGACGGCTTCACCTTCGGTTTTTTTAAAAGGTATTGGGATCTTGTGGGTTCTGAGTTTTGTGAAGCGGTAGAATACTTCTTCTCACATGGCGTTTTTCCTAAGGGTTGCAATTCTTCGTTCATTGCTCTTATTCCTAAGGTTCCGGATGCTAAACTGGTGAGTGACTTTCGTCCTATCAGTTTAATTGGATGCATATATAAAGTGGTGACGAAAATTCTTAGTAATAGATTAAAGCTTGTTATCTCGAATCTTGTTTCGGATACTCAATCTGCTTTTATTGAGGGGAGACAAATCCTAGATGGCCCTTTTATTCTAGATGAGCTTCTTCAATGGTGTAAAAGGCGCAATCTGAAATCGTTGTTCTTTAAGGTTGATTTTGCCAAGGCTTATGATTCTATTCGTTGGGATTATCTTATTGATGTGCTTAAAGCATTCGGGTTTGGCGCTACCTGGTGTAAATGGATACATGGATCGCTTGTTTCGAGTAAAGCTTCCATTCTGGTTAATGGAAGTCCTTCTACTGAATTTTCCTTCCATCGGGGTCTCAAACAAGGTGATCCATTGGCGCCCTATCTTTTTATATTGATTATGGAATCTCTTCATATCTCTTTTCGGCGCGTGATAGATGACGGTCTATTTCAAGGTATTAAACTCTCTAATTCGGTTTCCATTTCACATTTGTTTTATGCTGATGATGCCATGTTCGTTGGGGAGTGGTCAGATCAAAACCTTAAGGTTCTTATTAGCATGCTTAAATGTTTTTTTCTTGCATCTGGTATGCAAATTAATCTCCACAAGAGCCAACTGTTAGGTATAGGTATGCCTTCTAGTAATGTTGCCCTGGCTGCTGCATCTCTTGGTTGCTCCGTCATGGATAGACATTTTCGTTACCTTGGTGTCATGGTGGGAGATAGTAAATTGCGTATTAATGCTTGGGACAAGGTTATTGATAAACTACGAGCCAGATTGTCTAAATGGAAAATTAAAACGCTTTCTATAGGTGGTAGGCTTACTCTTTTGAAATCTGTTCTTGGAGCTACTCCTATCTACTATATGTCGTTATTTAAAGTTCCACAGGGAGTCCTTAAAATTATGGAGGCTGCACGTAATCAATTTTTCATTGGAGCCAGTAAAGATGAGTCGAAAATTACTTGGATCTCCTGGTATAAGGTACTCGCATCTAAACAAAAGGGTGGTTTGGGGGTCTCTAGTTTTTATGCCCTTAATCGTGCTTTACTCTTCAAATGGGTGTGGAGATTTATACAGCGTGATAATTCTTTATGGAGTAATGTTGTTAGTGCTATTTATGGCTCGAATATTGAAGATCATTCCTTGCAATATACTTCCAACTGGTGTACCATCGTCAAGGAGTTGAAGTCCATTAAAGATAAAGGTTTTAATTTTTGGTCGCATTGCAAAAAACGTATTGGTAACGGAGAAGATACTAGATTTTGGCATGATTGTTGGAATGGAGGTTCTCCTTTAAAAGCACTCTTTCCTCGGATCTTTGCCCTCGAGCTCGAGAAAGACATTTCTGTAGCTAATAAATTAAGAGTTTCGGTGTATCATTCTTTGCGTAGAAACCCTCGAGGTGGATGTGAACAGCAGCAGATAGATGGCTTAAGCGCTATGATGAACTCGGTGATTCTTTCTAATTCGGCAGATCGTTGGCGATGTGATCTTTCAGGAGATGGTTCGTTTAGGGTTAAAGACATTCGTAAATGCATTGATGATATCGTGTTGCCTTCACACACTGTTCCTACAAAGGTGATTAGGTATGTGCCTATTAAGGTGAATGTCTTTGTTTGGCGTGCTCGTCGTAATTGTTTACCGACCAAGGATAATCTTATCATACGAGGAGTGCAGCTAGATTCAACCGCATGTCATATATGTCACTTTTCTGTCGAAGACACTAACCATATTCTGTTCACATGCGCGCTTGCTCGGTTAGTTTTGAAACGTATTTGTCAATGGTGGGATTTAAATTTTCAGCCTTGGAATTCTTTTGAGGAGTGGCAATCTTGGTTTGAGGGTATTCGCATGTCCTGTAGGATCAAAGATATTTTGGAGGGTGTTTTTATGGTGACTTGGTGGTCCATTTGGAAATTCAGAAATCAAAGCTTGTTCGATGATAAACCTCCAAGGCGTTCGACTATCTATGATGATATTGTTCTTCGAGCTTATTTATGGTGTAATAGTCGATGTAGTAGGAATTTACCGTGGCTAGATTGGCTTAAAAACCCTCATTTAATTTCCTTGTAATTGTTATTTTTCTAGCACCTTGCTAGCTTAATAAAGTCGCCGTTCAAAAAAAAAGAGTGGTCCTTTTATAGATGACTAGGAACATTCTAGGCTAGTGATTACATATGCAAAACCCTAGCTACGAAATTTCACAACTACCCTTGATTTTGAATTTTGAAAGTGGTCAAATGCCTTCATGTGACTGATCTTGATGTGCAAGCAGTTGGAGTTGATCTTGAATCGTTCGTTTGAAGCTTTGGGAACAAGTCTTGTCTTGTGGGTCGTAGATTGGTATGCAGATTCGAATTTTGCCATAAGAGGTAAGGTAGGGGACCAACGTGGGGCCCTTTTGGGTCACGGGATAGAGGGTTTTATGAGTAGGATTGGTTTAGCTTAGCATTAATCAAGGATCTGAAGACTTTTATTAGTTTCCCCTTTGGTTTGATGGTGATTTGAGTTTAGGGTTTATAGGTGGGAGGGAAGGGTAAATAGTTGTTTTAATCTGGTTTAGCAGTTAAGGGGGTGTTTCCCATGATTTTTTGGTATTAAAAAGAGTTTTAAAAAAGTTTGTTTAATAATAAAAGGGTTAGTGGAGTGGTTTGACTGGGAGATTGACTGGGTGATGTGGCGTGAGTGAGGTGGAAGGGTTGGTGGGGTGGAGGGCTGCTATTGGAGGGATAAGGTTGGTTGTTTGGGCAGTTTTGGCCCTTGGACTTGCAAAATATGTGCATACAAAATCTCAACAGCTTTTCTCCCATTTCCTTTAATAACAACTATGACCAAGTTGTCATATTTGGCACATGATATTTCTTAACTTTAAACAAGGAACTTTCTTGTAAATTTGGCATTTTCAAAGGACTCATAATGTAATTTCTTGACATTTAAGGGACCACGATGCAATTTATGAGTTTTGAAAGGGTATAAAATGCCAAGTCTTCAAACTTGAGGGACCAATCTTGACAATCTTCAAAACTTCAAGGGTTTCTTTTGAAATTCATTGTTCGGGTCCGGTTCTTTGTGCGGCTTCGTTTCCCATGTTCATTTTTTCTTGATTCCTTTGATCTTTTGTTGATTTCATGATTCTGTACCTAAAATACACAATGAACAAACACAAGCATATTTTGGGGTATTTTATGACATTTTTAAGCGTTTTAAGCCCGGTTTGAACGACGAGACTATGTATAAATGTAGTCTCATCACTCCCCCATACAAAACCATTGCCGTGTCCTCACGCAATGCTAGAATTAAGTATCGTAGCACTTCCAAAATTCATTTTTAGGTGACATTTGTTGAAAACGTTAATAACTGGGATTTTGCTAGGTTAAAAAGTTCGTTTTCTCAGTGTCTTTTCGAATTGATTTCCGGTTCAACGTGCGACTCAATTGTTCTTGGTAACGAAAGGTGAAGATGGGTTATCTATTCTACTAGAAAAGGTAAATGCGAAGCGAAATAAAAATAAACTAAAGACAATTAATAAAAGAGCAATGCATATATTTAAATGAAAATTAAAGTGAAAAAATCAATAAAAATAAAATTAAAAGATAAAATTAATTAAAGACTGAAAAATAAAATGCGCGAAGTAATAAAGATAAGCTAAAAACAAATACCAAAAAACTGTCACTTTTCTGAATAAAATAGAAAATATAAAAATTACAAATCCAAGAAAAACTACTCATCCGGAATAAACCTTCATCCGGAATAAATTGCTCATCCGGAATAACTCGTTCATCCGGAATAAATCTTCATTCGGAATAAAACTTCATCTGGAATAAAAGCTTCATCCGGAATAATGGGTTCGTCCGGAATAACTCTTGATTCGGAAAAAGATGTTCATGCGGAAAAACAACTTGATCCGGAATAACTCTTGATTCGGAAAAATAGCATGCTCATTCGGAATGTTTTGAAAAAACCTTGATTCGGAATAAAAGTTGCTCATCCAGAAAAAGCTTTGATCCGGAATAAACTGCTCATTCGAATAATTAACTGGTTCGGAATAAAACAGTTCGTTCGGAATAATTACTGATGCGGAATAATAGCTTCATTCGGAATATCTAGTTGATGCGGAATAATTAAGAGGAAAGCACTAGTTCAGAATAAAAGGAAGAAATTGCAGGTTCGGAATAAATAAGAAAAACGTTCATCCGGAATATTTTGATGTTGGTTCGGAATCTGGAAAACAGGTATAATACGAAGAACAGGGGAAGAAGAAAAGTGCACGAATCTAATCAAATCTAACCAAACTAAATCAAAAGATTAAACCAAAATAACCACTAATGATCAACTAACAATAATCAATCAATCCAAATCAATAAAACTAACAACAATAACCAAAATAATCAAAACCCACTTGATTAAAACTATGAAAACTCAAGAACACAACCATGAACAAAAGGAAAGATTAAACAAGAAAGGAAGAAGGAGATGAATTAAAAGCTTGATTAAAAAGTAAAGATTCAACAATAAAATGTAAAGATTAAAGAACTTACAAATTTAAGGTGCAAGACATGAAAGTAAATTGACAAGAAATTAAAGTGCAAAGAATAAAATGGAAGAGCTAGTTTGTCAATCTAGCCAACAACTATGAAAAATAAACATAAGTGACTATATATAGAGGATGAGGAGAGGTTGGAAGCTTCCTCCTCTCTTTCTTCTTTCTTTCTTTCTTGTTTAGTCCTTTGTCTTCTAAATTCTTCGACTTTTTAGCCTTTGTCTCGGGATTACTTTAAACTCGTCTTGTAATTTCTTCATAAATAAGACTTGAGTTCTTCGGCTTTATCAAACTTCCGTCTTTGGACTTTTTCTTCGATAAATCTTCAGAATAGGCCTTTGACTTCCGTTCTTTTTGCATCCTTGATCTTATGACTTCGTCTTTTGTCTTTTTCTTTGATAAAAGCCCGTGCAATCCCGTGTTTTCTTCCTTTTTCATCTTTTTGTCCTAAAACACAACAAAAACACAAACCACGCATAATTCCGATATTTACGACATAAAATACACGTTATGGTCTCGTTTTCATTGTAATTAAGTGGTAAAAGGATGGGTGTTTTCACACCTATCAAATCCCCTACACTTGACCATTGCAATGACCTCATGCAATGCTTAGTGACAAAGCAAGATTTTACAATTTCCATCATAATCAACCTATCTTGGCCTTTATTAAACAATAGAAACTAAGGAACATTAAAAAGATAGAAAATTACAAAATGCAAGAAGGAAGAAACTTGTAAAGAAATCAAAGACTTACATTAGGGCTTTGGTGTCATGAACATTAATCGTCCTCAAGTTTCACGTTCCCCATGCCAAGCTTAAAAACGAGATCATTGCAATTACAAGTTAGCACAACTAACATTTACTCATGCGGTTCAATTAATCACTTAGACTCCCTTATTCCTAGGTGTATCTCTTATATTTTATTGATGTCTTGAATGATCACGAGGACGCATTGTTGACTTATTTCGATAGTTTATTAGGGCTGAAAATAAAGTAGGACGATCTAATCCATAGTTAGCTAAAGGACAAAATCTTTTAAAATTGCTTCTCGAGACCTCATAAAGTTCATATCTTGGCATAACTCGCTTCACGATTTGAGACCTTTCTCGGACCGATATTTGGCATTTACTTCATACTTCAAATCTTGAGAAGACGTTCTTGAAATTATGGTCTTCTCTTCATATATATAGTATATCTTCACTTGGAGTAGTTGAGATATTTTCTTCAAATGTTGACCACGACTTCTTCATTATTTCTTCAATCCTTATTTGGGACTTTGATATACAACGATCCGCCTCCTTTTCAGACTTGGATCTATTTATCCTCATACCTTGTTAGGGTCTTTTCGAATAGATTTCTCCATGATCTTTATGGGAGTAATTGCTTTTCGTCGTGTGTCTTGATCCTTCATATTGATTTTGGAATAATGATACTTCACATCATCTTGGATCTTTAGCAACAAAATGGAATCCTCATGCCTTGTTAGGGCCTTTTCGGACTCGACAATCTTCGCGTCCCGTTTCAATAGTTATGCCTTGGCTATGAACTCTAATTAATACCGAGCAACTTTTAAACTATCTTGGGCTAGAAGCTAAGTAATTTTTCAGACCGTACGACCTTACTTATTGCAATTATTTATTTACAAGTGATGGGAGAGAAAGATCATAATTAACTCACATAAGTTAATGAAAGAATACCAAACTTATAACTAACTCTATCATTTCTCGTTCTCCACGATTTAAAATCTCAAGGAATGAGACTCGTGGATGCTTAGCCTAATAAACCAATTAAGGTATACATGGTTAAGGATACTAGCTAGAGTAAACTTGGATAAGTAAACTCGGGTCGAGTCAAAATATTTATGACGGGCCTAATATATCTAAGACATATAAACTCGCTAAAACCATTTTATTGAAATAAGAGAAAATAACAAAAATAAAGGAAACTACAACTAGGCCAAATTAGATTAAAAATTTTGAAAAATGTCGAAAAATCGAATTTCCTGTTAAAATGAGGTCAAATTCACGGAAAAGCCCACTTAACTTCGATAGAAGTCCCCCTACACTTGATATAAACATTGTCCTCAATATTTAAGCATGTGGGAGTAAACTCCCCTACACTTAGGACATTGTGCACGTTGGTTAAATCTCGCTAAGGAAGAGACAACTAACGAGATTCCTATTTTAATATTGGAAAATATAAAATAGGGAATCGAAAAGAGTTTAGGATAGAACCGGGAAGACGGGAACACGGAATCACGGGTCGTCAAAAGTTGTTAAGAATGTGTCTTTGAAGCTCTAATCCCTACACATGATAAGAAAGAAAACAATAAACACCAACGGGGCTCCTCCTACAGTTATGATGAAAACAGATAAAGATAGATAATCAGGTTGCCTCCCGAAGAGCGCTTGTTTATGTTAACCGAGTCACGAGCCTGACTCGTCCCCGAATTAAATGGTCCATGGGGAAGCCTCAAATGTAATACCGGGATCAAAGACCTTGTCCTCGTTCCCGGAGGACATCAATGAAGGAGAGGCGGGAGGATAAGTCTTAAATGGGAGAAAAGTCCTTTCAACTTACGAAAAGTATGTGAAGTCGTGAGCCACGGGAGGTGGGGTGGGTAAAGGAATCAAATTGTCATCCCCCAAAGACAATTGATGCTCAGACAGCGGCAAAGCCGTAAGGTTATCAATCATAAAATAGTCAATGTCACCTCCCGGGTCAAAGCACTCATCCTCCGAAATGGTCTCTAAAGGAGTGGATGAAAGGTGCTCGGCAAAGGGACTTGGGACAATGTCATCAAGTAGCGAATTATCAAAAAGGATATCCCCCTCCGTGTCATCATCATCAATACCCATAGGTATTGAGTGAATGTCGATTTCTTCTAGTAATGGGTCATTATCTTCAACGGGAGGAATAGATAGAGGTAAAGACTCGGAAAGAGGAAGAGAAGTCAATGCTTCAATTTGAGCAATAAGAAGATGTACTTTCTGTAATCTATTGAGAAGAATCACGTCTTCCACCTCATCTACAAGAGCAAGTTCATCGGTGAACTTCTCGTAAGTCGGAGAGAATAAATCGTCAACGCCCGCATCTCCCGGTGGAGATTGAGAAATTTCAAAAGTGAAATTCTCATAGCGTGGAGAAAAATCATTATCAGTAGGATCGACCTCTTCCGTAAGAGAAATGTCGTCCTCAAACTCCATAGTAGTCGGTATGTCACAAACCTCATTATCAAAGAATTTGTCGAGACCAAAATCACTAATCTCACTCAAGGAATCACTATCCTTAGACGCATTAGGAATATCGAGAGTAGGAGTGGCAACGTTAGAAGATGGGTTGAGAGCGTAGACATCATCGTCGTCATCATCGTCATAATAGACTGGACCATTCCAATTAGGAGTGACATAGTCGGCTAACTCTTCCTTGATAACCTCCACATCTTTAAGAAGTTCATGAAGCAACTTTTGTTGTTCATCTCCCCGAGTATGTTAAATTAAACCAATTCTATCCCACGTTGTAATTAAACATTTTGGTGTAGAAAAGAAGGGAAAACGACCAAATTGGCTCAAAAAGGTGTTGGTAGATTTCAAGATTTCGTCACCATCAAGCAAAGGTTGCCTTTACTGATGTAAGTCAGCTCGGAGTTGAGCTAGAGTTTCTAGAACGCCATTCAAAGTAGTGAGTTGTTGGTCAAGACTAAGTTGCTGAGAGGATTGATGATTGAGGGTGTGATGTGGGGGCTCAAAGTTATATACACTGGGATGATAGCACGGATTTGGCTCAAAAATATTCAACGGTTCACAAGAAGAAGCATCGTTAGGCCCCCCCCCCCACAAATATAGCACCACGGGTATGGATAAAAACCCGGTGCTTGTTGAGGATAAGGATTATCATAGACGGGAGGGGGTGACAAAGTATTGTAAGAGGCGAAGTACGAATTTCTTGAATTGCAAAATGGACAAAATCTAAATTGTGTATTGTCGATATCAGAACCACACCTCACACTAGTACACCATGGACATATTTGAAAACCAAGCCATGGTCTCCCACACCGTACGCAAGACGAATCCATGAAGAAAAATAGATAAGCAAGAAGAATATTTTTGGTGCAAAACTTTGAAAAAGAGATGCTTTTTATGATTTATAAATGTTTTTAGATTTTTGAAAATTTTTGACACGAAAAATAACGTTCACGAGTGAACGGATCCCAAAAGCCAACGCGTCTCTCACAAAAAACTGTTAATCTTCACGAAAAGAGCCGGCAGCGGCGCCATTTAATAACTGGGATTTTGCTAGGTTAAAAATTCGTTTTCTCGGTGTCTTTTTTGAATTGATTTCCGGTTCAACGTGCGACTCAATTGTTCTTGGTAACGAAAGGTGAAGATGGGTTATCTATTCTACTAGAAAAGGTAAATGCGAAGCAGAATAAAAATAAACTAAAGACAATTAATAAAAGAGCAATGCATATATTTAAATGAAAATTAAAGTGAAACAATTAATAAAAATAAAATTAAAAGATAAAATTAATTAAAGACTGAAAAATAAAATGCGCGAAGTAATAAAAATAAGCTAAAAACAAATACCAGAAAACTGTCACTTTTCTGAATAAAATAGAAAATATAAAAATTACAAATCCAAGAAAAACTACTCATCCGGAATAAACCTTCATCCGGAATAAATTGCTCATCCGGAATAACTCGTTCATCCGGAATAAATCTTCATTCGGAATAAAACTTCATCCGGAATAAAAGCTTCATCCGGAATAATGGGTTCGTCCGGAATAACTCTTGATTTGGAAAAAGAAGTTCATGCGGAAAAACAACTTGATCCGGAATAACTCTTGATTCGGAAAAATAGCATGCTCATTCGGAATGTTTTGAAAAAACCTTGATTCGGAATGAAAGTTACTCATCCGGAAAAAGCTTTGATCCGGAATAAACTGCTCATTCGGCATAATTAACTGGTTCGGAATAAAACAGTTCGTTCGGAATAATTACTGATGCGGAATAATAGCTTCATTTGGAATATCTAGTTGATGCGGAATAATTAAGAGGAAAGCACTGGTTCGGAATAAAAGGAAGAAATTGTTGGTTCGGAATAAATAAGAAAAACGTTCATCCGGAATATTTTGATGTTGGTTCGGAATCTGGAAAACAGGTATAATACGAAGAACAGGGGAAGAAGAAAAGTGCACGAATCTAATCAAATCTAACCAAACTAAATCACAAAATTAAACCAAAATAACCACTAATGATCAACTAACAATAATCAATCAATCCAAATTAATAAAACTAACAACAATAACCAAAACAATCAAAACCCACTTGATTAAAACTATGAAAACTCAAGAACACAACCATGAACAAAAGGAAAGATTAAACAAGAAAGGAAGTAGGAGATGAATTAAAAGCTTGATTAAAAAGTAAAGATTCAACAATAAAATGTAAAGATTAAAGAACTTACAAATTTAAGGTGCAAGACATGAAAGTAAATTGACAAGAAATTAAAGTGCAAAGAATAAAAATGGAAGAGCTAGTTTGTCAATCTAGCTAACAACTATGAAAAAAAAAACATAAGTGACTATATATAGGGGAGGAGGAGAGGTTGGAAGCTTCCTCCTCTCTTTCTTCTTTCTTTCTTTCTTGTTTAGTCCTTCGTCTTCTAAATTCTTCGAATTTTTAGCCTTTGTCTCGGGATTACTTTAAACTCGTCTTGTAATTTCTTCATAAATAAGATTTGAGTTCTTCGGCTTTATCAAACTTCCTTCTTTGGACTTTTTCTTCGATAAATCTTCAGAATAGTCCTTGGACTTCCGTTCTTTTTGCATCCTTGATCTTAAGACTTCGTCTTTTGTCTTTTTCTTTGATAAAAGCCCGTGCAATCCCGTGTTTTCTTCCTTTTTCATCTTTTTGTCCTAAAACACAACAAAAACAGAAACCACGCATAATTCCGACATTTACGACATAAAATACACGTTATGGTCTCGTTTTCATTGTAATTAAGTGGTAAAAGGATGGGTGTTTTCACACCTATCAAACGTAAATTTACATAAACTACTACATGTGTTTTAGACATAATGTATTTTTTTCATCGCAAAATAGGACGTTTAGGATCATAGAATACGAACACGTGAACGCTTCGTTAGAAATAATTTTGTCGTCCTCGATTTTCACCAAATTCCATGCTAAGCATGAAACAAGATCATTGTCATTATAAGTTAGTAGTGCTAACACTACTCATATGCTCTAATCACGTACTTAGATTCCCTTATTCCTAAGGTGTATCTCTTATATTTTATTTTTGTCTTAATGATCACGAGGATACATCATTGACTTATGCGTGAATAGAGATTAGGTCCAAAAATAGAGCCTTAACGGTGTAACCAAAATCATCGAATTAATAATTCATCCTAATAGACAACGATGTCAAAAAATCAAGTCATCAAGAAGGATCGATAAACATGGTTTTATAACGGTCTTGAACATGAGACTTATTACCATGAATTTTATGACCCACCTCATCATCGGTGGCTTTGATTATCATGGTTTACCTCCATCTTTTATTCTACTCTGCCATGGAGCTTTTATTATGACTTCGGTCTTGCCCTTGTCTTTTATTTAACCTCGCCATGAGGTGTTTATCATGACTTGACGTATATCCTCACGCTAAAGCGAATTTTGGATCTTTAAGGCTTCAAGATTTAAGACATTCACTTTCAATTTTCACATAGATTTTTTGGCCTTGTGAGCTTCGAATTTTTGCTTGATTTAGGTGAAGAGGAACTTAAATTAATATTGGGGGAAGCCTTTGATTATTCGGGTTGCCAATACTTCAAAACCGTGATGCTAGCGATACCTTAATGTTTTCCCAATTTAACATGGAAGCTAATAAAATAAATTAGAAACCAACAATACAGACTAAACCACTAAATCAATATTTATTAACAATTATTTATAAAAGCATAGACAGAAAAAGCAAATAATTAAAACACATGAGTTTTTGAAAGAATACGAGTACTCTACGTTTAACATAGTAACTTATAATTAACTCTATCATTTCTCGTCCTCAATTTAATGAGACTTAGCCTAATATAGTTAAGGAATCGAAGCTAAGTGCTCAACACGCACGATCGAGTCAAAAATTACTCTTATTCTCACCATCCGAAAACCTACATTTGTGTCTTAAACACTTATGAAAAACTAGAAAAAATTTAAAATTTGGCCATTTTTAGCCTTATTTGCATAAAACGATAACAAAAAGATGAATATTGGATTGCGTGATGACGTAAGCAAGGTGAAGTATCTACTCACCCCCATACTAAAACTAAATATTGTGCTCAATGTTTCGAGTCTAAGGGTGAAATACTCCCATACTAGGGACGAAAGTCGAATGCTTAATCTCGAGCTTGGAAAGGGTAAAACGAATAACCTAAAAGCCGTTTATGAATTATGCTAATAAGATAATCGTTAGAACAAAAAAGGATATCATCGAATATCGGAATCTTCAAAGGCAATGATCGAAGCTCGAGTGATACGTAAAACGAACACGAGAGGCTTCAATGATGACGATGAACCTAATAAATCACAATCACAAATAACGGAACAAAGGTTGAAAGAACACAAGTCCCCGCATTAACTAATTAGAAAGCAATAATATGTACAAGGATAAGCATGAGAATATCCTACGAGGCACCTTGTTTTTGATAACCGAGTCAAAAGCTCGAATCGAATCCCCATAAATGTGATCATTTTAGGATTATCATGGTATGGTCATTTTTGGTGGGGCTTACATGATAAACAATGCCCAAAAACAAATGCTACTAAGGACTAAGTCCTTTGATGATGTAAAATACCGGGATCGAAGATAGCGTCCTCGTTTTCATGGGATAAACGAACCAACGCCACTTCAACACGTGCCAAAAACCCAAAGGGGTAGAAGAAAATAGATGAGAAGAAATAGAAGGGTGGGACAATGGGTGGGGCAATACAATGAGCTACTCGAGGTAGACTCACACCAAGCAAATAGAAAGATTTTCCATTTATTGGATCGATAGAAGACCGAGATTTCCCTTTATAAGCAATTCCAGGATCTAATATCTCGTCCTCGGTGGAGAAATCTGAGGGAACATAAGGGGCTCCCCCACACTAAATCCACAGAAAGCATCGTCAAAAGGAGTAAACGAGCTTGTAGCACTCAAATAACGATGTGATGACGGAGTTAAAATTGTAGAAAATTCATTTAAATCAATTCCAAATCAATCCTAATCTACCAGAACATGTTTGACATCCTAAACAAACTTAAATCAAGCAAAAAAATTGCATTAAACACACATAAATCACAAAACACTTAGCACAAAAATGAAAAAAAAAAGATAGAAAAGAGGGAGTTCAACGCTTGTTACCTGATGCCACCAGCTCATTAGCTATCAATCCCCACCTTTGGTCTGAATGTAGTGTGTAGAGGCCTTCTACAACAGAACCAAGGGTTTAACTATGCCTTCAACAAAAACAGGAAAGGAAAAAAATGATGATGCTTTTACTCTTAAACCTGCACAAGATCAACATCAAGCAACAAGTAGCCAACAGCTTCAAAGCTCAATCAAAAGCTTTGTCAAGAGCTTTTGATTGAAGCTTATAAAACAGTGGAATGAGTGCAAGAGAAGAAAACATAAAGATTTTGCAAAAACCTTTAAAACTCCATACTAGAACCTTTTCTCAAAACCTTTTGAAAAGAACCTTGGGACAGACATGAAAAGTAACAGCTTATAGCAGCCAAGTGAGGTTGTTGGGTGTCAATCAAACAAGTCCACAAGTCCCATAAACTAGATCTCAAAGTCAAACCTTCGCCAAAAAGATCTTTTGAACAAAACTTTGTTTGATAAAAACCAAAATTAATTGCATAAAATAAATTAAGATGAATTTAAAAATAAATGGAACACAAATATCTTGCAAGATTTTAAGAGATACTTTAAATATTCATAACCAAATTTTTTACAAGAAATCTAGAACAAGGCCATCTCACATCTTGAGTGGTCCTTTTATAGATGACTAGGAACATTCTAGGCTAGTGATTACATATGCAAAACCCTAGCTTGGAAATTTCACAACTACCCTTGATTTTGAATTTTGAAAGTGGTCAAATGCCTTCACGTGGCTGATCTTTCTGTGCCAGCTGTTGGAGTTGATCTTGAATCGTTTATTTGAAGCTTTGGGAACAAGTCTTGTCTTTTGGGTCGTAGATTAGTATACCGATTCGAATTTTTCCATAAGAGGTGAGGCAGGGGACCAACGTGGGGCCCTTTTGGGTCATGGGATAGAGGGTTTTATGAGTGGGATTGGTTTAGCTTAGGATTAATCAAGGATCTGGGAACTTTAATTAGTTTCCCCTTTCGTTTGATGGTGATTTTAGTTTAGGGTTTATAGGTGGGAGGGAAGGGTAAATAGTTGTTTTAATCTGGTTTAGGGGTTAAGTGGGTGTTTCCCACGTTTTTTTGGTATTAAACAGAGTTTTAAAAAGTTTGTTTAATAATAAAATGGTTAGTGGAGTGGTTTGACTGGGAGGTTGACTGGGTGATGTGGCTGAGTGAGGTGGAAGGGTTGGTGAGGTAAAGGGCTGCTATTGGAGGGATAAGGTTGGTTGTCTGGGCAGTTTTGGCCCTTGGACTTGCAAAATATGCGCATACACAATCTCAACAGCTTCTCTCCCATTTCCTTTAATAACAACTATGACCAAGTTGTCATATTTGGCACATGATATTTCTTATCTTTAAACAAGGACCTTTCTTGTAAATTTGGAATTTTCAAAGGACTCATAATGTAATTTCTTGAAATTTAAGGAACCACAATTCAATTTATGAGTTTTGAAAGGGTATAAAATGCCAAGTCTTCAAACTTGAGGGACCAATATTGACAATCTTCAAAACTTCAAGGGTTTATTTGGAAATTCATCGTTCGGGTCTGGTTCTTTGTGCGGCTTTGTTTCCCATGTTCGTTTTTGCTTGATTCCTTTGATCTTTTGTTGATTTCACGATATCCGTACCTAAAATACACAATGAACAAACACAAGCATAATTTGGGGGTATTTTATGACATTTTTAAGCGTTTTAAGCCCGATTTGGACGATGAGAATATGTATAAATGCAGTCTCATCACTCCCCCATACTAAACCATTGCCGTGTCCACACGCAATGCTAGAATTAAGTATCATAGCACTTCCAAAATTCATTTTTAGGTGACATTTATTGAAAACATAAATTTAAATAAACTACTACATGTGTTTTAGACATAATGTATTGTTTTCATCGCAAAATGGGACGTTTAGGATCATAAAATAAGAATACGTGAATGCTTCGTTAGAAATAATATTGTCGTCCTCGATTTTCACCCAATTCCATGCTAAGCGTGAAACAATATCATTGTCATTATAAGTTAGTAGTGCTAACACTACTCATATGCTCTAATCACGTACTTAGATTACCTTATTCCTAAGGTGTATCTCTTATATTTTATTTTTGTCTTAATGATCACGAGGAGACATCATTTACTTATGCGTGAATAGAGATAGGTCCAAAAATAGAGCCTTAACGGTGTAACCAAAATCATCGAATTAATAATTCATCCTAATAGACAATGATGTCAAAAATTTAAGTCAACAAGAAGGATCGATAAACACGGTGTTATAACGGTTTTGAACATGAGACTTATTACCATGAATTTTATAACCCACCTCATCATCGGTGGCTTTGATTATCGTGGTTTACCTCCATCTTTTATTCAACTCCGCCATAGAGCTTTTATAATGACTTCGGTCTTGCCCTTGTCTTTTATATAACCTCGCCATGAGGTGTTTATTATGAATTGACGTATATCCTCACGCTAAAGCGAATTTTGGATCTTTAAGGCTTCAAACATTCACTTTTAGTTTTCGCATAGATTTTTTGGCCTTGTGAGCTTCAAATTTTTGCTTGATTTAGGTGAAGAGGAACTTAAATTATTGTTGGGGGAAGCCTTTGATTATTCGGGTTGCCAATACTTCAAAACCGTGACGCTGCGATACCTTAATGTTTTCCCAATTTAATTATATGGAAGCTACTAAAATAAATTAGAAACCAACAATAGAGATTAAACCGCTAAATCAATATTTATTAACAATTATTTATAAAAGCATAGGGAGAAAAAGCAAATAATTAAAACACATGAGTTTTTGAAAGAATACGAGTACTCTACGTTTAAAATAGTAACTTATAATTAACTCTATCATTTCTCGTCCTCAATTTAATGAGACTTAGCCTAATATAGTTAAGGAATCGAAGCTAAGTGCTCCACACACACGGTCAAGTCAAAAATTACTCTTATTCTCACCATCCAAAAACCTACATTTGTGTCTTAAACACTTATGAAAAACTAGAAAAAATTTAAGATTTGGCCATTTTTAGCCTTATTTTGCATAAAACGATAACAAAAAGATGAATATTGGATTGCGTGATGACGTAAGCAAGGTGAAGTATCTACTTACCCCCCCATACTAAAACTAAACGTTGTCCTCAATGTTTCGAGTCTAAGGGTGAAACACCCCCATACTACAGACGAAAGTCGAATGCTTAATCTCGAGCATGGAAAGGGTAAAACGAATAACCTAAAAGCCGTTTACGAATTATGCTAATAAGATAATCGTTAGAACAAAAAAGGATATCATCGGATATCAGAATCTTCAAAGGAAACGATCGAAGCTCGAGTGATACGTAAAACGAACACGAGAGGCTTCAATGATGACGATGAACCTACTAAATCACAATCACAAACAACCACAGAACAAAGGTTGGAAGAACACAAGTCCCCCCATTAACTAATTAGAAAGCAATAATATGTACAAGGATAAGCATGGGAATCCCCCACGAGGCACCTTGTTTTTGATAACCGAGTCAAAAGCTCGACTCGAATCCCCATAAATGTGACCATTTTGGGATTATCATGGTATGGTCATTTTTGGTGGGGCTTACATGATAAACAATGCCCAAAAGAAACCGGTACTAAGAACTAAGTCCTTTGATGATGCAAAATACCGGGATCGAAGATAGCGTCCTTGTTTTCATGAGATAAATGAACCAATGCCACTTTAACACGTGCCAAAACCCCAATAGGGTAGAAGAAAATAGATGAGAAGAAATAGAAAGGTGGGAAAATGGGTGGGGCAATACAATGAGCTACTCGAGGTAGACTCACACCAAGAAAATAGAAAGATTTTCCATTTATTGCATCGGTGGAAGACCGAGATTTCCCTTTATAAGCAATTCCAGGATCGAATATCTCGTCGTCGATGGAGAAATGTGAGGGAACATAAGGGGCTTCCCCCACACTAAATCCACACAAAGCATCATCAATAGGTGTAGACGAGCTTGTAGCACTCAAATAACGATTTGATGACGGAGTTAGACTTGTAGAAAATTCATTTAATTCAATTTTAAAATCTTTTCCTTTTTCATCATTTAAAAACTCTTTATGAAAACCCGATTGAATTATGTCAAAAATATTTGGCGTTTCTAAGACGATGTTAGGCACACTAAAAATTCTCACATTTAAGTCGCGGTTAGGGGTTGGTGGATTGTATAAATACTCAAAATGTTAATCAACAAGGAACACCGCCCCCTCGGGGTCAAAATATTTGTCATCCTCATGAACGTTAATCTCTTTGATTTCTTCATCATAGATAGCCCATGGTTTAACTAATAGCCCATGTCACCACAGTCAATAACAACCTAAGCCAAACACCAATTTCAAATCTGATAACAAAATTTTCAAAAGAGATTCTAACTAAATCAATTCCAAATCTATCCTAATCTATCGGAACATGTTTAACATCCTAAACAAACTTAAATCAAGAAACAAAATTGGATTAAACATAGATAAATCACAAAACACTTAGCATAAAAATGAAAAAATAGATAGAAAAGAGGGAGTTAAAGGCTTGTTACCTGATGCTACCAGCTCCTTAGCTATCAACCCCCACCTTTGGTTTGAATGTAGTGTGTAGAGGCACTTGTTGTGATTCTACAACAGAACCAAGGGTTTAACTACACCTTCAATAAAAACAGGAAAGGAAAAAAATGATGATGCTTTTACTCTTAAACCTGCACAAGATCAACAACAAACAACAAGCAGCCAACAGCTTCAAAGCTCAATCAAAAGCTTTTTCAAGAGCTTTTGATTGAAGCTTATAAAACAATGGAATGAGTGCAAGAGAAGAAAACACAAAGATTTTGCAAAAACCTAACCTTTTCTCAAAATCTTTTGAAAAGAACCTTGGACAAACATGAAAAAGTAACAGCTTATAGCAGCCAAGTGAGGTTGTTTGGTGTCAATCAAACAAGTCCACAAGTCTCATAAACTGGATCTCAAAGTTAAACCTTTTCCAAAAAGATCCTTTAAACAAAACTTTGTTTGATAAAAACCAAAATTAATTACATAAAATAAATTAAGACGAATTTAAAAATAAATGGAACACATATATTTTGCAAGATTTCAAGAGATACTTTAAATATTCGTAACCAATTTTTTTACAAGAAATCTGGAACAAGGCCATCTCACATCTTGAGTGGTCCTTTTATAGATGACTAGGAACATTCTAGGCTAGTGATTACATATGCAAAACCCTAGCTATGAAATTTCACAACTACCCTTGATTTTGAATTTTGAAAGTGGTCAAATGCCTTCATGTGACTGATCTTGATGTGCCAGCTGTTGGAGTTGATCTTGAATCGTTCATTTGAAGCTTTGGGAACAAGTCTTGTCTTGTGGGTCGTAGATTGGTATGCAGATTCAAATTTTGCCATAAGAGGTAAGGCAGGGGACCAACATGGGGCCCTTTTGGGTCACAAGATAGAGGGTTTTATGAGTAGGATTGGTTTAGCTTAGCATTAATTAAGGATCTAGAAACTTTTGGTTAGTTTCCCCTTTGGTTTGATGGTGGTTTGAGTTTAGGGTTTATAGGTGCGAGGGAAGAGTAAATAGTTGTTTTAATCTGGTTTAGGGGTTAAGTGGGTGTTTCCCACGATTTTTTGGTATTAAAAAGAGTTTTAAAAAAGTTTATTTAATAATAAAAGGGTTAGTGGAGTGGTTTGACTGGGAGGTTGACTGGGTGATGTGGCGTAAGTGAGGTGGAAGTGTTGGTGGGGTGGAGGGCTGCTATTGGAGGGATAAGGTTGGTTGTTTGGGCAGTTTTGGCCCTTGGACTTGCAAAATATGTGCATACAAAATCTCAACAGCTTTTCTCCCATTTCCTTTAATAACAACTATGACCAAGTTGACATATTTGGCACATGATATTTCTTAACTTTAAACAAGGACCTTTCTTGTAAATTTGGCATTTTCTAAGGACTTATAATGTAATTTCTTGACATTTAAGGGACCACAATGCAATTTATGAGTTTTGAAAGGGTATAAAATGCCAAGTCTTCAAACTTGAGGGACCAATCTTGACAATCTTCAAAACTTCAAGGGCTTCTTTGGAAATTCATTGTTCGGGTCCGGTTCTTTGTGCGGCTTCGTTTCCCATGTTCGTTTTTGCTTGATTCCGTTGATCTTTTGTTGATTTCACGATATCTGTACCTAAAATACACAATGAATAAACACAAACATATTTTGGGGTATTTTATAACATTTTTAAGCATTTTAAGCCCGGTTTGGACCATGAGACTATGTATAAATGTAGTCTCATCACTCCCCCATACTAAACCATTTCCGTGTCCTCACGCAATGCTAGAATTAAGTATCGTAGCACTTCCAAAATTCATTTTTAGGTGACATTTGTTGAAAACGTAAATTTACATAAACTACTACATGTGTTTTAGACATCATGTATTGTTTTCATCGCAAAATGGGACGTTTAAGATCATAGAATACGAACACGTGAACGCTTCGTTAGAAATAATTTTGCCGTCCTCGATTTTCACCAAATTCCATGCTAAGCATGAAACAAGATCATTGTCATTATAAGTTAGTAATGCTAACACTACTCATATGCTCTAATCACGTACTTAGATTCCCTTATTCCTAAGGTGTATCTCATATATTTTATTTTTGTCTTAATGATCACGAGGATACATCATTGACCTATGCGTGAATAGAGATTAGGTCCAAAAATAGAGCCTTAACGGTGTAACCAAAATTATCGAATTAATAATTCATCCTAATAGACAACGATGTCAAAAAATTAAGTCATCAAGAAGGATCGATAAACACGGTTTTATAATGGTTTTGAACATGAGACTTATTACCATGAAATTTATGACCTACCTCATCATCGGTGGCTTTGATTATCATGGTTTACCTCCATCTTTTATTCTACTACGCCATGGAGCTTTTGTTATGTCTTCGGTCTTGCCGTTGTCTTTTATTTAACCTTGCCATGAGGTGTTTATCATGACTTGACGTATATCCTCACGCTAAAGCGAATTTTGGATCTTTAAGGCTTCAAGATTTAAGACATTCACTTTCAATTTTCACATAGATTTTTGGGCCTTGTGAGCTTCGAATTTTTGCTTGATTTAGATGAAGAGGAACTTAAATTAATATTGGGGGAAGCCTTTGATTATTCGGGTTGCCAATACTTCAAAACCGTGATGCTAGCGATACCTTAATGTTTTCCCAATTTAATTACATGGAAGCTACTAAAATAAATTAGAAACAAACAATACAGACTAAACCACTAAATCAATATTTATTAACAATTATTTATAAAAGCATAGGGAGAAAAAGCAAATAATTAAAACACATGAGTTTTTGAAAGAATACGAGTACTCTACGTTTAACATAGTAACTTATAATTAACTCTATCATTTCTCGTCCTCAATTTAATGAGACTTAGCCTAATATAGTTATGGAATCGAAGCTAAGTGCTCAACACGCACGATCGAGTCAAAAATTACTCTTATTCTCACCATCCGAAAACCTACATTTGTGTCTTAAACACTTATGAAAAGCTAGAAAATTTTTAAAATTTGGCCATTTTTATCCTTATTTTGCATAAAACGATAACAAAAAGATGAATATTGGATTGCGTGATGACGTAAGCAAGGTGAAGTATCTACTCACCCCCATACTAAAACTATATATTGTCCTCAATGTTTCGAGTCTAAGGGTGAAACACTCCCATACTAGAGACGAAAGTCAAATGCTTAATCTCGAGCATGGAAAGGGTAAAACGAATAACCTAAAAGCAGTTTATGAATTATGCTAATAAGATAATCGTTAGAACAAAAAAGGATATCATCGGATATCTGAATCTTCAAAGGAAACGATCGAAGCTCGAGTGATACGTAAAACGAACACGAGAGGCTTCAATGATGACGATGAACCTAATAAATCACAATCACAAACAACGGAAGAAAGGTTGAAAGAACACAAGTCCCCGCATTAACTAATTAGAAAGCAATATATGTACAAGGATAAGCATGAGAATATCCTACGAGGCACCTTGTTTTTGATAACCGAGTCAAAATCTCGAATAGAATCCCCATAAATGTGATCATTTTGGATTATCATTGTATGGTCATTTTTGGTGGGGCTTACATGATAAACAATGCCCAAAAGCAACTAGTACTAAGGACTAAGTCCTTTGATGATGCAAAATACCGGGATCGAAGATAGCGTCCTCGTTTTCATGGGATAAACGAACCAACGCCACTTCAACACGTGCCAAAAATCGAAAGGGGTAGAAGAAAATAGATGAGAAGAAATAGAAGGGTGGGACAATGGGTGGGGCAATACAATGAGCTACTCGAGGTAGACTCACACCAAGCAAATAGAAAGATTTTCTTTTTATTGCATCGATAGAAGACTGAGATTTCCCTTTACAAGCAATTCCAGGATCGAATATCTCGTCCTCGGTGGAGAAATGTGAGGGAACATAAGGGGCTTCCCCCACACTAAATCCACACAAAGCATCGTCAAAAGGAGTAGACGAGCTTGTAGCACTCAAATAACGATGTGATGACGGAGTTAAAATTGTAGAAAATTCATTTAAATCAATTCTAAATCAATCCTAATCTATCAGAACATGTTTGACATCCTAAACAAACTTAAATCAAGCAACAAAATTGCATTAAACACACATAAATCACAAAAGACTTAACACAAAAATGAAAAAAAAAGATAGAAAAGAGGGAGTTCAAGGCTTGTTACCTGATGCCACCAGCTCATTAGCTATCAATCCCCACCTTTGGTCTGAATGTTATGTGTACAGGCCCTTGTTGTGGTTCTACAACAGAAGCAAGGGTTTAACTATGCCTTCAACAAAAACAGGAAAGGAAAAAAATGATGATGCTTTTACTCTTAAACCTGCACAAGATCAACAACAAACAACAAGCAGCCAACAGCTTTAAAGCTCAATCAAAAGCTTTGTCAAGAGCTTTTGATTGAAGCTTATAAAACAGTGGAATGAGTGCAAGAGAAGAAAACACAAAGATTTTGCAAAAACCTTTAAAACTCCAAACTAGAACCTTTTCTCAAAACCTTTTGAAAAGAACCTTGGGACAAACATGAAAAGTAACAGCTTATAGCAGCCAAGTGAGGTTGTTGGGTGTCAATCAAACAAGCCCACAAGTCCCATAAACTGGATCTCAAAGTCAAACCTTTGCCAAAAAGATCATTTGAACAAAACTTTGTTTGATAAAAACCAAAATTAATTGCATAAAATAAATTAAGACGAATTTAAAAATAAATGGAACACAGATATCTTGCAAGATTTCAAGAGATACATTAAATATTCATAACCAAATTTTTTTACAAGAAGTCCGGAACAAGGCCATCTCACATCTTGAGTGGTCCTTTTATAGATGACTAGGAACATTCTAGGCTAGTGATTACATATGCAAAACCCTAGCTGCGAAATTTCACAACTACCCTTGATTTTGAATTTTTAAAGTGGTCAAATGCCTTCACGTGACTGATATTGATGTGCCAGCTGTTGGAATTGATCTTGAATCGTTTATTTGAAGCTTTGGGAACAAGTCTTGTCTTGTGGGTCGTAGATTGGTATGCAGATTCAAATTTTGCCATAAGAGGTGAGGCAGGGGACCAACGTGGGGCCCTTTTGGGTCACGAGATAGAGGGTTTTATGAGTGGGATTGGTTTAGCTTAACATTAATCAAGGATCTGGAAACTTTTATTAGTTTCCCCTTTGGTTTGATGGTGATTTGAGTTTAGGGTTTACAGGTGGGAGGGAAGGGTAAATAGTTGTTTTAATCTGGTTTAGGGTTTAAGTGGGTGTTTCCCACGTTTTTTGGTATTAAACAGAGTTTTAAAAAAGTTTGTTTAATAATAAAAGGGTTAGTTGAGTGGTTTGACTGGGAGGTTGACTGGGTGATGTGACGTGAGTGAGGTAGAAGGGTTGGTGAGATAAAGGGCTGCTATTGGAGGGATAAGGTTGGTTGTCTGGGCAGTTTTGGCCTTTAGACTTGCAAAATATGTGCATACAAAATCTCAATAGATTTTCTCCCATTTCCTTTAATAACAACTATGACCAAGTTGTCATATTTGGCACATGATATTTCTTAACTTTAAACAAGGACCTTTCTTATAAATTTGGAATTTTCCAAGGACTCATAATGTAATTTCTTGACATTTAAGGAACCACAATGCAATTTATGAGTTTTGAAAGGGTATAAAATGCCAAGTCTTCAAACTTGAGGGACCAATCTTGACAATCTTCAAAACTTCAAGGGCTTATTTGAAATTCATCGTTCGGGTCCGGTTCTTTGTGCGGCTTCGTTTCCCATGTTCGTTTTTGCTTGATTCCTTTGATCTTTTGTTGATTTCATGATATCCGTACCTAAAATACACAATGAACAAACACAAGCATAATTTGGGGGTATTTTATGACATTTTTAAGCGTTCTAAGCCCGATTTGGACGATGAGAATATGTATAAACGCAGTCTCATCGCTCCCCCATACTAAACCATTGCCGTGTCCTCACGCAATGCTAGAATTAAGTATCGTAGCACTTCCAAATATCATTTTTAGGTGACATTTATTAAAAACATAAATTTAAATAAACTACTACATGTGTTTTAGACATAATGTATTGTTTTCATCGCAAAATGGGACGTTTAGGATCATAGAATAAGAATACGTGAATGCTTCGTTAGAAATAATTTTGTCGTCCTCGATTTTCACCCAATTCCATGCTAAGCGTGAAACAAGATCATTGTCATAATAAGTTAGTAGTGCTAACACTACTCATATGCTCTAATCACGTACTTAGATTACCTTATTCCTAAGGTGTATCTCTTATATTTTATTTTTGTCTTAATGATCACGAGGATACATCATTTACTTATGCGTGAATAGAGATTAGGTCCAAAAATAAAGCCTTAACGGTGTAACCAAAATCATCGAATTAATAATTCATCCTAATAGACAATGATGTCAAAAATTTAAGTCAACAAGAAGGATCGATAAACACGGTGTTATAACGGTTTTGAACATGAGACTTATTACCATGAATTTTATAACCCACCTCATCATCGATGGCTTTGATTATCATGGTTTACCTCCATCTTTTATTCAACTCTTCCATAGAGCTTTTATAATGACTTCGGTCTTGCCCTTGTCTTTTATTTAACCTCGCCATGAGGTGTTTATTATGACTTGACGTATATCCTCACGCTAAAGCGAATTTTGGATCTTTAAGGCTTCAAGATATAAGACATTCACTTTTAATTTCCGCATAGATTGGCCTTGTGAGCTTTGAATTTTTGCTTGATTTAGGTGAAGAGGAACTTAAATTATTATTGGGGGAAGCCTTTGATTATTCGGGTTACCAATACTTCAAAACCGTGACGCTGGCGATACCTTAATGTTTTCCCAATTTAATTATATGGAAGCTACTAAAAAAATTAGAAACCAAAAATAGAGACTAAACCGCTAAATCAATATCTATTAACAATTATTTATAAAGCATAGGGAGAAAAAGCAAATAATTAAAACACATGAGTTTTTGAAAGAATACGAGTACTCTACGTTTAACATAGTAACTTATAATTAACTCTATCATTTCTCGTCCTCAATTTAATGAGACTTAGCCTAATATAGTTAAGGAATCGAAGTTAAGTGCTCAACATGCACGGTCGAGTCAAAAATTACTCTTATTCTCACCATCCAAAAACCTACATTTGTGTCTTAAACACTTATAAAAAACTAGAAAATTTTTAAAATTTGGCCATTTTAACCTTATTTTGCATAAAACGATAACCAAAAAGATGAATATTGGATTGCGTAATGATGTAAGCAAGGTGAAGTATCTACTTACCCCCCATACTAAAACTAAACGTTGTCCTCAATGTTTCGAGTCTAAGGGTGAAACACCCCCATACTAGAGACGAAAGTCAAATGCTTAATCTCGAGCATGGAAAGGGTAAAACGAATAACCTAAAAGCCGTTTACGAATTATGCTAATAAGATAATCGTTATAATAAAAAGGATATCATCGGATATCGAAATCTTCAAAGGCAACGATCGAAGCTCGAGTGATACGTAAAACGAACACGAGAGGCTTCAATGATGACGATGAACCTAATAAATCACAATCACAAACAACCACGGAACAAAGGTTGGAAGAACACAAGTCCCCCCATTAACTAATTAGAAAGGCAATAATATCTACAAGGATAAGCATGGGAATCCCCTACGAGGCACCTTGTTTTTGATAACCGAGTCAAAAGCTCGACTCGAATCCCCATAAATGTGATCATTTTGGGATTATCATGGTATGGTCATTTTTGGTGGGGCTTACATGACAAACAATGCCCAAAAGCAACCGGTACTAAGAACTAAGTCCTTTGATGATGCAAAATACCAGGATCGAAGATAGCGTCCTTGTTTTCATGGGATAAACGAACCAACACCACTTCAACACGTGCCAAAACCCCAAAGGGGTAGAAGAAAATAGATGAGAAGAAATAGAAGGGTGGGACAATGGGTGGGGCAATATAATGAGCTACTCGAGGTAGACTCACACCAAGCAAATAGAAAGATTTTCCATTTATTGTATCGGTGGAAGACCGATATTTCCCTTTATAAGCAATTCTAGGATCGAATATCTCGTCCTCGGTGGAGAAATGTGAGGGAACATAAGGGGCTTCCCCCACACTAAATCCACACAAAGCATCGTCAAAAGGAGTAGACGAGCTTGTAGCACTCAAATAACGATGTGATGACGGAGTTAGACTTGTAGAAAGTTCATTTAATTCAATTTTAAAATCTTTTCCTTTTTCATCATTTAAAAACTCTTTATGAAAACCCGATTGAATTATGTCAAAAATATTTGGCGTTTCTAAGACGATGTTAGGCACACTAAAAATTCTCACATTTGAGTCGCGGTTAGGGGTTGGTGGCATGTATAAATTCTCAAAATGTTAATCAACAAAGAACACCGCCCCCCGGGGTCACCATATTTGTCATCCTCATGAACGTTAATCTCTTTGATTTCTTTATCATAGATAGGCTCGTCAAACCATGGTTTATCGTTTCCCTCATTGAGGATTTTAGAAACTCTCTCAAAAAGATCACAATTAAGAACAAAACCATCATTCTTTTGTGGGGATCGTTGATAAGTTAGATCCTCACGAATGTGGTAAATGTCATTCTCATTTGAGGAGTGTTGATTAGGTAACTCCTCGAGAATGGGATTTTTGGTCAAGTGAGTTGGTTCATCATCGAAAACAAGACGTTCCAACTCATCAAGTTCTCCTCGATATTGGAAAAATCAACCTCACTTGTAGGTGGAAGTGGAGGCAAAAGAGCTAGCTCTCGTTCGATAATTTCCTCAATCTCGGGATCAAACTCATAATTATCGTACTTACCATGTAAAGAGGTCTTTTTAGGAGAATCCTCACAAATGACATTTGGATTTTGAAGCACGTGATCAGTTTCGGCAAAATTACCATCGTTATCATCAAAGAAAGAGTCGATGTGAGCACTCACAACCATGGTCTTACAAGTCGAATGACTATGCTTAGGTGACTTTTCTAAGACGAGTGGATCGATGTCGATAAAACCTTTAGCATCAATGGGTATTGGGCTAGGTAATGGAGGCACTTTAATGGAATTAGAAGTTGATGCCTCAAAGACGTGGTCCTTCGAAGGTGGTGAAGACGAGTCCATATTGGTCATTGTCGTGATGGCACTAACGTCGCCCTTCGGAATTGGTGGTTCACTTGTTTCGCCAAATATATCCCAAAATGATTTTTCACCCATAAATTTACGAGTATCCTTTTGAATTAAGTAAACGTATTCTTTATCATTAAAGTCCTCATCTTTAAAACCGTTCATTTTCATTCTTTCAAAACATGCATCTAATCTCATTTTTTTTCGCTAAAGTATGAGCTTTGATATTGTCAAATTTTGAAATATCGGGTTTATAAACCTCGGTTTTATCATGATCATTTGAAACTTGGGTTCTACTCGCGAAAAAGTCTATTTTATCCTCCCCATATTTCATAGTTAATTTCCCACCGTGAACGTCGATTACGGCTCAAGCCGTCGATAAAAAGGGTCGACCTAAAATAATGGGACATTTAGGATCACACTCATAATCGGATATGACGAAGTCCGTGGGAAAAACTGTGATAACCTGAAACCGAGGTCATTGCTTAATCTTATTTTACGATTATTTTTGAAATTTTTGATGAGTTTGAATGATATTTATTTTTTTGGAGGTTTAAGTTTAAACCGATGTTGGAAGACTTATATTTTGTATTTAATAAGTATAAGGAGTATTAGCAAGTGTGATGTCTATGGATGCCAAATATTTTACGTCTTATTGTCGGTTGTTCGATGTTTGTCATTTTTGATGTTTTCTTTTAAATGACGTGTTAAGTCGAGTCGGGAGTCGATATTATTATATTTGAGGTACGTTTTAAATTTTTAAAAGTATCTTTATAAAACCCGAGCCCCGTAAATATTTTCAAAATTGACTAATAGTTATTTCCCGCTTTTTAGCTAACTATTTTCATCTTGAGCCATAACTATTGCAAATTTACAACAAAGGTCCCTTGACCACTATATATAAACTTCATTTTTTTCTCAACACACACACACAATTCACCAACTCAAAAAATTTCTCTCTCTCTCTCTCTCTCTCTTCTTTTTTCTTGAGCTAGCCGTGAACCCCTCTTCACCAAAAACCCAACTTCAATCAATTTTTACTCAAATTCTATGATGATCTAAGCTAAAATAACACAAGACCCATCTCTATAATTGTAAGGAGATTATTTTGGTACTAAATTTAGGTACATGCAAGAAGTTTTATTTTTTAGGTTTGGTAGGTGAGAATTATGATCATGCATGTTGTTTTTATGATGATCAAAAGGCGTTCTTGCTAAAGTTTTGTTAAAAACTTGATTTTGATTCGAGGGTTTTGATTTTGATGATGATTCAAGTGTTATAGTTGATATATGTTAGTGTTAGGTTTATGGGATGATCATAACTATGGTTGGTTTGAGCTAAAAACATGATTTTATACAAGTTTTAGAAAGGTGTTTTACATCAGTAGGTAAACTGTATTTTTGGGTATTTTATGTTGTGATAATGGTTTAACTAATCGCCCAAGGTTGTAGAGCATTATTTTAGCTTTGATTTGATATAAAGTAGAGCTTTTATCTCCAGACGAGAGCGAAGTTATGATGTTTTGATTATTCGTCTACCGGGAGACGAGTATCGGCACTACATATAGTTGTTGTCGATATTTTGATCGAACTCGAGGACTATAAATTGAAGTTTTGAAATGAGTCACATACTGATAATGAAGTGTAAACCCTAGATGGTGAGTTTATTTTCAAACCCAAGTGTCGGTTCTGTAAATGGAGTCGTTTAAAGAAGTTAAAACGGTTATATGAGTTGTAACGTAAAACTGTCCAGATTTTATAGTTTGAAGATGAGTCGGGTAAAGAACTTTAAAAGTAATTTCATTTGATAAAATTGTTGGAGGACATTCTATATATAGTAGGTTAGTTCCTCGAGTCATTCCATAAACGTTTGACGAGTCTAAAAGGGGTAAATAAGCTAGTACATGTAGTATGTGCCAGCGGATTTTGTTGAAAGTGTAGAATGGTAAAGTAATTGTATAGAAGAGTGTAATAGAGTTAATTGTATCGTTTTCACTTGAGTTTATCGTGATTTTATGAGTTTGAGTTTGATATTGTTATGTATGATTTATTTCTCGAGTCGTTATTAATGAACGCGCCTTATTTGATAGGTAGCGGTTCTCGTGTTTGAAAGGCATCGTCTATCATCGACGATCATCTCGCTAGATCTCTTATACTAAGGTGAGTCTGTAGACTCGCTTTTTATGCTAGCTAATAAATGTTTTATTACCCGCGAAGGGGATACATGCTATTTGAAAATAAATGAACAGAAGTCATGAGTAATTGTTGGACCCGAATTTTGCCTATGTTGTTTACATTGTATTGAGTACCTTGTTGCTAAAGACCTAAATTCATGAGCCGTTAACTATACTCTGACTTGATGTTGTGAGTCAGGAATAGTCGCTTATTCTAATGATAGTACTATTGGGTTGACCACCCTATTTGAGACCAGGGCATTACGCTGAGTAACCTCTGGGAAGGATAATTTATGGGAATAAGAATATGGTATTCTAGCAACTGATACCCTAGAGGGGAAATTGTTTTATTCTAGTCATGCTGGCATTTGGCGTGGGTGACTATTTGGTTAAGGGGTCGGTGTCATGAGCTTAAATACAATGTTTTGTCTTGAAATAGATTGTGTGTACGACAATTCTATAAATGATTATGATTGATTTTCTTCTTGTGTTCAAATGTGATTTGATAAACCTATGGACTAGCTCAACATTATTGTTGACTCGTTCTAGCATGTGTTTCAGGTAATAGGAAGTGATGGAAGATGGAGCTTTGATGTGGAGGTTGTGGGTTGGCTTTTGGAATAATGTTGGTCTAAAAACTATTTCTGTCCTTTTACTGTTGAACAATTTGTTAAATGTTTGTGTACTGTACTAAACTTGTTGGTTGTTGGTCGAGATCCTTTGGGACTAAACGCTTTACTCTGGTGTCGTTTTAGTACAATATGGGATGAAATTATGTTTTAGACCTATTATGAAAATCTTATTTATATTATATGTGTAAACGTCTCTCTTTTGAGTCGTTCCATATACCTTGTGTGATGATGCTTGTGTCTAGCACCCAATTGTGTATTTGCGCTGCGAAATGTAAATTGTGGGTGTTAGAGATTGGTATCAGAGCTACAAGTTATAGAGAACTGGGTCGATTTTGAAAATTGTTCTAAACTATAACTTTGGTGTCGAAAGTATTTATTCTTCAAAAGCACACAACTCCTCTGCAACGCTCCGGTATGATCACTTTTAGTTTTGTTTTGTATTATAGATGTATCCCTCATAACTAAAATGAATTCCCAAGTATTTATTAAGTAAATACTACGATATTGTATTGAATTATTGAAAGTACGCTGAGTGCTTGTCAGTATCATATTTATTTTTTCGAGCATTGCATAAATATCATTTGCATTATGTTTCATAGCATGGATTACGTATAACATT